>OZ024741.1:104374579-104432079 GCA_964016885.1 Eledone cirrhosa
TCTGCTCACTAGACTGTCTACCTTATTCTACATGCACTCACAGAAAAAAAGTAACATCTTAATTGTTGGTGATTGTTACGTCCTTTATGATCTGAGTTCAAATCCCGCCGAGGTTAACTTTGCCTTTCATCCTTACGGGGTCGATAAAATAAAGTACCAGTAATGTACTGGGTAATTGCTGGCCTTGTGCCAAAAGTAGAAACAATTATTAACTAAATGTATGAGCACGACGTCATCACCTCTCCTGTTTAGCCTCAAAACTTGATTGCCTGTTTAAAGCATGGAAAAAAGACATTAAACAGGGGTGTTTATATATATTTCAATTCAATTTGATTGTCTTCCGGGAGGTCCCACAGAATTCCCACACTCACCATATTCCACTTTGTCTATCATAAATGTCCTCAGCTCTTGTGTCTCAGTAGAACGTCAATGTAGGAGACGTTCTTCTTGCCTCAATGTATTCTTCCTTCTGTTGACTTCTGGAGAACCAGCTTGCTTGTGATTTCTTCATGACGTATGTAAGGGCCAGTGGATTTCATTCTCTGTTGTATAGAAATCTTGGATTGAATAACATTTATTGAAGAAACAAGTTTGTCAACTAAATTGTGTTTTTGAGATTTCTTGGTGAGAAAAAAACAAAACAAAAGTTGTTTATCTTGCAATATATTTGTTTTTGTTTTTCTCTTGTCTAGTACAGTGCTGTAGATAGCAGTCCTATTGGTCAATACATCACACATCCATTCTGGAATTGGGTTGTACAGGTGAGTGTTGTCCAAGCATCTTTTCTCATTGATTATCACTTGTTTTATATAATACACCACCATCTATTTTTAAATTGAATTTTTTGGCTTTAGAAAAATAGTCTAAATAATAGGGTATATAAGCCTCCATAATAGAAAAAATTGGCATTAGCACCTGGATAATAGAAGAATTACTGGTCAGCAAGCATGTTGTGGGTTTGTGTCCTGCAGGTGCTAATGTTCATTTTTTTCTGTTAAGGGAGCTTATATGCTCTATTATTTGAGATTATTTTTCTGTAGTCAAAAAATTCAATGCTCTTTCTCAAATTTCAAATTTTGCTCATTTCTAAATATGTTCCTTTTGTTTATTTTGTTTAAATTTAAAACTCCTTTTAAAATCATACATAAAACGTTCTGTTATATTCCAAGCAACAGCTTCATAATTGCGAAGTTAATTATTTTATTAAATCCTTCCAAATTCATTATTTAAAAAAATAAAACCACTTGGACAATGTATTTCATTAGAAATATATACACAAAAGAGTTAGAATAAAAATATGCACAATAGATTTAAAATTATATACATTTGTAGAACCCTTGACCTAAAGAAAACATTTTTTAATGTTTTTTTCTTTTTGTTTTGTCTAGTTTGTTCCATTATGGCTGGCTCCAAATGCACTCACTTTTGTTGGATTCCTTTTGCTTTTATGCAATTATATTATAATGACTTACTACGATACACAGTTTTATGCTTCTAGTCATGACCATCCTGATTATCCACCAATACCAAATTGGGTGTGGTTAGTTTGTGCCTTGAATAATTTTATTTCTCACACTCTAGGTAAGTTGTGATTTGTTATGTTTTAATTACATAATCTCGCTAAACATCTGTTTGAGCATCCTTATGCCATTTCTATCCAAACAGCAAATCTGTATTTGGCTCACATTTCATTTTCATCCCTGTCGCATAGCAGTTATTATGCAATTCATGCTTTCTGCGTTTCACTCTGAGAAAAAAAAAATTGTTTTTTTTTTGTTGCCAGTTGAGGCAACAACTCCTTGAACTTTTTCCACCATGTTCTTATTCTGGCTGCTATGTTTTCAGTACACCTATCTCCACTACTGATTAGATCACCTAGGTTACAGAAACTATCAATTACTTCCAGTGCACCTTCCAAGTTTTTGAATGTGTGTTTTTACTATTAATTATTCCTGTGCATCTGTAACTCCACTATATTGATGGAGTTGTAGGGATGATATGGTGACATACAGTATTCCTTGGGCATTTAAAAAAACCTGGTAGAGACCATCTCTTCACCAGGTATGAATACAGCCGATTTCTTCCAGAGAGAGTGATAAAGAGGAAGTAAGAAAGAGATACACAGGAAGAATTGACCCGATTACTTGACTGATATTTTTTTTTTATTGACCTTGAAAGGATGAAAGTCAAAGTTAACTGTGGTGGGATTTAAACTCAGAGCACAGTCAAAGTATTCTAGCCAACGTTCTAATGACTCTTCCCAAAACCTGCCCTATATAGGTTACACTCGGTACATTACTATATGGACTTGTCTCCCTTACACCAATGATTTTTAATAAGCTGCTCTCTCTCTCTTTTTTTTTTTTTGTCTCAAAGAAATAATTTGAATAAAGATTAAATATTTCATGTTTTTTTTTTTTTTAATGTCAATTTGTATGTGTTAGTGTGTGTGATGTAGAAACATTTGCACTTTTAATATTATTACTATGGTGGTAGATTGGCAGAATCGGTAGAGCATCGGACATGCTTTGCAGTAAATAGTTATAACCCATTATGTGAATTGGCAGTATCGGTAGAGGGTTTTCTAGCATAGTTACGTCCCTTTACAGTCTGAGTTCAAATCCTGCCGAGGTTAACTTTGCCTTTCATCCTTACGGGGTCGATAAAATAAAGTACCAGTAATGCACTGGAAGCGATATAATCGACTTTCCCTATCCCTTCAAATTGCTGGCCTTGTACCAAAAGTAGAAACCATTATTATAAATAAACAAATAAATAATTAAGAAAAATTATTCAGAGGGATGAAAAAGTTGTTAAGTACTGGGGTCAATTCAATCGCCTATCCCTTCCAAATTGCTGGCCTTGTGGCGTTGTTAGAATTATCTAAGAATATTATTAGTAAGAGCAAATGTATTTAAATGATGATGATCATCGTCTAACATCCATCTTCCACGCTAGCATGGGTAGGGCAATAATAATAATTGTTTCTACTTTTGACACAAGGCCAGCAATTTGGGGGAATAATAATACTGCATAGTTTATATGAAGCATTGTGAGATATGTAATAAATGATAATGTTGAGAGAGCCTGTACAATGCAGATAGAAACATAAAGATGGAACTGGTGTAGGGTAAAAAAAAAAAAAAGAATGACAAAACAATGTTTTTACCTTATATATTTCATGATATTTCAAGGTAAAGACCTTTTCAAATGACAAATGGAGAAAAACGAAGTGGCCTGTTCATGAAATATATAGGGTAAAAACATTTTTTTTTTGTTTACTTAACACCAATTCCATCTTTATATTTCAATTTGCATTGTACCAGCTTTCCCAACACTCTTCATTAATGATAATGGTTTCTGATTTAGACACAAGACCAACAATTTTGGAGGTAGGGAAGTCGATTAAATTGACCCCAGTGTGTTATTGGTGCTTTATTTTATTGACCCCATAAGGATGAAAGCCAAAGCTATCCTCAGTAGGATTAGCTTTGCCTTTCATCCCTATAGGAGTTGATTAAATAAAGCACCATTAACACACTGGGGTTTGTTTAATTGACTTTCCTCTTTCCTTCAAATTACTGGCCTTGTACCAAATCTAGAAACAATAATAGTTTCTGATTTAGGCACAAGGCCAACTTTTTTTGGAGAAGGGAAAGTCGATCAAATTGACCCCAGTGCATTACTGGTACTTTATTTTATTGACCCTGAAACGATGAAAGGAAAAGCTAACCCCGGCAGGATTAGCTTTACCTTTCATCCTTATGGGAGTCGATAAAATAAAGTACCAGTAACACACTGGGATTAGTTTGACTTTCTTCTTCCCTTCAAATTACTGACCTTGTGCCAAATCTTGAAACAGTTAATAATAATAATAAAACAATATTATTAATTGATATGTCAATGTTTTGTTTTCCAGATGGCATTGATGGGAAACAGGCTCGCCGAACTAATTCCAGTACACCCCTTGGAGAATTGTTTGACCATGGTCTTGATAGCTGGGCCACCCTATTTCTACCTATTGCCATCTACTCTGTGTTTGGTCGTGGTGATTTCAGTGTTGGTGTATTTCACATCTATGCCATACTATTAGGTACAATGTTGAGTTTCATTAGTTCCCATTGGGAAAAATACAACACAGGTGTCCTATTTCTACCATGGGGATATGATGCTAGTCAGATAGTGAGTAAAACATTTTTCATTTATCTTTACTGTTATCTTTATTGCTTTTAGTCAATAGACAATGGTCATGTTGGACTTAGTTCAACACCAGTAAATATTTTATCAATCTCTTTTTGTTGAACTACTAAGTTATGGGGCATAAGCACACACACACACCTATATATATATTCTGGAAGGTTTGGTAGAAATGGTAGACAGCTTCTGCTACCTATGATACCAAATTAGCAGCGCAGGTGGGTGTTCCGAAAGTATGATGGGATGGAAGAAGTTCAGGGAGCTACTACCATTGATAGCTACAAAAGGCTTTTCCCTCAAAATTAAAGGCAGACTGTACAACGCATGTATATGAGCAGCTATGTTGCATGGTAGTGAGGCCTGGGCACACAGTTCCCAGGACTTACGAAGATTGGAAAGAAATAAAGCTTGCATGCTTTGATGGATATGCAATAGTAATATTTGTGAACACAAAGCATAAACGAACTGAGAGAGAAAATAGGCATTAGAAGAATTATATGCAGTGTGCAGGAGAGGAGATTGCGTTGGTATAGACATGTGATGTGTATGAAGGATGACAGCTGTATAAAAAGGTGCAGAGTGCTCAATGTTGATGGAACCCATGGAGTAGGAAAATCCAAGAAGACTTGGGATGAGGTGATAAAAGCTGACTTTGTACAATTGCTCCTCTCAAAGGACTGGGATCTCAGGCATTATGCAGTAATACAGAAGACCTGCCTTTCCATGAGTACAGGCTGAAGCATACATGTAGTATTCACCCCTCCCGTCACCCCCCCCCCCCCCATGGGCACAGGCTGATGCATACATTTAGTATGTAACACCTTCACCTTTATCCCTCTTTCCATACACCTCCCATGTCCTAACACTGCCCCTCACACATGCTGATATACCCACCTCACTAATCATCATAACCTTCCCACCAAAACCCCCAGCCCACACTGTAAAGTGGTTGTATAGGTGTCACAACAAAAAGCACCCTGACCACACTGTAAAGTGGGCTTGTAGGAGTCGCGACAAAAAGCACCCAGTGCACACTGTAAATATGGTTGGTGTTATGAAGGGCATTCAGCCGCAGATACTAAATCAGAATCATTTTTGTATGGGCAAACATGGTCATCTGATCTGGCTTGTCTCACAATGGAACAACTATTGCTAACTCATGCTAACATGGAAAAATGGACATTAATCGTTCAACTTCTTCATTCCCTACTAGCAAAGGTTGGACGGGTCTTCATAGACAAAGTCAGTACTGAAGCATTGCAGTTTGCATGCAGGCATCATGCAGTCTACTTTTCACTCTTAGAGAAAAGCTCTTTGTTGTTAGCAATGTTAACAGCTCTCTAATCTTCCTCCAGCCTGTTCTGATCTTGGCTATGACACATTCAGTGCATCCTTTCCTACTGTTAATTTCATTGCTTATTTAACAAACGCTATCAACAACTTCTAAGGAGCCTCCCTGTCAACTGAACTATTTCATGTGTGTTCTTAGTGCTTATCTTTTCTGTTAAGCTGCTTGCAATCCGACTACACCTCCTGTGTGTCCATAGGTTACACTGTGTGAATCTTATAGAATTTCTGCCCACTTTTTTCTGACATATCAACCAAGGCCACTTCCCTGACAGTATCACCCTTCTATCCTTTTTCTTACTTAAGACTTTTGTCTTTGCTAAGTTTACTTTTAAGCCTTTTAACTCTAGGTTCTTCCAGGCCTGAAATTTTGTCTAACTCTCCTATGGATTCAGCTATGAGGACTAAGTCATCAGTGTGTGGGAGCTCCCATGGAATGCCAGTTTTAAACTCCTTAGTGATGGCCTGAAGGACAATGATAAACAGGAGTGTTTGTAGTAAGAAGACTGGGAAGACAACAATTAAGGCAGTATTCTATACATGATGAAAAGCACCCAATCCATTCTGTAAGATGATAGTGCTGGTGCCATGACAAAAAGCATCCAGTTGACCCTGTAATGGTATGGCTAGTGCCATGATCAAAAGCACCCAGTTCACCATGTAAAGTGATAGTGGAGTCACAAAAAGCTCTCAGTATATGCTATAAAGTAGTTGGTATTAGGAAGTACATCCATCTGTAGTAAGCTAAGCCAAAAATGAATTATGAGTAAGACATAGTCATGTTGCCTGTTTGACCTCATAATGTGACAGCAACAGCAAGAGACCTCAAGTAGTGGAGAAGAACAGGATGAAGTTTTGTAAAGGAGAACACAGCAAGCCAGCCATTGTAAGAAAAAAGACTGACTCAAAATGGGAAAGGATTTGGGAGGTCTCAGTTGACCTGGCTGGCAAATACCTCTTTCCCCTTTTTACCAGAGACCTGCCCTCATCATGTGGTGCAAGTAAAGGAAGATAGTGGAGCCTTCAGTCACTTGGGAGATGAACATGGATGATGCATTCAACAGGAAGGCCAGGAAGTGGTTGAACTCTGTGAATGGGAGGCATCCTGTTTCCCTGTAGAGGTAGGTGTCAGAGGGTATTATTGGAGGCAGCTGAGAAACTGAGTTACTACGTGTGGCTCAGAAGAGCAGATGAATGGTGCACTTGACACATTCATAACACCAGACCCTTTGAATTTCATATTCTAATGCATTGAGGTGGACGGACTCACAACATCAGACTCGTGAATGTTTGTGCTGTTGTGATGGCGTTTCATCACCTACACAACTGGATGGCCTTGAGTAGCTCTGGTGTCACAGTGGAAAGAGCCTAAAGAGTTACTTCACTGCCTGATGTGACATCGATCCCTGCATTTGGAGACAGAGTACAACAGAACTCTTAGCACAGATCTGTGTTTACAAAACATTTATTAGATGAATTTTATTAAATATATATAAGAATTGTGTTGGCCCTCTATTGGTTCTTACAACTAGTGTTCCAGTTATATTGGAATAGTCTGCTCAAGAAATTGATGTGGCTGAGCATTCCACCAACACATGTATCCTTAACATAGTTCTCAGGGAGGTTCAGTGTGAAAGTGTGTGACAAGGCCAACCCTTTGAATTACAGGTGCAGCTCATTTTTTTCCAGCTGAGTGGATTGGAACAATGTGAAATAAAGTGTCTTACTCAAGAATAAAGGGTGCTGTTAGGAATCAAACTCACAACCTTACAATCATTAGCTGAACACCCTAATCACAAAGCCATGAGTCTTCACAGAGAATTATTACTGAATATATTATAGTAGAAGCATGATTACTGAGAGTATGTATTGGAAGAAACATTACTAAGAATATGTATTGTATGAAGAATTATTGCTGAGAATTTCATGATATTGTGTATTATTTTTGTGTCTCTGTTTACTTGCAGGCAATGACAATCTTTTATTTGGTAACATATTTCATTGGTTATGAAATGTGGAAGTTTACAGTTCCCATTTTTAACATTCCAGCATCTGTAATGGTGGAAATAATTGTACATAGTAAGTTGTTAACTACTTTTCATTTCTAGCTTTATTTTTCTTGTATTTTTGTTTAACCCTAATGAAATGCGCTGTTTTAGCTAATTCATGAAGAATTTGGAGGGGTTTATTTATTTTCATTATTGATGGATCTTTTGTTGGCTTCAGCTTGAGCATTCCGTTGTTTGATCAACTGGTTATCCGCCTAATGAATTAATGTGTGACTGTGTATTCCACACATCTGTGTACCCTAAACATAATTCTTAGGCAGAATTAACGTGGCACAATAGGGAAGGAGACTGAAATTTGGAATTACAGGCCCAATTCATCTGATGGGTTTCCAGTTTCCTTCTACTCAACTTTACTTACAAAGCTTTGGTTAATCCAAGTCTATGGTAAAGATACTTGCCCAAGATGCCATACAGTAAAATTGAACTCAAGACATCATGGGTGTGAAGCAAACTTCTTAACCACTCAGCTATGCTTGCGTCCAGATGGTATATATAAAATAACAAAAGATTCCTGTATAAAATTATGTTGAAAGATTCTAATTCAAATAAGAACCCCTTAACAGGGGTGGTTTTGGGTGGGTTGGTATTAAAAGGTTTGTTTTCTTAGGCAATCAAATTAGCAGTGGGGGAGGATGCACCGAAAGTGTGATAGCTAGGATAAGAACAGGCTGGAAGAAGTTTAGAGATCTATTACTGCTGCTAACAAGAAAATGCTTTTATCTGATAGTGAAAGGTAGACTGTATGATGCCTGTGTGAACTGCAATGTTACATGGGCCTTGACTGCAGAAGGCCTGTGGTGGCTAGAAAGAAATGAGTTAAGTATGCTACTATGGATGTGTAATGTTAGTGTGCAGGAGCGACATAACATAAGCAAATAGAAGGAAAAATTTGGCATCAGAGGAATTGAATATAGTGTACAAAAGAGAAAACTGCATAGGTAGGGACATGTGATGCACTTAAAAGGTAACAGCTGCTTAAAGGAATGGAGGGAAACCCCAGTTGCTGGGACCTGTGGAAGAGGTAGACCCAAGAAGACATGGGATGAAGTTGTGAAGACCAACTTTAAAAAACTAAACCTTACAACAGAAATGACTAAAGATTATGAGGGCTGGTGCTATGCAGTTGCCTTTTCCTTGGACTACATTGCTAGTGTGGAGAGGGGAGACTAGTATGCATGGGTGATTGCTGGACTTATGCCTCGGATGGGAACTTTCTAGGTGCAAATCCCATGGTCATTCGTAACCAAAGGGGTCTTTACACTTTTATGTGTGTGTGTATATATCATCATCATCATCACCATTTAATGTCTATTTTTATATGCTCACAATGGGACTGCCATACCTTGCTCATAATGGGACCATGGTTAGGCTGGGTTTTATGGCTGCTGGATGCCCTTCTTAACACCAACCACGTTTACAATGATGGAATTCTATAGTGAATTTCTTAACCACACAGCCATAGCTATGTATTAAAATTAATTTTCAATGTAATAAACAATATTTTAGAGGTGTTTTAATAAACTATATGTAACTCTACTTATTGGTGTATATATATATATATATATATAAAATCATCATCATTTTACACCTGTTTTTTTCTGCTTGTATGTGCTGGATGGGTCTTTTACAGCATCTCTCCACTTGTCTACTGTGGGCCAGTACTTTTGAGACGTTTTTCTCAATAGTACCAAAAACTTTGTTTTAAAAGTATAAAAATATACAAAAACATACCAAATCCAATTACATAAATATGAAACCCCACAAATGTTAAAAAAAAGAAAATGTTTTACATTTACTTTATATATTTTAATCAAAAAGAAATATCTTCTTCCACACTTGCTGTACCCATTTTTTTCTTGCAGTTTGAGACAAAGTTGTTGTGAATGCTACTTAGTACAGTCAACATTTTGCAGCAGAGACTTTGATCTTAGCAGGGCATTTAAAGTTGTTTTTAAAGCATTGCGATTTTTTTGTTGTGTTGTTGAGAAGGGGTAACACTCTTTCTGCAGCTACTGAAGAATGTGGCAATAAATGAAGTTGCATCATGAACTTAGATAGTAATGGGTAGTGATATCATCATCATCATCACCGTTTTACGTCCGTTCTTCCACGCTAGCATGGGTTAGATGGGTTGTCCTGTTGTGGGCAGTGTCTGGTCGGCTGACCATGCCTTGCTCATACAGGAACTGATTTGGCTTGATTTCTACAGCTGGATGCCCTTCCTAACACCAACCTCATTTACAGTGAGTGCTGGGTGCTTTTTCGTGGCGCCTACACATCCACTTTACAGTGTGGGCTGGGTGCTTTTTTGCCGTGGCACCTCCACGACCACCTTGCGGTGGGGGCATATTGTCTATATGCATATTGTCTATATGTCACCACATTTTTCTTGAGAAACAAGAAACCAGTATTCCTCAGGCTCATTTTATGCATTAAGAGATGCATTTTACAGGGTCAATTCCCTCCATTCTCTGTTTATTTGTTCATATTGGTCTTCAAGCACAAGGTTGGAAAATTTCATTGCCAATGCCTGATCTATTTTGATTTACCTTCAATAACATTGATTGGGTCAAAAGCTTCTAATAGCTCTAAATTTGTAAACATAGCATATAAGAAGCATTGCATCAGTTGTTTTGAAAGGTACACATAGAAACTCAATATCTTTATTTGAAATTCTTGTAACTTCTTTTGGGAAATGGCACCATGATAAATATCTCCCTCCCTCCTACTCGTTCTCTACATTCATCAACCTTTTAACCCATTAGCATTTAAACCGGCCATATCAGGCCAGAATTCTTTCATTGCTTCCTGTTTAAACCATCCATAACCAGCTGCTCATACTTATGTTAAGGTATTGTTCTCAAAATAAATATCAAAATCTCGTAGATTCGATATTATGTGAATTAAGGTGTTTACCATGAAAATACAATAGTAAATATAGAGTAATGTAAATGCTAAAGGGTTAAAGTAGCATTTCAAGGCTTCTTTCCTTTGAGCACACTTTTCTCCAACAATATCCTGATTCACACTGACACTACCTTGCAATATGGAATACCTTGTCGTTCATCCTCACATCATAAGACATTGGCAAACCTCCTTCTTGTAGTTTCTTTGTGTGCTGTGTATGCTTGTCATCTAGTTTCTCTCTTAGCTACCAGGTACTGGTGTTTGCTACTCCCATTTTCTCGTTTTTTCCACGTCTATCTCTTGACTTTAATGGCTTTAACCATTGTGCTGTTCCAGCACCAAGTCACCCTCTGTTTGGATGGTATTTTGCTCCAACTACAATAGCTTGTCACATGTTTCTAACTCGCCTCCCCTCTCATCAAAAATATCCACACTTTTCTGCTTAAGCAACTCCACAATTTCTACCTTTTAATGCAACTCCACAATTTCTACCTTTTAATGTACCCGAATTGTGAGTGGCTACCCATTAGGTATGTTACCTGACTGATGATTGTCATCTAGTATTCCTTCTTTGTACTTGGGAGGGAAGAAAGGTGTGTGATTGCTTGATGAGAGTTGAGGGGTTCTCGCACTTGACCGCATGAGCTACCTCACTACTGTGTACAGGACTAACATGACTAGTGTTAGTCACCAATACTAGAGAGTTTGTCTGACCACACTCAAGTGTCCTCTTCACACTGTCTGTTTTTATTCAGAGTGACTGTTTTCCAAGATGGGCTGCCTACACTGTTGCTTATGGAGCCCATGTCTACCCTGTGCAGTCTCATTTCTTCAAAGTGACTACTCTGCTCGGCAAGATGCATTTTTGTGGCCCACAAACCTTGTGTTTACCTAGTACATATACAGATAGGAGGGTGCTGTCTACCCGATGCAGCCATTGAGTTCAAGAGGATGAGAGAAAGGTAGATACAGATACGAGGGTGGTGGAAATGGTGTGGGATGGTAAGATTTGGTGTCAATCTTGCAGGTCACCAAACATGAAGTTCATGAAAAATTTTTGAATATATACTATAAGATTATGATCATTAATTGAGAGGAAGAGAGAGAGAGAGAGAAAAAAAATTAGAGATAAGAAACAAAAACAAAATACAACAAAAATCTTAGCTGCAGTGACTCTTCTTACAGGACACTAAGAAGTTTTGGTCAAGTTCGTGGTGAGAGAAGAGAGAACTGTTGGTAGACGGAGACGTTAAGAGAGGAGGGGGTAGATAGATAGATGGTAGGTCGTCAAGCATGAAAAATTTATATCACCGTTTAACCCTTAACATTTACATTACTCTGTTTACTATTATATTTTCACAGTAAACACATTACCTCACATAATTATCTCGCACATTATTGAATCTATAACATTTTGATATTGTCTATTTTGAGAACAATGCCTTAACATCGGTATGAGCAGCCGGTTACAACCGGTTTGAACAGAAAAAGGTATGAGAATTCTGGCTGGATATGGCTGGTTTTAATGCTAAAGAGTTAATGTCATTTTTCCACACTTTCATGGATTAGATAAGTTATCCCATTGTGAGACAAGCCAGATAAGATAAACATGCTTTTGCTCATATAGAACTGATTTCTATGGCTGGATGCTCTTCCTTCCTAACACCAACCACATTTACAGTGTGTACCGGGTGCATTTTATCGTGACACCTACACGACTACAGTGTGGACTGGACTTTTTGTTGTCACCTACACAACCACTGTACAGTGTGGACTGGGCACTTTTTTGTCATATCATCCACACAACCACTTTACGGTGTTGTCTGGGTGCTGTTTGTTGTCACCATCATGATCACTTTAGTGTTAGCTGCGGATTTGGGTGTGGAGGTGGGTTGGAGAGGTAGATCTAGGGATGTGGGTGAGGGGTGGGGTGTTTGGGCATGGGTGGGATGTTAGGATATGGGAGGAGTGTTAGGACATGAAAGATGAGGGGAAGAGGGTATATACTAGATGTATGCTTCAACCTGTGTTCATGGGAAGGCGAGTCTTCTGTATTAGTGCAGGTCCTAGCACAATCAATCGTCTCCAAGCAATACCAGCCAAACGCATGGATGTTATCCAACCATCTTGCTTGGGTCTATTCTGGGTCCCCTGTCGGTTGGTTTAACCTGTAAAAATGATTCTTTCCTAAGATATTCTGACATTCTAACCATATGTCCATAGTATTGGAGTTGTGATCTCTGAATCTGAGGAAGTAGCGACTCTACCTGAAGTGACTCTCTGAGCTATGCACTCTATCGAGTAATGTTACTCCAACGACTCTTTGTAGGAACCCTAGTGGCCTTGCCACATTTCAGCTCTTTAATTGCTCTGGTGACCTCAGCCTCTGAGAAATTAGTCATCGCTCCCTGATGCACCCCATTTACATCAGAAGATACTGTTGTGATTGGGTTTAAGAGATCAGCAATGTATTCCCTCCACCTCACAAGGTTGCCCTCTCTGAAGAAAGAATTCCAGACACATTCCCGATAGCAGACATGGATGAAGACTTATTACGAAGTTGACGGATGGTCTGCCAGAACTTTTTTTGCTGATCTGAAGTTGGATTCCAGCTTAACTCTGAAGTCCTCCTATGTTTTAACGTTGCACACCTTTACTGTCTCTGTAACTTTTCATACCTGTTTGACTGTAAGTGCAAGAAAGAGGACTTATTTCCAAACCAAGCTCTATAAAGCCACCTGATGCCACACCAAGCTGCTTTTGCTCGCAGCATTTAACAGCTGAAGCAGAAACTGCTGAGCTGAACAATCTCCACTCCATTTCAATGGAGCTTATTCAGAGTGTTCTCTGATTTGGGGTGCAATATGAAAGTGACAGAAAGAGTTATAGCGCAGCTAATTAGGGAAAGAGACAAAATAGATGAGATGCAGTTTGGTTTCATGCCTGTGAAAAGTACTTCAGATGCCCCCTTGTTAGTGAGGCAACTACAAGACAAGTTCCTAGCCAAAAATAAACCACTATATTTAGCTTTTGTTGATCTAGAGAAGGCCTTTGACAGAGTACCTCAATCTATTATCTGGTGGTCCTTAAGGAAATTAGTTGTTGAAGAATGGCTTGTGAGAGCTGTGCAAGCTATGTACAATAAAGTGAGAGTAGGAAATGAGTTTGGTGAAGAATTCAAGTTACAGGTAGTTCATCAAGTTTCAGTTCTTAGCCCAATGCTGTTCATCATAGTTCTTCAGGCCATAACAGAAGTTTAAAACGGGCTACCCATGGGAAATTCTCTATGAAGATGATTTGGTCCTTATTGCTGAAATAAAAAAAGAGCTAGAAAATAAATTCTGATTATGGAAACTGAATTTGGAATCAAAAGGTGTGAGAGTAAACTTAGCCAAAAGTGAAGTGCTGGTGAGTAGGAGAGAAGATAGGACCCAGATTCCTCTAGGGAAGTGGCCATGCTCAATATGCAGTAAAAGAGCAGGCATAAACTCCATACAATGTACACAATGTGAACCTTGGGTACACAAAAGATGTAATGGGATAACAAGTAGACTAACAAGAAGGGTTGTAGAATCGTGAGGAAGACTGTTAATGATACAAACCTTTTCCAGTCTCTGAAAGGATCCATAGCTTCTGCTATCTAGGTGACCTAATTAACAGCGTAGGAGGGTGTGCCGAGAGTATAATGGCTAGAATATGAATAGGTTGGAAGAAGTTTAGAGAACTGCTCCCTATGTACAAGAGGAACACTGTATGACGCCTGTGTGCAGTGCGTGATGCTGCATGGTAGTGAAACTTGGGCTGTGACTGCAGAGGACATGCGTAGAATGGAGAGAAATGAAGTAACCATGTTTCGTTAAATGTGCAATGTAAATGTGAGAGAAAAGCAGTTTGGACGAGCTGAGAAAGAAGCTGGGTTTAAGAGGAATCCGATATGGTATGCAGGAGAGAAGACTGTGTTGCTATGGACATGTGATGCGCAGGGAAAATGACCGATGGATAAAGAAATGCCAGGAAATCCCAGTGGAAGGAAGCCGCAATAGAGGATGACCAAGAAAGACCTGGGTAGAGGTTGTAAGAGCAGGCTTCAAATCACTGACTGGCAGAGGAGATAACAAAAGAATGAGACATGTCAAGATATGCCGTACTGAGAAGGACTTGTACAACCCATGCAAGCATGGAAAAGCTGACGTAAAAATGATGATGATGATAATGATATATTTTAGATTAGTGTGAACCAGCTCAGATCATGTAATATCATTTAGGTTGTAAACCAATTTTGATTGAGGGTTTAGAATCCAAATACTTTAATACATACAGTGCCTTGGGGCAGGTTGTTATTAAGTGTATCTGGTGCCTTTGTGAGAGAGAGACTGAGTCTGCTATTTTTTACAAAAATTATCAAACATGTGGCTGAATGATGTAATATCTATGGTATCTAAAGATCTTCCTAAATAAATAATACTTTGTATCTAACTTAGCCTTATTTACATTTCATGCTATTCATACATACTTAGCATTCCTCTTACTCTCTTTTATCAGTATGACTATTTATTTTTGATATGCTTACTTTCATTTTCTCCACAAGAATTAGTTTGTTTTGGAAATTTAGATGTTTATTGGATTGGTAGTGTTAGCTGGGAGTGTGGTGGTGGGTGTTATTTTTATACAGATATATGTATAAATATATGTAGATAAATCTACCAAAAGTTTACGGTAGTGTCCAATCCGTATGAAGAACTCAATGTAATCCGGATATCATGGAAAGAAGAGATGCATTCAAAAATCACTTTCGGTGAAAGATAAACGTAATACAGAGTCAAGATAAAATATTAAAAAAATAATGAATAAAACAAAGAAACAGTTCCTTATATTAAACAAAAAAAGTTCATTATTTTACGATCGTTTCTAGGACATATATGTGTTAGAATTGGCATGCATATTCAAAAGATCTATGTACAAAATTATACAAACTATCAAGGAGAATATACATACCATCACATATATATGCTGTCTGCAGAAATAAATCTGTATAAATATATATACAGTAGGGTGTTTCATATTTGAGGAAAATTTTTTTGTTGGAATCATCTCATGTCAATTGTGCCTTGAATCCATTTCACATAAAAGCTACACAGGCAAAAATAAAAGATAGGGATTTAGGGGTTACAGTTTGGTGCTTTTTGAATTTGTTTTCTTCTTGCTCGATGAGGCCAGGGTCATCTTAAGCCAGCGATCCCAAAGCATCGCTGCAGCTTTTTTAATATTATGCCAAAAAAATGAAAAAAATTTACTTTAACAATTGTTGATTGTAGCCAGGTTCCTCTATACCGCCACCACCGACTACACTGCACCCGCTGCCACCCCACATATTATACCACCACCACCAGCACTCCTATTATAACACAACCACTGCCAATACTATTATTACTCCACCACCATCACCACTAAAACCACTACAAGTGCTCTTGTGTTTTCTGTACCATCATGTTGAACTCTGGGAGACATTCAGTTGCCATAACAAATACTAACCAGAAGATTCAGGAAGTGTGGATAAAAGCAAACATCCCTACCAAAATGGGAAAACCCACCCACACTTCAATCGAGAAATTGTATAAGGAGTATCAAGGACGGATATAAGAAAAATCAAGGATGACTGACAAAGCAATTGCAAAGCATGAGATTTGGAAAGGTGATCTCCTGAAATTTTTGATATTGCAAGCCAAGATGTTTTTGAACAAAAGAATATCGCATCTGAAGACAAAGCTTTCCTTGAGACAGCGAAAAGATAGGATCTCTTCATTCATGGCTGGTGTTGATGCAGAACATAAGAGAGCCATTCAGAAGATGGTAATGAAGATTCAAGATAGAAAAATAAAAAAGAGAAAGCTGGATGAAGAAGTCGAGATATTTGAGAAAGTAGCTCTTGAAAGTTCATCCAGCATCAGTTATTAGTGATGATGATGCTGAAATCTTCAAGTCAGTACCACCCTAAAAATCATCGTGATTAAAGCCAACTTTCAATGCCACTCTTGTTGTCTTGCGGGAATGGGAGAAACTATCGGTACGACAAGCAAGTACTTCTTACATAGAAATTGCGAAGAATCTTGGTCATGATGTGTTTGAACTCTCGATTTCCCTCTCAACTGTTTATGGAGCAAGAACCGATCAGGGAAAAGATGGCTCAGGCAATTAAGTTATCTGTTTTCCCACCTGAAGACAGGTCCTAGCAAGTCCTCCATAGGGATGGAAAATTATTACCATCAGTTTCCCAATCCAGCACACTCGAAGATTGGATTGCTGTTTTAGTTACAGGAAAAAGAAAGGAGCTCTTAGTTGATCCAATTGCAAGAGATGGAACCAGACAACAAGCTGCTGAAGTCGTTTACAAGGAAATTCAACGACTTGAAATTAGGGATAGAATAATTGTATGTCCTTCAACACCACTGCCAGTAACACTGACATGCACCAAGGAGCCAATACAAAAATTGAAGCAGCCCTAAAAAAATCCATCTTGTGCCATCACATTCTTGAACTGGTTTTGAAGAAAATCTTTGGGATATTTTACTCATCATCTGGTCCCGGTATTCCACTGTTCAAAATGTTCCAGGAACATTGGGACTCCATAGATAAGTCCCATTATCAAACTATCCTGGACGAGATTTTTACAAGCTAAAGAGGGAGGAGATGGTTGAATATCTACTGACTGTACTCCTTTCTGGAGATCGCCCCTAGAAGGTAGATACAATGTAGATAAAATAAGAGAAAGAATAAATAGATAAATAAATACTCATCTATAATTTGATGTAAAAATAAAAAATATATGAAGAATATAAGGAGTAAAAAGTAAGAGAATATTTAAAAAAATTTAAAGAAAAGGAAAAAAACTATCCATTGTCCTAATTGAATCTGTGGAATTATGTATTTCAATTTCAGTAATAATTACGTAAGTGTCCAGTGCAATAATTGTGTATATTTTTAGAATTATGGAAATATACAAGAGTATTATTGTGCCAACCAGTCTGCACGTGATGTCCTGGTAACCTCAAGACCTCTTCCCAAGTAGCCCTGGATTTCAGTGACCACAACACTTTTAATCTCCCAAGCTAACCTGTCATATCTATCAATTTTTTTTTCCTTTATCATATACCTTATCAACTGGACAGGCTATATCTATGATCCAACACTGTTTGTTTTCTTTCTCAATTAATACAATATCTGGTCTACTATGTTCAATCTCATTGTCACACTGTATCACAAAGTACCACAGGATCTTTGCATCATCATTTTTGATAATACCCTCAGGGTTATGTTCATACCATTTTTCTGCTGTCAAATGTATATTTGCCACAAAGTGCCCAATGGACTATCCTTGCTATGTTGTGACATCTCTTTTATTTTTTTCTGAGCTAGTGGTGTGCATTGACTGGTAATATGACATAGTTTCTCCATTCATGCCACAAATTCTACACTTATCACTTTCTGCTGTGTAGTCTACTCTGTTTGATGTAGTTAGCTCTTAATGCTTGTTCTTAAGCAACACAGATAAGGCTTCTGTTTCCGGTTTTAGATCACTTTTAACCATCCATAAATACCTTTTTTCTCTGTCTGAGCTATCTTCAACATCTCTATGGAATTCATCATCATTGTTTAACATCTGTCTTCCACGCTAGCATGGGTTTAGACGGGAATTGTCCCACGTGAGGCAAGATTGGTTGTCTTGCTCGTATAGGACTGTCTGGCAGGTTTTCTACGGCTGGATGCTCTTCCTAACACCAACCACGTTTACAGCGTTTACGGCCACATTACAGCGTGGACTGTGTTTTTTTTTGTTGTGACACCTACACGACCTCATTTATTTAGGACTGGATGTTGTGGTACCAACATAACTTTACAGAGAAAGGGGTGGGGGTGTATTTTTGGTTTGGAGGTGAATTGTCCATACATTCTTTTTTCTGTCTATCTATTTTGTTTCATCCATCTTCAAATGCTTGTACTGTGTTTTTCTTTACAATCTTCTATTTTGCACATCCCTGACCTTACTTGCAGCGACAGCGGTTCTGAGGAATTTTTTCTGCTGTTGTTCATGACGGCGGTGGGTTGGCAGTATCGGTAGAGCGCCGGACACCTTGCTTGGCAGCATAGTTAAGAGTTCTGAGTTCAAATTCCGCCGAGGTTAGCTTTGCCTTTCATCTTTGCTGGGTCGATAAAATAAAATGCCAGTAATGCACTGGGGTTGATTTAATCGACTTTCCCATCCCCCAAAATTGCTGGCCTTGTGTCCAAAGTAGAAACAATTATTATATATACATACAAAAACACTACACTCCTCACCAACAAAGAGTGAAAAATAAAATAGAAACAATGTTTGGAGACAGTACAACTAGAACTCTTCAATATAATCTGATGACCCTCAAACAAGTATTGAGAGCTGTCAGCGAGAAAGTTTGATACCAGGAGAAGGTGGTTGAAAGAAAAAGAATGAAAAAATTCAGACAAAACTAAACATCAGTCTATAGAGATATGAAGGGCAAAGTAATAAATGTCACTGAGGCCCCACCCCAGAAGGACATAGATTCTGGAGAAAAATATGGGGTGAAAAGAAGAAATTCAACAAAGATGCAGTGTGGCTTAAAGAAATTCAGAACTACTGCCCCTGCACTACAACAAAAATATACAGAATAAATGATAATGCCTTTGAGACTATGATAGGAAAACTCCAAGATAAGAAAACATCAGGAAGAGACTTGATTGTCGGTTACTGGTATAAAAAACTGACATTCTATCGGATGTATTTTACCAATCTCTACCAGCACACTCTCAAGGGAGATGCACATATACCTGTCTGGATGAGATTAACACAAACAATATTGGTCCCCAAGAATAAAGACACCCACTTGGAAAAAAAACTACCGATCCATTGCATGCCAGAACCTAATATATAAAATGTATACAGCCTGCCTGAACCTATTTCTCCAAGATCACTGTTACAGTAATAACATCATCACAGATGAGCAAGCAGTTGGGAAGAAAAGAGTTTTGGGGTGTGTTGAACAACTCCTAATTAAAAAAACTGCGATGTCAGAGGTGCGGCAACTTGGGAGGAATATGACGACAGTCTGGTTGAACTACAAGAAAGTATTTGATTTTGTTCCCCACTCTTGGGTGATAGAAGCCCACCAACTTGCTAAAGTCCCAGATGCTATTATCAGAGCCATAGAGAAGCCGTCTTCTTCTTGGGCTACTGTCCTAAAGTTAAAAACAGAGGAGACAATCTCTCTGTGCTACTATTTATTCTGTCATTAAACCCATTGTCCTTTCTGCTCAAGTAATGTGAAGGATACATAATTGGCTTACAGGAGGACAGAAATATGGACCTAACCCATAATTTCTTTGTGGATGACCTGAAACTATACCAAGAACATAAATGGGATGAAGAAAAATCTTGACCTGGTTACAATGTTCTCAAAGGATATAGGAATGGAGTTTGGCCAGAATAAATGTTCATATTTGATTGTAAAGCAGGGAAAAACTACAAGCCAATCTAACATTTTTATCAATGGTCTAACTGTTTCACCGATATCTAATGAGGACTGCTACAGATACCTAAGGTTAGATGAAAATATATCCTATGTTGGTATCTATAACAAGGAATGTGTAACCAGGGAATATTACACCTGATTAAGAAAACTATGGTCAACAGAAATCTCTGTGCGCAATAAAACTGGCTCATAAATATGTTTGCTGTGCCTGTCCTAACACCAATGTTTGGAATATTTGATTGTATGATTTGATGATTGATGTTAAAACTCCGAAATTCCTAAACATCAATTCAGACAGCATTTGAGTGTCGCATCATATCCCTCTAACAACATCTGCGAATCTCCAAGCATAAAAACCCATCTATTGAACAAGTCTATCTACATGAAAAAGATAAGATCATGAGAGTTGGGAAGGAGCACCTTGAGAAATACTCCATGGATGAAAAACAACATACTTAGCAAAAAAACAAAAAGACATGCATGGATATGTTGTCAGGAGACTCCAAAGTGAGAGTAATATAGATAAGCAAAGTAGTCTATCTTGGACCAACAACCACTATATTGGCTCTTACTTTGAAGGATACGCTTTGGCAATCCAAGAGCAGGAAGCCAGTACAGAATACCTGATTCACAAGAGATAGGGATGTAGGCAAAATACCTAGTTGTGACAACAAATGCAGACTCAGCAGAATTACATCAAAGATGTCACCCATGTCATAAGCAACTGTCCAAAGATGTCATCATGGCACTATCTACCTATGAGGCATGGTGTAGTGGCCAAAACACTATACAATGCAATCCGTAGAAAAGATAACCACCGACAATAAACATATTAAAGGTTACTGTGGAAGACATCATCATCATTTTACGTCCGCTTTTCCCTGCTTGCAAGGGTTGGACGGGTCCTATTCAGCACAGCATCTCTCCACTTGTAACGGTCCTTCGTCATCTCCTCGGTGACTTTCTGAGGTCTGCTCTCACCACCTCCGCCCATGTTTTTCGTGGTCTAACTCTACTGCATCTTCCTTCTACTGGGATTTCTTGGCACTTCTTTACCCAGCGGTCATCCTCCATGGGCATCACATGTCCATACTATCTCAGTCTTTTCTCCTGCACACCACAACTTATCTCTCTTATACCCAGTTTCTTTCTCAACTCGTCTATGCTTGGTCGTTCACGCGCATTGGCAGTGCACATCTAACGGAGCATACTTGCTTCATTTCTCTCCAGCCGTCGCATATCTTTTGCAGTTGCTGCCTATGTCTGACTACCATGTAGCATCGCGCATCTCACACAGGCATCATATAACCGTCCTTTCATACGCAGGGAGAAACCCTTCTTTGTCAAGAGGAAGCAGCTCCCTAAACTTCTTCCAACCCATCTTTCTTCTAGATACTATGGCTTAGGAACACCCCCCTCCCATGTTAATCTGATCACCTAGGTACTGGAAGCTATCAACTACTTCTATAGAACCCTCCTGCATTGGAAAAATGTGTCTGTCACTGCGATTACTACTGCCAATTTTTCCTGTACATCTGCATACATAGTTTTCCCTACCTGTTAGTTTTCCTGCTATCCCACTACATCTGTTGTGTACCCAAGATCTGCATTGCGTACATTTTATGGAATTTATGCCAGTTCCTTTCCTACATATCGAACATGACCATTTCCCCGATGGAATCAGAGTATTGTCCTCTCTTGATCACCACCATAGAGAAGTTCCCATGGGCAGCCAGTCTTAAACTCCTCTGTTACGGCTTGGAGGACTATAATGAACAAGAGCGGGCTGAGGACCAAACCCTGATGTACACCTACTTGTATCTGGAATTCCTCACTAAACTCCATTCCTATTCTCACTTTACTGACAGCACCCCTGTACATAGCTTGCACTGTCCTCACAAGCCATTCCTCTACACCCAGTTTCCTTAGGGACCACCAGATGACAGATCTGGGTACCCTATCAAAGGCCTTCTCTAAGTCAACAAAAGCTAAGAACCTCTCTTGTAGTTGCCTCACTAAGAAGAGGGCATCTGTTGTACTTTTCCAAGGCATAAAACCAAACTGCATCTCATCTAATTTGACCCTTTCTCTAATCATTTGCGCTAATATTCTCTCTGCCACTTTCATAACCTGATCCATCAGCTTTATGCCCCTATAATTGCTCCTCTCTAGAGCATCCCCATTACCTTTGTAGCAATTTATGAGAATACTGCTGCACCAGTCTTTGGGTATGACACTGCCATATATAGCTTGATTAATGATGCGTGCAACTAGTTTAGTGCCTACTTCTCCTGATGCCTTCAGCATCTTAGCAACTATCCCCGACGGTCCAGCAGCCTTACCATTCTTCATTTCCTTAATTGCTTCTTGTACCCTATATTCGTCAATCTCAATAGCTGGTCCCTCTGTTGGGTCTACTGGGGGTAATTTCTCTCTGTCCCATTCGTTCTCCACATTCATCAGTCTCATAATATTTCCAGGCCTCCTTTTTGGATCATTCGTGACACTAAGTACACCAGCATCATTCCGGACACACTTATCTCCAACAACATCCTGATTTGTACTGACACACTGCCTTGCAATGCGGAACACCGCACGTCTCTGATCTTCCCGTCGCAGACATTGGCAAATCTCCTACTCTCAGCCTCCCTGCGTGCTAAGTACACCTGACGTCTAGCTTCTTTCTTAGCAGCTGTGTATCCTTCTCTACTCCCACCGTTTTTCCAAGCTTTCCATGCCAGTCTTTTGTCTCTAATGGCCCTATCTACTGTGCTGTTCCACGACCAGGTCACTCTCTGTCTGGTTGAAGCTCTGCCCCAACCAGAAGTTTCTTCAGTAGCCTGCAGTAAGTTGTCACGCAAGAAATTCCAGTTATCATCTATGTCATACAACTCTAAATCGGCTTCCTTTTCATCATACACATCTTGAAGGGCTTTGCTAAATTTATATTTTAATGAAAGGTCTTTTAGCTTCCAGACCTTTCTTTTCCACACCTTCCTGTATGTCTCATTCTTTCTCTTGCTTACTGAGATGTCACTAACGACTAACCTATGCTGTGGGGTACATTCTTCCCCGGGGTATGCCTTAGTATTTGACACCATCTGTCTGTCTCACTGTCTAACTAGCAGGAAGTCAATCTGGCTTATGTACTCGCCTGGTTTGTAGATTATTAAGTAGTTGGTAGGCTTCTGGAAGTGTTGCAAATGGTTAGTGCATTTGCATCACAAAATTCAAGAAGCCTCAGAGATGATTGTCAGTAGTCTCTTGCCTACAACTAATCTAAGCTTAATTATTCTATCACTAACTCTAACTACCTCTATTGTCTTATTGATCCACCTCTCAGACAGTAATATGCCCACCCCATCTAACCCATCATCATTACGCACCCAGAAAAGCTTATAACTATGATGTTTGCTTGCGATTAGTCTTGCAGAGGCACCTCTCCAGCTCACCTCTTGCACACACAACACATCCACATGCCTTCTCTCCAGCATCTCAGCTATCTCACCAGATCTACCTGTTAGAATGCCAACATTAAGTGTGGAAACTCTGAGATGCGACGTCTCGTTCTTTTTCCTGTTGTGCAATTGCTTGATGACGGTCGTGGGGTTCTCACATATGGCCTCACTAGCCACCCCACTACCGTGCGCAGTCCTAACATGGTTAGCGTTATTGCTGTTTATGCAGTTGTTTTTGTGTGATTGCTTGATGACGGTCAGGGGGTTCTCGTACATGGCCGCACCAGCCACCCCACTACCGTGCGCAGCCCTAACATGGTTAGTGTTATTGCTGTTGACGCAGTTGTTGCAATTCTTATTTATTGTGCTCATAATTTTGGCATTTATTATACTGGTTGGATGCCCTTCCTAACACCAGCACCATTTTATAGCATGGACTGGATGCTTTTATTCGTGCCACCAGCACTAGAGAGTTTGTCTTACTGGACTCAGGGGCCCTCTTTATCCCTCCATTTTACAACATGCACTAGGTGCTTTTATTCGTGCCACCAGCACTAGAGGTTGTCTTACTGGACTCAGAGGCCCTATCCACCTCTCCATATTACAGCATGGACTGGGTGTTTTTATTTGTGCCACCAGCACTAGGGAAGTTGTCTTACTGGACTTAGGGGACTTCTCTACCCTACACCAATTTATTTGGAGTGGTAGCTCTTCTAGATGAGTTGCTTAAATTGCGGCTTATGGAGCCTCCTGTTTGCTCTATATCTTCACAAGGGAGTGGTTAGCATACAGTGTCGGGCATGTATACCGAATATGGTAGGGGTGGGAGAACCGTAATGGCTGTTACATAGAATTTTAACAGAGTTTCCAAGTCACATACACACAAATATATAAATAAACAAATACAGCCATCTTTACGTAAAGTGAGAGCTTTCACTATCATTCAAGCCGTTACATATAATATTTAACATAATTTTGGAGATATGAGGAAAAGCAAAACCTATATACACACATAATATGAAAGAGTACTAGTAGTATGTTCCAGTCAAAACCCCCCAATAAAATGCAAGCATAACTGACCAGATATAATGGTATGGGACAGAGAAAAGACGACATGCACAGTAGTGGAAGTCAGATGCCAACATAATATTAAGATTAGCAAAATGGAGAATATCTATGCAGAACTGAAAAATCTGCAGATACTCCACCCTAACTATACCTTCAGATTTATACCTGCGATAATTGGGACTTGGGTATATGTTATTAACTGCCTCAGTACAAATCTTGAAAAGCTGGACTTCTCAGAACCAGAAAGAACACAGCTAGTTAAGAAATTACAAGTACAATCCATTAATGGAACAGTAAAAAATATGTAAAACATTCCAAAAATTTTGCATCTAATAACTGCATGTACACATGTACAGATACAAAGCATATGCACATGCACACATATAACTCAAAATATACACATCCACACATACATTAACTCTCTCTATTGGTAAAAATTTATAAAATTATGTAACCAGAACATACATACTCATAATTTAACATCAATTGTCCCTGCTAGCAAGGATTGGATAGGTTTTCACAGACTGAGTCAGTACTGAAGCAGAGTTACTGATCCCCCAGCTGAGCCTGGGTCTAGCATCTTGCTTACATACAATCTCATGCTCTACCACATGCATTTTTGGATGGCATCAACACTAGGGAGATTGTCATGTCTTTGACACAACTGATGGGTCGTCTCAACCCTTCCTTTGGCAAGCTTTCTATGGCTGGATTCTCTTCCTATAATCTACACTAGAGAGGTTTTTGTATTGTTGAATTGATTGAAGGGTTCTCTTGATCCTATTTGGCATGGTGTCTACAGCATCATCAACCACCTTACACTACCCTATCCCAAGTCTTCCTGGGTTTGCATCATCCACAGATGCCAATCACTGAGATTTCTTTGCATTTCTTTATACAACTGTCATCTTTACACATCACATGTCTGTTCCACTGCAGTCTTCTCTCTTGCATACTGTATCCAATTCCTCTTAGGCCAAGTTTTTCTCTTAGCTCATTTATACTGTGTCAGTCATGCACACTAACATTACACATCAATTGGAGCATATTTGCTTCATTTCTTTTTAGCCTTCTTAAGTCTTCTGCAGTCAAGACTCGCGTCTCACTGCCATGTAGCATTGTATTTCACATGTAGGTGTCATGCAGTCAACCTTTCATTATGAGAGAAGCCTTTTGTTTTAAGCAGAGGTACCAGCTCCCTGAACTTCTAGCCCGGCTATCACACTTTTAGAGCATTCCCCCCCCCCCCCCCCATTGCTGATTTGGTCACCTAGGTAACAAAAGCTATCAACAACTTTATCCATGTCGTTAGGAAAGATATCCAGTGGTAGAAACCCCGCTAAAATAGAAAATAAGGGAGACATTACCGTTGACTTGTTTAAGAAGACAGTAGCTCCAATTAAGTACTTAGTCTTTAATGACTTATCCAATCCATACTAGCATAGAAAAACAGATGTTAAATGATATGTAGAAGTAATAGTATTGGTGGTGAGACATGTTTATTACATAACTATTTTGCTTCTCATCCCAAATATGTTTTAATAATGTTACGATAAAATATTTAATTATATTATTTCTTTCTTTCTTTCTTTTTTAGCGGGTTTCATTGGACTCACTTTCCCTCCAACCTTCATAAATATCTACAGGTAAGCACTGTCTGTCTCTACTTTCTTGCTTCTGCTCTCTATCTCTCTTTTTCTTTCTCTCCTATGAGCAGAGGGTGGTCATACAACCTGTCTGGTTTCAAAACATAACCTGTCAAACAACCAATGCAAAGTGATAATGATGACTGACGCACATGCACGCACACACACACACACACACACACTGTATGCTATCAAAATAAGTGGTGTGGGTTTGATTCTCATGCACACTGATGCTCATTTGGTTTCCATTCTAGGAGCTTATACACTGTTGTTATTAGGCAGAAAATATGGCGAAATTATTAATATAATATAGTTTTCAAATTCCACTGCTGGCTTCTAGTTGACAAAAACTATGAAAGAGGAAGCCCTCGGAAAGGTTGGACTGAAGCAATAAAAGCTAACGTTGCCCAATTAAACCTCACATAGGAGATGACACTGGATTTAGATCTCTGGTGTTGTGCTATACTGCACAAGGCATGCCTTCTCATGAGCACTGAATGAAACAAACATGTAGAGGACACTAGTCTGCACTAATCTTCTCTTCACCCTCGTCAGTTCACCCTGTAAGGTGTTTGTGCTGGTAACATGACAAACAGCACCCAGTTCATCCTGTTAAATGGTCGTTTTGGTGCCATGAAAAAAAACATCCACTTGATACTGTAATGTGGTTGGTATTAAGAAGTATGGAAAAATAAATGTTAAATAAGGGTGTGTGCATGTTAGCAACTGCTGTAATGAAATTTGTACATTAACCCCTTTAATGTGTAAGTTTATATCCTCTCAACTCCAGTCACTGTTTCTCAGAAATTATTTTCATTTTTCTGTTTGTTATTCAAGGGTAGTGGAGTTGGCACCTGTAATAACTTGGTGCATGTGTACTGAAGGTGAATTTAATGTATACATACATTTACCAGTAAGAATGTTGGTACATATGTACCCATGTTGAATTTAGTTGGGTACACTCATTTACTAGTAACAATTTTAGTACATATGTACCTATGTTGGATTTATTAGGTACAAGTTTACTAACAACAATTTTGGTACGTGTATACTTATGCTGAATGTAGTGGGTATACATTTAACAGTAACAATTCTGTTGCATCTGCATTTCATCTTTTTGAGGTTAGCAACGATGCAGTAATACTCAAGGGATTGAGATGGGAGTGGTCATGCCCTGTGGAATCTGACATTTTGATAAAATAAACACCAGTAGTCTCATTGGAGTAAATATTTAAATGCTGGTGGTTAATCTTTAAGCTGTAGCGAGTGAAAGTTGCACTGTTATGGTTTTCTTTGACAATGGCAACTCAAGGAGGAGTAGGAGAAGCTTTGTCTAATTTTAGTTTAGTTATATTTCCAGTTTAACATTTTTCTAATTTGTAGCATAGACAACCATATACATTTCTAAAATGCAAACAATCACAGACATCTAGTGAGTTTCTGTTTTTCCTATGAATTTACTCTAGAATTGGCTTCTTTAATTACACTCTAACTGAAAATCTGACTCCACCCCTCACCAACAGTAAACTGACGATGGAAAATTTAATCTGCCCTGCCAACAGTTATTGATTGGGCTACTCACATTACAATTTATTCACTACCCACTCCTGCTCCACTCCTCCCAATGGGGTTCTTATATATTGGTTATTTTTAATAAGTTGGAAACCTTGAGCAAATCTTGAAATAAATATGAAACCTAAATAATTTATGATTGAGAACAATCAAATATCTGTTTGTTTTTCACTGTATATATATATATATATATATATATGTGTGTGTATTGAACTTTCTTTCTTCTTTCCAATATAAAGCATGAAACTAATAAGACTTTTTGTACCTCTGTTTGTTGTCTCCTTGAACTATATATATACTAGACCACCCGTGACCATTTAATCACGCGTAATCTAGTTGTTACCTAAGCGGGATCTTTACCTGTCTGTCTTTAACTTGACTGTACTAAGGCTTTTTGGAAATGAAACGCAACGGTGAATGTGCTAGCGATCTGATTGGTTATCACAGAGCTGTTGGCTATTTATGAAGGTACCTTTAAAAACCCTGTATCTCGGGAACCTGTGCTCTGATTTACACGAAACTTGTTTTATTTCATTTGTATTCCGATTATATATATATATATATATATATATATATGTGAAGGCGCATGGCTTAGTGGTTAGAGCAGTAGGCTTGCAATCGAAAGGTTGCGAGCTCAATTCTCGGACCGGGTGATGCGTTGTTTCCTTGAGCAAGACACTTTATTTCACGTTGCTCCAGTTTACTCAGTTGAAAATGAGTACCAGCAATAGCTGGAGGTTTAACCCTGCGATGGACTGGCGTCCTGTCCAGAGGGGAGTCTTGTATTCTCAGTCGCTTCACGCCATGAAACCGGGATAAGCACCAGCCAAATAGGCCTTCTGGCTTAAGACAGACTTTAGACTTATGCTGCCCGCCAGCCAGTGGGATGGCGTCATCGTATGGCTAAAACAGCACGTGCTGTGACCAGCGACGCCGAATGGCGCCCGACAGACTGGTCAGTCAAGGTTATATATATATATGTGTATATATATATATATATGTGTATATGTGTGTGTGTATTGAACTTTCTATGTATATGTGTGTGTACATATGTGTATGTATATATGTGTGTATATATATATATATATATATGTATGTGTGTGTACATGTGTATGTATATATATGTGTATATATGTGTATGTATATATGTGTGTATATATATATATATATGTGTGTGTGTACATGTGTATGTATATATATGTGTGTGTATATATATGTGTGTATATATATATGTGTGTGTGTATATATATGTATATGTGTATATATATATGTGTATGTATATATGTGTATGTATATCTATGTGTATATGTGTATGTATATATATATGTGTATATATATGTGTACGAGAGAGATGACCCCTTAGCCTTTGTCAAGGCAGAATTCTAGGAGAAGGAAAACTCTGATATAACACCTGCATCCCTGATGGTATCCAATGATGTTGACTTGTTCTTCTTTTTGGTAAATATCATCTTGGTTAAGAGAGTGGGACTGGCTTTGTGCAGTGCCTTTGCTCTCTATAAAAGCTTCACGGCACAGGCATTGCTTTATATCTGGAGATCTCTCTGCACTTGTCGTCACATAGTACAATGGGCCCAGCACTGTGTCAATAATTGTCACAAGTGTAGTGTTTGTACCAGAGTTTTCAAGTCGCTGGCTGGACTAAAAAGTCACACTTGTTCAGCGCATCGGTAGGGGTTCTACATGGATATAAAGTAGTGGCCGTACTCGAAAACGAGTTGGCAGCCACCATATATGTGTATATGTGTGTGTATATATGTGTGTATATATGTGTATATGTATGTGTATATATATGTGTATATCTATGTGTATATATATCTGTATATATATCTGTATATACGTATGTATATATCTGTGTATATACATATATAGCCCTGGCTTCTTTCTGCCCTCCCCCTTTTCATGGGAGAGTTTGAGTTCATTTTCAGTTTGAAACAGTGGTTGCTTCAAATGGGATTCCATCTTGTTCCTTACTTGTGTATGTAGCTGATTTGGGATCTTCATTCTTCTTCTCATAATGATTCTCTTGTTCCTGGGAATAATATTCTTGTGTCTGTTGGCCTTTCTTTCCAGGACAAACTTGGAGCATATGGCTTGTATTATTTCCATGAATTGCTCAAGTTGTATGTTGACATCTTCTATAGAAAGACTGTCAGTCCAGTGTTGCTTCAGGAGCTCCTCTTGAATCTTATTCCAGTTAGCTTTGTGGAAGTTTAAGCTAGATTGAGACCGAGTGCTTCCTGTCAGCTATATATCTCCAGTCTTCCTTGCACTATACATTCCTAGTTCTACTATGAAAATCATTGTCACTTTCACATTGTGGATGAGCTCTCCGTGTTGTTTGTGAAGCAGAGATCCAGGGAATTCTCACCTCTTGTTGGATGAAGTACCATTTCTTCCATGAAGTGTCTATTTGTAAGGTCCAACGAGGATTCTGTTTTCCTTTGTTCAGGTGCCGTAATTCCTGAGAGGGGTTAAAATTTTTCTGCATTAGGATGTTGAGACTCTAATTCAAATTTGTCAGCACTTCTTCAATCCTTCTGAGGCTATGTTCAAACGTATCCTCATGTCTGGGGACATCTGGTGGTCGATATGTGACAGATATTACTATTTTGATTTGCCTTATGTGTACTATTAGCGTGTCACAGACCAAGTTGGAATGTGACAACAGTATTAATGATGTGACATCTTCACGGATGTACAAAGGAACTCCACCATAAGTGCTCTCCCTCCTGTCAGTATGAAATGCAACATACTTTGGTATGTGTATTTCCACATTTGCTATGCTAGCTGTCAGGTGAGTTTCAGTTCGTGCCATGCATATTGCTTGATGGATTGTAGCTAGGTCTCTTAGGTAGGGGATCTTACTCATGCTGGTCAGTTTTACCAGGCCTCTGTCATTATTTAGTAGTAGCGCTGGTGTAACATTTGGGATGTTAGTAGTGGTTGTTGATATGGCATTTGCGTGAATATCAAGTGGCTACCCAGGGTTCTGTATCTGTGGTGGTTGTGAGTGTTGATGTGACTGACTTTGTATCTGATGAAGCTGAGTCTCACAATATTTTTTGCTATTTTAAAAAAAGACTGTTGTTCTACAGCTACAGTCTGTACTGCTTCCACATACTCTCTCCTCTTCATTGGGGTAGTATGTATAACCTCAGTGTACTTCCTAGGCAGTGACCCTGTGTGCTGTGCTGTGTTGTGTACATATGTTGATTTTGGATAGAGTAGTTGCCATGAGCAGGTTGGATGCAGCTTGCATAGTCTGGGGTGAGCAAAACTGTAGTTTGTCCCAGCTTCACGATGCCAGCAGGTCCCTTTCTTGTCAAACTTACACAGTATTTGGGCTTTCTTTTTCCCAGGATCTCTGTTTTTCTTAGTTCTAGTCTTCTTTGCCTTAGAATCTATCCACTGGTCATCTGTCTGTTTATTTGCATTTTTCTTCTTATTGGGGTCTTCCTGGTGATTCTTTAGTTTACCTTTGCTACATTCCAGTGTTTCATTTTCATTTTTGTCTCTGATATCTATCATACCCCATCTCACTCTCAGCGTTTTACAGATCCTTCCAGGCTTTACAATGTATCAGATTCAGAATAAATAGGCTTACTGTAACAAATATCAATAAAAAACAAAATTTTAAAACCATACCGACCATTTTACCAGAACGTTAGATGTTCTTAATGTGTATATATTTTTATTTTACAATGCTTTGAATCTGGTTTTTAAACAAGGAAATTACAGTTTTAACGATGATTTTTACAAATGAAAGAAAAACGATTTCAAGCAACCAGCTTATATGAAACTATATATATTAGAGTATACAGTGGTAGCCATAACTGGATTCTGAAACCTAAAGTCATACATACAGGGTGTGGACGATATTTGTTCACAAGATTACTGTCTAGGAAAAAATAACACAGTAGTTTTATTTTTTAAGATATATTTATCAAACTTGGGTCAGTTTGTCTTCATGACTTGTTCTTTCGATCTCACTCGATAAACTCGCCATTGGCTTTGATGACGGCCTCAAGGCGGCCTCGGAACCGGCTACAAGCCTTCGTCACTGTCCCCCGACTTAGGCCCCTAAAGGCACTTGTGATCCTGGCCTTCAGATCGTCTTTCATATTGCAGCTAGATCTGTTGGTGTCTAGTTCCACTGCACCCCACACAAAGAAGTCGAGGGGGTTGCAGTTAGGTGAGCTGGGAGGCCAGATGTCAGGTGAAGTGTGGTTGACGAAGTTCTCTGACAACCAGGCTTGGGTCTTTTGGCTGGTATGGCAGGGCGCTGAGTCTTGCTGCCATACGTACGGCCTACCTGCAGCTACCTGGTCAATCCAGGGCTTTACTACCTCACTCAGAATGCGGATGTAGCCATCGGTGTTCAGCTTGAGACTCTCAGGGAAGAAGTGAGGTGGCATGACGTCACCTTCACTGCTGACGACACCTAAGACCAATGTTGTCGCTGGAAACTTTGTCTGCATGACTCTGGGCACGTCTTTGGACGAGACCTGTTGTTCTGGGAGTTGATCTTCTGGTCTTGGCAGAAGTTTTTCTCGTTGGAGAAAAACCACAGCATGTCTGGCTCCAGTGGGTGTTTCAACTTGTTGATCAGCTTCTTTGCATGCTTCAGTCGCTTTTCTTGCATCGCATTTGACAGAAATTGTCCTTTCCTCATCTTTTATGAAACGTAGAGAATGTCTTCATGTACCACCAGCCTAATGAGCTTTTCATCCACGCCTTTCTCCCTTGCAATGGCACGCATCGACTTGCTAGGTTCATTGTTGATGATATCGTGAACTTCAGCGATGAACTCGGGCGTCAGATCGTCGATCATGTGTTTTCCTCTCTGATGTTGCTTCGTAGTCAAATCCTGAACTTCCAATTCCTTTTTGACCTTTTCCACCACTCTCCTGCTGACGCTGAGAAAGTCTGAAATTTCCTTATTTGTCCTCCCGGTGCGGATTCCAAGAAGAACTCCGTGTCTCTTCTACAAATTTGGAGGTTCAAAATTATTCATAATCAATTCTGAAAATAAATAATGGAAATATAGTCACTGTTTTTATGAAAACAAAAGTGACAACGGAAGTAAAAAAAATTTGCATTAAATTAGCAGTTGAAAATTGCGAACAAATATCATCCACACCCTATACATGTTAAGTGTATGAAATTTTAATTGTACTGTATATGTCGATCTATTTATCTGTGTGTATATATATATATATATATACACTAGCTGAGGTACCCGGTAATACCCGGAAGTAGGAGTATTCCCAGTTTCCATTAAAATACCCAATGCCTCTCAGACCAAAAATGAAATCAAAATATAGGACAGATAATCAAAAGCGAAGACAAATTCATTTATGAAACAGTAATACAAACAAATATTGTTGATTGCATTGGTCAGACGAAAAAATGTTTGTTAGAGAAGTTGCTATAAGGAGAAAAATAGAACGCCTGTTAGGGTGTCTTAATATTATTGAAATTTTGTGAATAGGCATCATATCTTGTCATTTACCTATGATTTAAATTTCATATAAATCGAAGGGAAAAGATTTTCAGTGGGGGGTTTTATGCCCCCGGGGAACCCTTTGACTAAAATGAAATATACTTATCCAAGTACCCTGGGCAATGTAGTTTCAGAATATATATGGGGGTCTATCTCCAAAACCATAGGAGTTCGTGAAATCTTGTTCTATTTATTAACTATACACAATCCCCAGCTGTCCCTAGGTTCCACGCGCCGGTCAGTCCCAAAATCATACTGGGTGTAATCCACATAGGCAAGGTACATACATTCAAACCAGTCTATCACCATAATATGAAGACACTATCATCATCACCATCATCATCATCGTTTAACGTCCATCTTCCATGCTTGCATGGGTATCGTATATTATATAGCGAATGTATCCCAAGGGGTAGGTGGGACAATCAATCAGACAAATATACATATAGTGAATGGTAAATATGCAAAGAATTATTTAATGGAAAGTATTATGTATCGGGGATGTAATAAGTAAAAGAATTTAGGTAAAGGATGAGTGACATAATACATCATAGTAATCATGGGAGTGAAAGATAAACGATAAACATAAAAATATAGGAATACAAAATAACAAATAGGGCGTAACATAAACAAATAAACTGCAAAGCTCAAAAAATAGTAAAGCTTAGAAACAGTGAAGTTTTGAAAACAAAAGTTGAGCTTGAAAGTGTAGTTTGAAAAGAATAGAATACGGATAGTTGACATCAGGTGGGATGTAGTGCACAGCTTGAGCAGTACTGTCCATGCAGATATCCAGAACCATAACGGTAGAACCCAATCAATATAAGGTAAAGGATGTCAGGAAGAGGAGACGTGTGGACATCTGAAAGAACTCGTAAAGTACTATGGAGCTTTGATTGCTCCAAGTGTGGATAGGTGTTAATTCGGGGCCTGGTCTGGTCCGAGTTATATATATATATATGGCGGTGGATTGGCAGTATCGGTGGTGGGTCGGACGCCATGCTTTCCAGCATAGTTACGTCCCTTTACGATCTGAGTTCAAATCCCGCCGAGGTTGACTTTGCCTTTCATCCTTACGGGGTCGATAAAATAAAGTACCAGTAATGCACTGGGTTATTCCTGGCCTTGTGCCTAAAGTAGAAACAGTTATATATATATATATATATATATATATATATATATATATATGTATACACACACACACACACACACACACACATGTATATTTATATATAAAAAGATAGATAGATATACATATATATGTATCTCCCCCCCCCCTCTCTCTCTCTCTCGTCATCATCATCAGTTAACGTCTATCTTCCATGCTAGCATGGGTTGGGCAGGTTTGAACTATTTTAGAGGCAAGTTGGGTTGGGTTGGGTGACCATGTCTCACTTATGTAGGACAGTTTCTGGCTGGTTTTCTACAGCTGGATGCCCTTCATAATGCCAACCTATCAATTAGTTAATCCTGTCACTATTGGAGTAATATCTAGTAAGTATCACTTAGTTAGTCCTGTCACTGTTAAAATAATAACTAATGAATATTGATTAGTCAGCCCTGATACTGTTAAAGTAATAACCGAGTATCTTTAGTTAGTCTTGTCAATGAAGTAATGTCCAGATTGTCTAGTATCTATTGATAAATATCTAGTATCTTGGTTAGTGCTGTCAATGTTGAAGTAACATATAGTATCCATTAGTTAGTCCTGTCACTGTTGAATAAATATCTAGTTAGTGTCTATGTCTATTAGTGTGTGCCAACCTTTACCTATGGTCATGGATTTTGTGTAATTACTGAAAGAATATGATTGCAAATACAAACGAATAAAATGGCATTCCTCTGAAGTGTCTATGGAGTAATGTTACTCGATAGAATGTGTAGCTTGCAGATCAAAGAGTTGCTCCAGGTAAAGCCACTACTTCTCCGAATTGAGAGATTTCAGCCATGATATTATGAACGTGATTAGAAGATCTCAGAAAAGAATCGCTGGACAGATTTTATGGGCAAAACCAACTGGCAGGAGACCCAGGGGTAGACCCCGATAAAGATGATTGGATAACATCCATGAGCTTGGCTGGTCTGGCTTTGTCATCCAGCTAGATCAATTTGAGACGGTTGCTTCTGACAGGACCCACTGGAAGACATCCTTGAGGACTTTGCTGCTATGACACTTCCAGGAATAAGTGGGCGAAGAAAAAGATGTGATAACTGTATAATATACATGGCAATAAGGAAACAAAAAATAAAAGTAAGGAAGAAAGTAAGAAAAAAGGAATTAAGCAACAAAAAAAAGGGGAAGGGGGTGACACTCTACACTCCAGTCTGAGCGATGTTTTAGCTGCGCCCCACGGTCAATATGACAATGATATTGCTGTGGAAAATGGCCAACAACACCTGCTGCAACAGTCACCCCCACCTCATAAGGTTCATTCCTCAGGTGGGTTACTGTCTTTCTGATTTTATGCAGGAAATAAGCAATGCAAGGACTGAGAACACCTGAGCTCTCGATAGCGACAAGTAGGAAAAGGAAGTGGTCGGTCAAGCTCTATTTAGTTGTCTTCCTATCCCCAGCATTGTGGGCAATGGTGTCTGGCTTTGCAGCTGAGGCAACAAAGTTGGTGGCGGCGAACAAGTCGCAACATATCATGTCCCAGATTATGGGATTTACCTACCTCGAATGGAAAAGGGTTATTTTGTCAGGCCACTTAACATCACTACTGGCTCTAGTTATGATGGGAAGCCAGCTGTGTCGAGGCTTATTCTGGTTGTCCTGTCGCTGTGGAAGCAATGTCTAATATCTATGGGTTAGTCCTGTTACTGTTAAAGTAATATCTAATATCTATGAGTTATTCAAGACTATGAGATGGGAAAGTATTTGATTTCTTCAAGAATTGTTGATGTTAGGTAAATGAATTTCCATTGGTTTCAGCAATGAGTGCTCCAATTGTTTGATCAATGAAACAACTTGCTCATGAAATCAATATAATTCTCAGGGAGATTCAGCATAACAGTATGTGACAAGGCTGACTTTTTGAATTCTGGTACAGTATATCTGTTTTCCACACTATTTCTATCTACCTAATTTCACTGGTAAGATGCCATACAGTGGACTTGAATACAAAACCTTGTGATAGTGAAATGAACATCTTAACCATTCAGTGATGTTGAGTCTTTACTTTTCTGATATCTATATTTTACAACAGACTTTGTTTCGGCTAGGACGATATCTTTAATTGGAGTACAAAAGGGTTTGTTAGTCTGTTTAGTTCATTTGTAGTGGTGTAGTAGGTGTTGTGATGATGAAATTGATGAAGTAGTCGAAAAAGTTGTATGTTATTTGGGTCTATGGCAAGTGAGTGAAGTGACTCAGGAGTTGAGAGAATTGTTGCTGGGAAGTCTTGCTATGGTTGAGGAAACCAGTAGTTGTCGCTTGCTGTGGGGAAATCATATGGGTATGAATTACAAATGAACAAGACATTGCTAATTTTTATGTTTTTATTGGTTGCATGATTTACCATATAGACTCATATATAAGCCAAGAAATATGTGACAAAAATATTGATGGTAAAGGTCATTATTTTCCCAATTTTATGATGTGCTAAACTAGTCATGGGCAAACTGCGGCCCGCGTGCGCGTGCGGACCATTTGGCTTAGTGAATGGCATGCTTGATTTTAAAATTGCCTTGAAATTTTTAGTATTGTGGACTGCCTTATGATGAACCACTTTCTATGCGGCTCACTGCTTGAAAAAGGCTGCTCATGCCTGTGATAAACTATTTTCACTTTCGAGGTGAATATTCAATCAGTTTTACTTTCTATGTGAAATGGCCTTCAAAACAGAGACGGTAATTAGTCAGAAATCATCACATAATGGAGTCATAAAAGAAAAACTATAATCTAAATGACACTTAAAACATTTTAAATATCAAAATATTAAGACTTCATAAATATATTCTCCACTCATGAGAATTTCTAAATCGCACCATCTAAATATAATGTGTTGATTACCTGCCTCTGCTTATACATGGTGTTTCAAATGTTGCCTATTTTTCAGGCATAAAATAGGGGTGAACTTATATTCAAGTACATATAGTATTTCAAAATCATGTGCAGTAATAATGAATAATAGAAAAAAATATACACAATAGTAGTGTTTTGATTGTGTGTGTGAATATGGAATCTCAAAGGAGTGGATTTACTAACTTGTGTGTTTGATGTTGGTAGCCAGCTTTGCCTACTTGCTCAGCTGACTAGCGAGTGTGTGTGTGTCTACATCTTGAACTTTGCAAGGTTGGTAAAAACAGCTGTCTGCAATTGATTGTGCTCTCTGGGGTCAAAATCTCTTGTATTTATAAGGATTGTAAACATTGATAATTTTCTTTTGAGGATGTTAGCTCAAACAAAAGAATTAGTATCTCAATCTAGCTGAGGTTAAAGGTCAGTATGTGTTGATAATGCGAACACTTGAGAACATGGAGAGAATCTCAAGCTTTCGACACATATCTGCTTGAGAGGCATGAAAAAACATCAACTTATCAATATATTCTACAGATTTTGTAAGAATTTCTTGGCATGACCAGCGTCCATCTGAGTAACCTCTGGGATACCACCACTGTGAGATGGTAAATGATGCTTGCTCATATGTTGCACATGCCCACAAAGGGGCCAATGAAAGATGGAACCATAGGAGGGAGGCTGAGCAGATCTGTCAAGGCCTGGTTAGGTACTGTAAAGGAACAAGGAACATGAAGTAGTTAGCTCCTCATGGGAGGAATAGGAGCTAACTAATTCGGATTGGTAAAATTAATATGATGTCTGGTTTTCTTCTATTTCAGTTCTTACAAAAATAAAACTGGGAAAATGCGGTCATTTCCAGAAGCTATGCGTCCACTAGTTTCCACATTGATTCTCTTTTCGTTGCTTCTTCTGTGGGCTGGTTACTCTAACTACGACATTATGGAGAAAAATCCAAGGCTGTTTATGTGGACCACTGGTACAGCGTTTTCTAATATAGCTGTAAGTATCAGGGAAATACCCTCTCGTTTTATTTCTATTAAGGACACTGTCTATGGTTTCCAATTAATTTTGAAAACAAGAATTTGGAGAGATTTAGTAATGTAACTTCTCATTATGAACCTGGAGTTCGAAATATAAATTAAGGTCTATTCATAAAATTAGGAGAGAAGGATTTTAGAGAAATATAAACACTTCAAAACAGTTTCAAGTGGGATTGATATCAAAAGAATTTACTCTTGTTGTCTACAGTAACTGTCAACCAAGATAAAACCTTTAATAGGATGAGTTCACTTGGATTGATGTTGCTATTGATTTTTCCTAGCATACCAACTCTTCCTGAATCTGTTGTTCAGACCCAGGTCAGCTTTTATCCTGCAGACTTATCAGGTCAGCCATTACATTGTGTGTAAAATTTGGTAATGGAAACTGTGGAAGCTTGTTGCATGTGTGTGTGTATATGTATGTGTGTGTGTATGTATATATATGTATGTATATATATATATATGTGTGTGTGTATGTATGTATCATCATCATCACTGTTTTACGTCCGTTCTTCCACGCTAGCATGGGTTAGACGGTTGTCCTGTTGTGGGCAGTGTCTGGTCGGCTGACCATGCCTTGCTCATACAGGAACTGATTTGGCTTGATTTCTACAGCTGGATGCCCTTCCTAACACCAACCTCATTTACAGTGAGTGCTGGGTGCTTTTTCGTGGCGCCTACACGTCCACTTTACAGTGTGGGCTGGGTGCTTTTTTGCCTTGGCACCTCCACGACCAACTTGCAGTGGGAGGGTGTGGGGGCATATTGTATATATATATGTGTATGTATGTATGTATGTATATATATATATGTACATGTGTATGTAGTAGACATTAAACGATAATGATGGCAGAAACTCCATTTTATGTCCCAAATGCAAAGTATGGGTGCATAAAAGATGTAGTGGGATCACAGGTAAGCTAACTAAGAACATAAATTTTATATGTGGCCGGTGCTCTGGTGCAATAAGTAGCAGCAAGTGCCCACAGAATACTAGCTCTTTCAATTGCACAGATGGTTCTATGGAAATAGTGGACAGCCACCGTTACCTGGGTGACAAAATCAGCAGTTGGGGATGGTGCTCTGAAAGTACAGTAGCTAGATTCAGAACGGGATGGAAAAAGTTCAGAGAGCTAATACCACTATTGGCCGCTAAAGGGTTCTCTCTAAAAATGAAAGACAGGCTGTATGATGCCTGCATACGAACAGCAATGTTACATGGCAGTGAGACCTGGGCATTGTGTGCAGAGGATATACGCAGACTGGAGAGAAACGAAGCTTGCATGCTTTAATGGATGTGTAATAGTAATATACGTGAACAGCAAAGCATAAACGAACTAAGGGAGAAATTAGGAATAAGAGGGATCAGATGTTGTTTACTCGAGAGAAGACTACGTTGGTATGGTCACGTGATGTGCATGAAAGACGACAGCTGTATAAAAAAGTGCAGGGCGATAAAAATAGACGGTAGCCACGGAGTAGGCAGACCCAGAAAAACCTGGGACGAATTGATAAATTCCGACCTCACACACTTACACCTCTCCAAGACAATGTCACTGGTCCGAGATCTTTGGCGCTAAGCAGTAATACAGAAGACCCGTCTTGTCTCAGTACAAAGCGAAACCTACAGTCAGTAGGCACCTCTTAACCAAAATACACCCCCGTCCCACTACCCCTACCCCCATCCCCATCTACACCACCTCTTTCGATGTAAAGTTATGTTGGTACCACAACATTCAGTCCTAAATAAATGAGGTCGTGTAGGTGTCACGACAAGAAAAAACACAGTCCACGCTGTAATGTGGCCGTGTAGGTAACACGGTAAAAACCTCCCAGTCCACACTGTAAACGTGGTTGGTGTTAGGAAGGGCATCCAGCCGTAGAAAACCCGCCAGACAGTCCTACTACGAGCAAGACAACTAATCTTGCCTCAAGTGGGACAATTCTTGTCCAAACCCATGCTAGCGTGGAAGATGGACGTTAAACGATGATGATATATATATATATATATAACGAAGGAAATGTGGTAAGGAACCAGATGGACCATAACGCACCAAAGTACTCAATACTTAGGGTAGTAGAGTGGGTGATAGGAACGAGTAGGACTCCGACGGCTGAGCTTAAGCCATTTCGACGGCTAATTCTGGACTAAAATTCTGGACCCTTTAGTCCAGAATTAGCCGTCGAAACGGCTTGAGCTCAGCCGTCAGGGTCCTACTCGTTCCTGTATATATATATATACAGATACATTGTAGGTTGCTTTAACCCGTCTTTTATTATTCAAAAAACGTCTTGCCAATAAACATTGACTCTTTGTGCGCTATTCATCTAACTGGAGAAATCATCCAGCTGTAGAAATTCATCCAGCTGTAGAAATCAAGCCAAAACCAGTTCCTGTATGAGCAAGACAAAGTTAGCCAACTGGACACTGGACCAAGAATGTGGATCGCAAGACAATATGTCAAGGAAAACCGTGATGTTGTCGGGGAGAAGTGTGCCCATAATGATGATGGTGTACTTGCCCACACTGATATTGATAAAAGGTAGCTTGGAAGTGTCACTACAAGAGACTAATAAATGAGAAGAAATGGGAAAAAGATAGTCTGCACCAAATCGATCCAATAGAAGGACCAGTGGTGCAAGTTAATGGTAGTATAATAAGTAAGGCAATCAAAGATATGAAAACAGGCAAGGCAGCTGGACCTTCGGAGATAGTTGCTGAGATGTTAAAAGCATCTGTAATGGTAGGACATACTATGGTCACCCGGATAGTAAACCAAGTAATACAGAATGGGGTAATACCAAATGACTGGCGTAGCTGCATCATCATTAACTGTTACAAGGGTAAAAGGAGATGCTCTAGATAGAGGAAACTATAGAGGCAGTAAGTTAGTTGACCAGGTCATGAAAGTCACGGAAAGTGTTATAGCACAACTAATCAGAGATTGAATTGATCTAGATGCAATGCAGTTTGGGTTTGTGCCAGGTAAAAGTAGCTCGGATGCTCTTTTCCGCGTAAGGCAACTACAGGAGAAGTACCTAGCTAAAAGTATACCCCTCTACTTAGCATTTGCTAAGTAGGTAGAAATTCCAATCTATGTCCCAAATGCAAGCTATGGGTACATAAAAGATGTAGTGGCATCACAGGCAAGCTATCAAAGAATATAGGTTTTATATGTTGCTGATGCTCAGGTGCAGTAAGTAGCAAGTGCTTACTGGATACTATCTCCTTCAACTGCCCAGGTGGTTCTATAGAAATAGACACTTTCCGTTACCTGGTTGACAAAATCAGCAGTGGAGGAGGGTGTTCTGAAAGTACAGTAGCCAGAGTAAGAACGGGATGGAAAAAGTTCAGAGAGCTAATACCACTGTTGGCCAAAAAAGGTTTCTCTCTAAAAATGAAAGGGAGATTGTATGATGCTTGTATCTCAACAGCAATGTTACATGGTAGTGAGACCTGGATATTGTGTGAAGATTGGAAAGAAACGAAGCATACATGCTCCAATGGATGTGTAATAGTAATATACACAAACGAACTAAGTGATAAATTAAGCATAAGGAGGATCAGATGCAGTTTACTAGAGAAGAGATTGTGTTGGTATAGTCATGTAATGCGTATGAAAGACGACAGCTATATAAAGTGCAGGGCAATAAAAATTGATGGAAGCTACGGAGTAGGTAGACCCAGAAAGACCTCGGACAAGGTGATAAAAGCTGACCTTACACACTTGAACCTCTCCAAGACAATGACACAAGATTGAGATCTTTGGCACTATGCAGTAATACAGAAAATCTGCCTTCCCTTGTACATGGACTTAAACTAACACTCAGTAGGCACCTCTTTGTCCAATATACACTCTACACCCCCACCCCACCCACCCTTACTCTCTAAAGTTATGTTGGTACCACAGAACATCCAGTCCACACTGTAAAGTGGTTGTGTAGATGTCACAACAAAAAGATCCAGGCTACACTGTAAAGTGGTCGTGTAGGAGACATGGTAAAAAGGCTCCCAGTCCACATTGTAAATGTGGTTGGTGTGAGGAAGAGTATCCAGCCGTAGAAAACCAGCCAAAAACTCCTATATGAGCGAGACACGGTTACCTGACTAAACTTGCCTCAAATGGGACAAACCCATCTAACCCATGCTAGCGTGGAAGATAGACATTAAACGATGATGATGATATATATATATATATATATATATATATATATATATATATATCATCATCATCACCGTTTTACGTTCGTTCTTCCACGCTGGCATGGGTTGGACGGGTTGTCCTGTTGTGGGCAGTGTCCGGTCGGCTGACCTTGTCTTGCTCATACGGGAACTGATTCTGGCTTGATTTCTACAGCTGGATGCTCTTCCTAACACCAACCTCATTTACAGTGAGTGCTGGGTGCTTTTTTTCCGTGGCGCCTACACGTCCACTTTACAGTGTGCGCTGAGGGCATATTGTCTATATGCTTCAGCTTCGGCTTGTACCCATGGGGAGTCAGGTTTTCTGTATTTTTGCGTGGCGCCAGAGGTCACTGTCATGTGTCATCGCGTTTGAGAGGTGCAATTGGGTAAGGTCGGCTTTTATCACTTCATCCCAGGTCTTCTTGGGTCTCCCCACTCCGTGGCTTCCATCGACTTCTAGTGCTCTGCAGCTTTTTATGCAGCTGTCATCCTTCATACGCATCACATGTCCATACCAACGCAACCGCCTCTCCTGCACACAGCATTTGATTCCTCTTATGCTCAGTCTCTCTCTCAATTCATTTATGCTTTGCCGTTTGCGCATATTACTATTACACATCCATCGGAGCATGCAGGCTTCATTTCTTTCTAATCTACGCAAGTCTTCTACAGACAGCGCCCAGGTCTCACTACCATGTAACATTGCTGTTCATATACACGCATCAACAGTCTGCCTTTCATTTTGAGGGAAAAGCCTTTTGCAGCTAGCAGTGGCAGTAGCTCCCTGAACTTCTTCCATCCCATTCTTACCCTAGTTATTGTACTTTCCGAACACCCACCTCCGCTGCTAATTCGGTCACCTAGGTAGCAGAAGCTGTCTACAGAGCCCTCCCAGAATTTGGTGGTGCTTGTTTTCTGTGGCCGTTTGCTGCTTGCTGTCCCAGCGCAGCTGCTACATGTGAAGTCTACATTCTTAGTTAAGCTTCCTGCGATCCCACTACATCTCTTGTGTACCCATTGTTTGCATTTGGGGCAGACAATGAAGTTCCTACATACTGAGCAAGGCAATTTCCCTGAGGGGATCATGGTTCTGTTTTCTTGTCTACTTACAAGGACCTTAGTCTTTGTCAGGTTGACTTTGAGACCCTTTCTTTCTAGTCCCTGCTTCCATGTTTGGAATTTCTTCTCTAGTTCTACCATAGATTCAGCTATAAGTGCGAGATCATCCGCATACAGGAGTTCCCATGGGCATCCGGTCTTAAACTCCTTCGTTATTGCCTGCAAAACTATGATGAACAGGAGTGGGCTAAGAACAGAGCCCTCGTGGACACCAACCTGTATGCTAAATTCCTCGCTATATTCATTGCTAATCCTAACTTTGCTGACTGCTCCCCCTATACATGGCTTGTTTCACAAACCATTCATCTACTCCTAGTTTTCTAAAAGCCCACCAGATTATAGCACAGGGGACTCTGTCAAAAGCTTTCTCCAGATCGACGAATGCCAGGTAGAGCGGCTTAGTTTTAGCTAGGTACTTTTCCTGTAACTGCCTCACAAGGAAGAGGGCATCAGTGGTGCCTTTTCCTGGCACAAACCCAAATTTATATATATATTATATATATTATATATATATATATATATATAGCATTTGTAATAATGAATTAGATTTGTTACTAAAAGTTAAGCTGTACACATTAATTCTTCAGTTTGATGAAATTGTCTCATTGATATAATCTTTTATTTTCAGTGTCGTTTAATTGTTGCACAGATGAGTAACACTCGTTGTGAACTGTTAAACATATTCTTACTACCATTAAGTATTATTGTGTTACTCGTCCTTCTCCTCCAGCCGGGACGTCTCGAAGTTGTTCTTCTTTGGTTGTATTGTTTGTTGATTACCATCTCACATGTCTATTATGGTGTAACAGTGGTAAGTGGAACATTTATTTTTGTATTGATTACAGTCATTAGACTTTAGACTTATTGGGGCACTATCTTAGAGTAATTTAATTTATCATATCAATGTATTTTGCAGGAAACTCGAAACATGGTTTTTTAAACTTTTGATGACTAAAGATTAACTGTTTGTAAACATTTGATTATTAAAGAGTAAAATAATCATCAGAGAAGCCATTCTTATAATTTTTCAAATGTATATACTTATATATACATTGAAGGCATTTGGTTACAGCATTTGATTTACAATAGTTAGGTTGTGAGTTTGAATCTTAGTCTAGGTGATAAGTTGTGCCCTTGAGCAAGACACTTTATTTCACATTGCTCCAGTACACTCAGCTGTAGAAATGAGTCATGACGTCACTGGTGCCAAGCTGTATTGGTCATTGCCTGTCTCTTGGACAGGACAACATCGATGGCATGGAGAGGGAAGACTGGTATGCATAGCCAACTGCTGGTCTTCCATAAACAACCTTGCCCGGACTTGTGCCTCAAGGGGATCTTTCTAGGTGCCAATCCTGTGGCCATTCATGACCAAATGGGTCTTTACCCATTATTCTTTCTTCATCATGGGTTGAACATGTGACATTTGATGCCTGATGTTTTCATGATCTTGATAACATAAAAGAACCTTCTCTACCCTAGGGTGTTTCCATTTGCTTGCCAGCTACTTTAGACTACTGGGTTCATTCTATTATGGCACCAACACTTGAGAGATTATTGTCTCATCTTCTCAGTTATTGCATGGCAGGCATGACTATAGTTGTCTGACCCATCAAGTTTTGGACCATAAATATCTGTCCAACCCATGCCAGTATGGAAAGCAGTCATGAAATGAGGATGATTGTGGTGGTGGATGCTGGTGTTGTAAATATAATTTACCTGCAGTTTATCAGTCTCCAAAGTTATGTTTACCTTATTTGTTACAGGTGCGCCAAATGTGTCAACATTTCAAGATCCATGCATTTTCTCTGAAGAAGCTGTCTGTACAGTAATGTTTCTCACCCAAACAGTCTCTTCTATGTTCCAACCTCACTTGCCATTGTCTTGACAGACTGTCACACTATTTATTTCCAACTGCCACTACCCTCACCCAAGTGGCCCTGTTTCTTCTCTCTCTTTCTCTTTCTCTCTAGATCACATCAGACATTAATGCAACCCACTTTCACCTCCTGGGCTTTCTTTTTGTTTTTATTTTTAAAGCAATGTGACCTAAATTCTTCTTCTGTATACAACATTTTGTGTGTGTATAAATAATTATATATATATATATATATATATAGAACATCTTATATATATCACTAACAGGTTGATAAAATATCATTCCATGGGGTTGACAAAATCTCAAGCAACTTAATTGTAAGGAGCCTGACCAAAATTCTTGACCGCAAAAACAGTCTATAAATTGAAAAATATATGTCAGACCACTTCAATAGCTTTATTTTTCAATTCATAGACTGTTTTTGTGATCAAGCTCCATATATTTAAGTTGTTTGAAATTTTATATATCCCCAAGGAACAATACTTTATCGACCTGTTAATGATATATATTAAGATGTTCTATATATGTTTGCTTCTCTGAATAAGTTGTCTTAAAGATATCTTTTCATTGAGATGTTATGTACACTTGTGAGGAATTTTAATTGTGTATTATATATATATATGTATGTATGTGTATATATATATATATAAATATGTATATGCTAACATGATACACATACACACATATATATATATATATGCACACACATACACACACACTTACATATAAATATATATATAACCAAGTGAACTGGCATACATATTTATGTCTGCACAACCAAATGGGACACGTATTGACACCCACATCAATGGACACGTATGCACATGTGCGAACACACACCACACACACTCTCTCTTATACAGACACACAATAACAACACATGCTACACATGTTCTCTTTATATATATGAACTGATGTCCAAAAAATAAGTCATTCTTGAAGACTAGGTGTCTATATATTTGAACTTTACAAAGAGAGTTTGTCAAGAATCATGCTATCGACAATGCCTGCTTGTTTGGCCATTACACTAGGCATTGATTATTTAGACAAATTTATTATCATCATCATCATTATTATTATTAATATTATTATTATTATTGTTGTTGTTGTGTTATTATCATCATCCAGCTGTTTATGTTGTGAGTTCTGAGGTCTACTTTGTCTTTCATCCCACTGGGGTTAATAAAATAAAGTACTGGAGTCAATGTAATCGACTTTCCCCTCCCCAGAAATTGCTAACCTTATGCTTATATTAGAATTATTATAAGGTGGTGGGTTAGCAGTATCGGTAGAGCATCAGACAAAATGCTTTGCGGCATATAATTACAGCTCCTGACATTTTTAGTTCAAATCCCACTGGGATCAATGAAATAAAGTACCAGTAACACTGGGTTTGATTTGATCCACTTTCTCCTTCCCTTCAAATTGCTGGTCTTGTGCCAAAAGTAGAAACAATTATTATTTGGGTTGTGGATTAACAGTATCGATAGGAAAACATGCTTTGCAGCATGAAGTTATGTTCCTTTACGTTCTGATTTCAAATCCTGCTGAGGTTAGCTTTGCCTTTCGTCCGTACGGGATCAATTTATATCGAATTTGCCCTCCCCCAAAATTGTTAGCCTTGTGCCTAAATCAAAAACCATTATTATTTTTATTGTCGGACGCCATGCTTTGACGTATAGAGTTACGGCTCTTTATGATCTGAGCTCAAATCCCGCCGACGAGGTTAACTTTGCCTTTCATCCTTATGGGGTCGATAAAATAAAGTACCAGTCACGCATTGGGGTCGATTTAATCGACTTTCCCCTCCCCCCAAATTACTGGCCTTGTGCCTATATAAGAAACAATTATTATTATTATTATTATAATTATTTGGTGGATTGGCAGTATCGGTAGAGCATTGGACACCATGCTTCGTAGCATAGATTTACAGCCCTTTATGTTCTGAGTTCAAATCCTACCGAGGTTAGCTTTGCCTTTTATCCTTACACAGTCAATAAAATAAAGTACCAGTCGCACACTGGGGTCGATTTAATTGAGTTTCTCCTCCCTGCAAATTGTTGGCCTTGTACCTAAATCAGAAACCATTATTATTACTATCACTGTCAATGGCGGTGGATTGGCAGTATCGGTAGAGGGTCGGACACCATGCTTTGATGCCATTCTGAGTTCAAATCCCGCCGAGGTTAACTTTGCCTTTCATCCTTACAGGGTCGATAAAATAAAGTACCAGTAATGCACTGGGATAATTGCTGGCCTTGTGCCAAAAGTAGAAACAATTATTATCATTGTCACTGGGGCAATAGATTACCTTCCTGTATTTATGTACCTTTCCATTCTGAGTTTGAATCCTACCAAGGGCTCATAAAATAAAGTACAGTATTAAGATCAATGTAGTTGCTTGCATAATAATTACGATTATTATTATTTGTTAGGGTGGTGGATTACCAGAATCAGTGGAGCATCAGGCAGTTATGGTCTTTGACATCTGAGGTCACATTTGTTTTTCATTCTATCAGGGTTGATAAAATAAAGTGCCAGTCATGTACTGGGGTAGGTGTAATCAACGTTTCCCCTCTTCACAAATTGTTGGTCTTCAATTAGAAATCATTATTATAATAATTATTAGGTTAACTTTGCCTTTCATCCTTACGGGGTCGATAAAATAAAGTACCAGTAATGCACTGGGTAATTGCTGGCCTTGTGCCAAAAGTAGAAACAATTATTATAATAGTTGTAGATCAAAGTGAATATAAGATGATGGCAGGCATACACCAGCATGGACAAGATAATGATACAAGAGAGGACAAGGTAAGGTGATGGAAGGCATACTCAATAAACTGCTGCACAAAGTTGAAAAGGTTAAAGTCTGACCCATTAAGCTGGAGCTTAGTTTCATTAGCATTAAGTGATTGTGGGTACAAAGCTTCCCTTGACAGGATGCCAGTCCATCACAGGTTTAGCCTCCAGCTACTATTGCTGGTACTCATTTTCAGCTGAGTGTATTGGAGCAACATGAAGTAAAGTGTTTTGCTCAGGAACACACCATGCCACTTGGTCCAAGAATTGAAGCTACATCATTATGGTCTTGAGCCCAACACCCTAATTAATAAACCCCAGCTTTTTTTATGCACAGGGTACTTTGTAGTATTTAGTTATTTCTTTTTATGTTCAATAAAAATGTTTGGTCTAGTGGTTAAGAAGCTGGACTCACAATCATAAGCTTGTGGGTTCAATATCCTGACTGGGTGATTCTCAGTGTCTTTGAACAATGCACTTCATTCTACGTTGTCCCAGTTCACTCTGTTGAAAATGAGTACCAGCTGCAGCTTGGGATTAGCCCTGTGATGGACCCATGTCCCTTCCAGAAAGGAGCCTTGTACTCACAGTCACTTAATACCCATGAAACTGGGATCATCTCTGGACTTTGTCTAACCTCTGCAAGAATGGAAAAAGACATACAATTATAACTCTGACTCTTTTATGTTCTGAGTTGAAATACTAAGTTCCAGTAGCTTTTCATGTTTTTAGTGTTGATAAAATAAGGCATTATTACCTTTTGGGGTTGCTTAAACTGTAGTTATACACTAATATTAGAACTCTTCTTCCTGCTCATTTAACACTTACTAAATATTCTACAATATCTAGTTATGGTTCTTTATTTTTTTAATTGTAGTCCCTCTCATCAATTTGTTTTTATCTTTCACCTTTCCAGAGTTATAGATACAGTAAATAGAGCCAAAGAAGAATCTAATTAGTTATTTCTTTATCAATAAGGACACCTGTGTACCTGAAGCTGACCCTAGCAACCATCAAATAAAATTCATTGTTGAGTGAAGGTTGACTACTTAATTATTCCATCATTCAATAATATGGCTGGTACTTGCCAAGTAAGGTTAAATATTAACATACTAGGGGCACTTGAGTTGGACTTTAGTGAGTCACACTCACTGAAGTGGTGAAATACTAACATATTAGCAGCACTTGAGTTGATGTTTGTGTTCAGAAGCTTCCATATAATTATTTGACCTGTTAGAAATAGTAGCTAAATCTCTCAAAATATACAAAAAACGCAGGATGGTTATGGCTGGAACATCTTTGCTCCAAATTTGCTTGATCGTGGCTGACCTGGGGCTAAACAACAACACTGGGTCTTAATTGATGGTATCTTTTAAAATGTACTTGCCTAAGACTTCACACATGTCAGTATATGTGTTGTATTGTGTGTGTGTGTGTTCTATAGAATGTAATTTCTTTAACCCTTTTGATACCAAACTGTGAAACCACCCCTGGTTCTGCAATACAAACCTTTTTGTTATTAAGTGTTTATATTTATTTAGTAACATAGGCAGTGTTTTTCCATCATCCTCCTCTTTTCCCACATTTTTTCAAATTTTTTTTTAGATATAACTGTTGCTATATACATATGTATATTTGGAATCTCCTAATGTCTTGTGAGACAACGGATCTAGTCTTAGGAAGTTTCTCTATAAAGTGTACTCCTGGGTAAAGTATTTTTAGGGAAAACCAGCAGCTACTCAAACAGCAGATCATCCCTCTCCATGTTACTAATGTTGTTCAAGGCAAAAGCTAATACAGATTGGCACCAGTGATGTCACAAGCGAACTCAGCAAAGCGTGAACAGAGATGCCACAGTGCATCATGTCTGATGCTGTAACGATTCTGCCCAATTAATCTCCTTGGACTGGTATTTTATCAACCCTGAAAGAATATAAAATAAAGTTGACCTCAGCAGGATTTAAACTCTGAGTGCAGAGAGCCAGAGCAAATGCTGCAAAGTATTTAATGTTTTAATGTGTCTGTCAATTTGCCATTTTATGTTTATGATAGTTAAACAAAAATGTGTGGAACTGTTTACAGAAGAAAAAGAGAAAATTTTGCAAGATAACCAGAATATGAAGAGATTGAATTAGAAGAGTACTGATTGACAATATGACTGTGATGTGCTCTAATTTGGGGAATAGTGTTTTGCAAAAGAAATTCTTGTTTATCATAAAATTCAAAGAAATCTTGTAGGGGGGGGGGGGGGGGGAACTTGAATGAAAGTAAGCTTTGTATTTATTGAACTTTGGGAGAAAATATTTATTTCCTGTTTAATTGAAATAATCACGACAAATGCTAAACGGTTAATGCAGTTTCTTATTTAAGATGATATATTTAGGAATTTTGCTTAGCCTGGTATTAAAAACTTGGACAAGCATTCAAGCTGTTTATATGCATGATTTTCCAGATCTAATGTTGTCATAGCACTCTAAGTGTATCAACAATGGTAATTCTGGGAAATAAAGCTGTTTACGTTATATTCATCAACCAGACTATATATTCCAAACAGGGCTCACTTATTAGTTGTTACATGATTTGCTTTTCCATCGGATTATCTTAATATAAATATGGCCCGATGGTTTAATTGTATCAAATGAAAATAAACAAAAGGCCATGTTCATAGATGCTGGGGTAAAGGTGGCACCATTTTTAGTGGAAGATATTCCAGGGAAAGCTTGTAAAAGGTTCATCAAGAATAAATACTAACTTGTCTTCATATTAGACTGAGTGAGACAAAATGTATGTACTGTTAAACTGAAAGAATCTATCACAAGTTCAGGTTTACAAATGTTCATAGCAAAATAATACTGAATATCAGGCCATTTGACAAAATGACTCTGGTATTGGTTATACACATATTGAAATAGGTTTGTATCATTATGGTGTGAATGTATACATGACAGTGTGAATATGTCTGTTTCGCATGGAAGTTTGTGTTCTAAGGTAGAAAGTAAGTGATAGTGTGTAAAAGAAGTTAACAACTATCACCAAAACAGTAAGTCAAAGGCTCCTTGAAAGACAGGTAACTTGAATATGTGTATGTATAACTGTGTGTGTTTAGTGGGTGGACTTTGAAAAGTAATTTGGTACAGGTGTTTGAATTTCAACAAATGGCTTGTTGATTCAGTGATCTGTTCATTTAAATATTATTCTCCCCCTCCTAGTTGTCTGTGTGGTGGATATGGTTAATATTGGGGATGAGGAAAACAACGAGGGCGGCAATCTCGATGACATCGCCAGTGGTAACAACAGCAAGGACCAAAATGGTGGGGGGGTCACAATATTCAGGTTCTCAATGTTGGGGTGAGATCAAATGTTCACCAAGGAAAAACTACTCAACAAAAAGAACTTGTCACAGCATGCAAATGTGTGGTTTACAAGACTTACCTCAGACATCCGCATGACTCTGAAGAGTAATACTATTAACTACTATATAATACACACAGGCACATGCAGACAAAACATACATACCCATCTCCAGAAGTGAACATGTGTGCCCAAAGATGTACACACTCAACCTGCACCTAAAGTTTACACCACGTCCTTAGCACAGATCTGTTGGTAAACCACTAATACATGCCTATCTGCAGTGAAAACCACATGAATATACTCACAGAACACACATACCTCTCTGATATGACCCATAGAGAATGTGTGTGTGTGTCTGTGGAGAGTATGTCACTACTATGACAAATAGGTATGTACACGCACCAGTGAACAGAATGCGCATAGTGTAATCACAATAAACCCCCAGCCAACACACACAGCACTTCTTTTCACTTTAGGAGGGAAAAAAAACCACACCAATACAACATAACCACAACACATCAACTACGCACACTAAAAGAAGTAAATAACCTACACTCAAACACCGAAACAGAAAAAAAAAGCTTTACAATTTTGATCTCGCCTCCACATGAGAACCTGAATGAAGTTGGTGAATTGAATATTCCAGATTTGAAGTTGTAGTTATTGATGATACTTAGTCTTTTCCCTTGTTTGCCTTCCTTAAGATTCTCCTCATCTATGACATAACTAAACGAGAGGAAATCTGACTTAAGATTCTGGCTATCAATATTTACTTCCACCTCAATTTCTAAGTCTCAGTGCTGGTAAATTTATCATAGAAAGGTAATCATAGGTTGTAACGTAATGAGGAAACTAATGTTTGTCTTATTGTCATGATCATTTAATGTCCATTTTCCTTGTTAGCAATGAATGGGTCGCCACAGACTGAGTCAGTACTCATGTGGAGCTACTGACCTCTCGAATGTGTTGCATCACTTGCTTACATTCTTGCATTCTAGTGGTTGCTCGGGTAGGCCAGGGGTTTGCATCTTGTTTACCAAATATTCCCGTGCTTTACCAAGTGCATTTTTTTTTCTGCACTGTGCACACTACAGCTTATATTGTGATATGTATTGGGCAGATAGAAAAATGACAAAACTGACTGAAGGTCAGTGACGTTTTACTAGTATACATTATTTTCATTATTTGTTTTTACACTGCTCTTTATCATCTTTATCTTGGACACGATAAGATCATTCTTCACTCATCACTAACATGGCTCTTAATTGAACTATTATTCTAAATAATCCACACTTCTGTTGCCTGATACATCTACTTGTCATATAATATTCATAACAACTCGACTACATAACATCTCTTTTATTTGTGCACACTTTAAGCTAATAAAAACAACATTTATAGCATTGATACTGTAACGTTGTGACTTGATATGCAAAAGGACAACAAACATTACAATACAGATTCTGTTCTTATAAATATTGTGGTATAATCTTGTCATTATACTGTCAGTAAAGTTATTTAAGATATAATGTAAACACATCTGAACTAATCAGTATTCTGTTTATTGCTATAAACTGCTAGCTTCACACTTCAGCTAAGAAATAAGTGGTTACTGAAGTGCCATTCTGTTACATTTGTCATTTTAGCGAAACACTTTCGGTCTACATCTAATCAAGACTGAAATGAAGAATTTGTTGTTGAATACATGTATTTGTGTGTGTATCAAAAGTGGAACTATACAATCAAATCTGAAAGGAGAGGTGAGACAGTCTTATAGATTGTAATTGCCAGCCACAGAATGAAGCAGTTTATATCAGGCAAAACAAATGTTAAGAGTTAGGTTAAACCGTGGAAAAAGTTAGTGATGCATTTAGGAAATAAGCAGAGCACGAACATTCAAAAGTATTTGAAGAAATCAACTTACTTTCATTAAAAACTGTTTATTCACAATTGTTTCTGGTAGATTGTGAAATGAATTTGTCTAATTGTCTGTAAATTCAAATTATGATATGGTTTCCTTGATTTCTATTGCTTGACTATAAATTGAAATAAATTTATACCATTCTGAGGAAGTATCTTGTGAATGAAGTTCGTTCATTAATGAAAATAAGTTGATTGTTTGCGACAATTAGACATGCATTTCATAAAATACCGGAAACAATTTTAAGTGATTAAAACTGCTTTTAAAGAAATTAGGTTGATTTTCTTCAGATACTTTTGAAAATATATATATATATATATATTGAATTTCGACTCCTACCATCATGTAAATTTCTGAACCAGTAGCCAACTGGTTGATGGCATTGTGAGGATGTGTAGGGATTTCAGTTAATGTACTATTATGTCACCTTTCTCATTCACTGCCAAAGCCAACACGGACTGGAATCAAATTCTGTCAATTGATTGGTTATTGATTAGGCGAAACCTGCTGATGAAGACACATGCCCCAGTTGTGCATTGTTGCATAATAAATGCAGACAGTGGATGTTGCTGCATTAAGTGTGGCTTAAACTCGAGTATGGATTTAGATTTATGGTACCCATAACGTGTTCTATTGAAGCAAATAACTGTGTGTCTACTCTAGGATTTTTACATAACCTTACCTATTGAGTACACTGAGATGCAACTGGAACAAGCAGTGAAACTTATGCTAGTCCCGTCAACTTCTTACATACATGCATTAGATATATATATATATCATCATCACTGTTTAACAGCTATTTACCATGCTTGTAGGAGTTAAATAGGCTGCCACATACTGCGGCTAGACTGATCAGGTGACCATTTATTTCTCATATGCTCCATTTTTGGCATAGTTTCAATGGCTGGAGGCTCTTCCTAATGTCAATCACTTTGTTGTGTGACTCTGGCACTACCAACATAAAGGGTTAAATGGATGTATTTTATTGTGGCACCAGCACTACCACCTTACAGAGTGTACTGTCTGCTTTTTGTCATAGCACTAGCACTACCACCATACTTGGTGGAATGGGGTTATATTATTGTGGCACCAGCAGTACCTCATTTACATACTTTTTTTAAACACGTTAGTTTTTATTGTTGTATCGGATGAAAGAATGGTATTTAACTAATGTATTGGTACGCGATGGGGCCCACCCACAGCCCCGGCGAACAGAATGAAAAAGACGTTTCCCAGAGGATGGCAAGGGAGGCGCGCTGGAAAAGCCACTCCAACTCGCGGGGCTCACACCTACGGCTGGCCAGCTCAGCGCCTATGGTGGTGAGTAAGGAGGTAGCCCTGGGGCCGAGGACACCAGAAGTTTCCACTGCCAGGGGAACGACCGCAAACCTGTCGGAGAGCGATCGGTATTTGGGGAGTTTGGCCCCCTCAGCCCGATGTGCAGCTGAACCTGTCAGTCGCAGACTACACCAGATTGCAGCTGCAGAAAGTGTCGGTGCAAGTGGCATCCCAGACGAGGAGTTTGCCACCGCGGAACGGGAACATGGTCATGCCATCTGGCCTTTTGCCGTCCCTTAGATCCAGCCCCACTGTCTCGAGCTGGGAAGGGAAGCCTGCAGCGTCCAAGCCATGCTTAATGACCTCGTTGAGGGCAGCATGGCGTGGAATGCAGCCGGCACTGTGGCATCAGGAAAGCGGGTGGAGGCTGAAAGAGTCGACAGTGGAACCGCAGTGACATTGGTGTGGCTGGCAGATCCGGAGGCCGAGCCTCAGGGAAACGCCGATTCACAGGCTATGGTTGTCTAGCTGCGTGCCAGTGGAGAAGGGATGGAGCCAGGCACCACTGTGGGGTTTGGAGGTCGCACGAAAACAAGCAAGGCGGTGCTGGTCGAGCTGGAGCGTGGGCCAGGCTGCACTGGATGGCATCCCAAGTGCGTTGGGGGGACTTGACGTCAACAGGGGGAGGAGGAGGAGGGACGTCTACTGGGCTAAGTCCTATGTCTCACAGGCGGCTTCACGTTCTCTGAATACAGAGGGTTCTGTTGTGTTTTGAAGAACCCTGCTGATGAGGACGCGGCACGAGGTTACCGACGAAAGATATGCCGGCAAAGCTAGTGAGATCGGGGACCGGAGGCCAAGGCCGCCATACCTGACCTGTAAAGTGGCCTGGTGCTAGGTGTGTCCTTGGCCAGACTCTGTAGACATTGGTGGGAGGGGGGGGGGGGGGGTGCAGACTATATGCTACTTGCTGGAAGAGAGGGTGCATCCAACCCTGGCAGAGGAAGTGTTGGATCAAATGGGTGGCCTTGAAGTGAGTGTTGTCTGGTGGTGGGTTGTTACAGTATGTGCAACATCTTTTGAGAGGAAAAGCTGACATGTTGATCGATATGGTGGGTTGTTGCAGTATGTGCAACCTCTCATGGAAGGCAAAGCTGACATGTTGATCCACCAAATGAGGTGGGATAGACAGGGGGAATTTTTTCTTGTCCCCACATCTAAAGGAGTGTGTAATCTGAGTTAATATACCCTTGAACTCATAAACTATTAGCCCCATATAATTACTCAGGGTGCCATCTTGTGGTGTAAGGGTGGCTCTGTAGACTACACCCCTTTAGAAGCAGGATCCACCAAGAAGACATTTGGCTGTTATAGGCTGGTGTATATATTGGGGTTTGTTTAGGTGTATGCTTTTTTTTTTTTTTAATATTGAAAGCTATGCTATCGAAAGTAGCTAAGTTTAACATTGTGTAAGTTGAAAACTTTATGGTATCTGAGTCTGTATGGGAAGTGTCTTCTAATTATGGACAGGAAACTGTTACATTTGTAGATACAGTTAGATTGGGTGGAGTGTTCAACCAGGTCTAGAGTGATGATTAGGGAGTTGATTTGGTTAAGTTAATGGCAATCATGATGTTTAAGCTAAACTCTTTTAAGATCATAAAACTTTTTCTGTACCTTTCCATGGCATGGCCTGTCATAGAACTTGATATTGACAGGCCATAGTCACTACACAGGACTGAACTATGGGGATAAGGCAAGGATGAATAACTAGGATAAAACCCAGCCTGTTGAATCTCAATGCTCGATGAAGAATTTAACTTAACTAATCTGGTCAGATGAAAACCGGGATAATATACTAGAGAGGGGAAATATGTGTTCAGCAGCTCTGCCTGACATTTCAGGAGTAGTTTCCTCCTACATATTTAATGCACCAGCTTCCACTTTCAGCGCCTACTCTTCATTTGTATCTTATGAAGATGAAGTGCAGCTGTCAGTCCTTCCTAATACGTTTTCAGTATGGTTACAAAACAGCAGAAACATGTTTAAACTGGCCAACTATCTATCCATCTGCTCTTTTTATTCCTCCTCCATTTATTTATTTATTTAAATTGACTAATTAGAATAATATGTCTACCTACTGAGTCATCTCTTTCCCAGAACAAAAATTAGATATTTTAGCTTTGTGTGTATATATATATATATATAATGTATATATATATATATATATATAATGTATATATATGTATATATAATTTATATGTATATATATATATATATAATTTATATATATATATAATGTATATGTATATATATATATATAATGTATATATATATAATGTATATATATATAATGTATATATATATAATGTATATATATATAATGTATATGTATATATATATAATGTATATGTATATATATATAATGTATATATATATATATATAATGTATATATATATATATATAATGTATATATATATATATATATATATAATGTATATATATATATATATATAATGTATATATATATATATATATATATAATGTATATATATATATATATATAATGTAT
>OZ024741.1:104439579-104444579 GCA_964016885.1 Eledone cirrhosa
GCAATAAGTAGCAGCAAGTGCCCACAAAATACTAGCTCCTTCAACTGCGCAGAGGGTTCTATAGAAATAGTGGACAGCTTCCGTTACCTGGGTGACAAAATCAGCAGTGGGGGAGGGTGCTCTGAAAGTACAGTAGCTAGAGTCAGAACTGGTTGGAAAAAGTTCAGAGAGCTTATACCACTATTAGCCGCTAGAGGGTTCTCCCTAAAAATGAAAGGCAGGTTGTACGATGCCTGCATAGGAACAGCAATGCTGCATGGCAGTGAGACCTGGGCGTTGTGTGCAGAGGATATACGCAGACTAGAGAGGAACGAAGCTTGCATGCTCCGCTGGATGTGCAATAGTAATATACGTGAACAGTAAAGCATAAACGAACTAAGGAAAAAATTTGAAATAAGAGGGATCAGATGTTGTTTACTCGAGAGAAGGCTACGTTGGTACGGTCACGTGATGTGCATGAAAGACGACAGCTGTATAACAAAGTGCAGGGCAATAAAGATAAACGGTAGCCACGGAGTAGGCAGACCCAGAAAAACATGGGACGAGCTGATAAATTCCGACCTCACACGCTTACACCTCTCCAAGACAATGTCACTGGACCGAGACCTTTGGCGGTACTCAGTAATAGAGAAGACCCGCCTTACCTAAATACAAAGTAAAAACCTACTACAGTCAGTAGGCATCTCTATCAAAACACCCCCCCGTCCCACCACCTCCACACCGCCTCTTTCAATGTAAAGTTATGTTGGTCCCACAACATCCAGGCCGAAACAAATGAGATCGTGTAGGTGTCACGGCAAAAAAACACACAGTCCATGCTGTAAATGTGGCCGTGTAGGCAACACGGTAAAAACCTCCCAGCCCCACACTGTAAATGTGGTTGGTGTTAGGAAGGGCATCCAGCTGTAGAAAACACGCCAGACAGTCCACGCTGTAATGTGGCCGTGTAGGCAACACGGTAAAAACCTCCCAGCCCCACACTGTAAATGTGGTTGGTGTTAGGAAGGGCATCCAACTGTAGAAAACCCGCCAGACAGTCCTATGCGAGCAAGAGAACCACTCTTGCCTCAAGTGGGAAAACCCCCGTCCAAACCCATGCAAGCGTGGAACACGGACGCTAAACCTGATGATGATGATATATATACATATTATATATATATATATATATATATATATATATATATATATATATATATATATATATATATAAATATATATATATATATACATATTATATATATATATAGACATACATATTATATATATATATAGACATACATATTATATATATATAATGTGTGTATATATATAATGTGTGTATATATATAATGTGCGTATATATATATGTGTATATATATATATAATGTGTATATATATGTATATATATATATGTATATATATATATATATAATGTGTATATGTAATGTATATATATGTATATATATATATATAATGTATATATATATGTATATATATATATATATAATGTATATATATTTATATATATATATATATAATGTATATATATTTATATATATACATATATAATGTATATATATATATATATAATGTATATATATATATAATGTATATATATATATATATAATGTATATATATATATAATGTATATATATATATATATATATATATATAATGTATATATATATATATATATATATATAATGTATATATATTTATATATATACATATATAATGTATATATATATATAATGTATATATATATATAATGTATATATATATATATAATGTATATATATATATAATGTGTATATATAATGTATATATATATATATATAATGTGTATATATATAATGTATGTGTATATATAATGTGTATATATATAATGTATGTGTATATATATATATATGTATATATATATATATATGTGTATATTTATTAAATAACAGATTAAAGTTTAAGCAAAGAATCGCTGCTTTCACCCTTAACGGGATCTTCTGAAACTAATAAAGTCAATCTGTAAACGCAGAACTGGATATTTCAAAAAACGTTGCAACCGGAGGAAGTCAGGAAGACGATACTTTGGTTCGTGGAAACGTTCGCTGGCAAAGAACGGGAAAAAACGAATAATACGTCATTAATCGGAGCGGTGATAAACAATTACGCGCAAAGACAGAACCACGTTTATGGTATAAAAGAGGTCGTAGACTAATGTTCTCTTAGGTGGTGCATAGAGACGTTCTCTGGCAATGAACGAAAAAACGAAGATAATAAGTCATATGTGGAGCGTGGAGAACAATAGCACGCAAAACCAAAAACAAAACCACGTAAATGGTATAGCAGAAGTCGTAGACTAAAATTCTAACTAGGAGACCAAATGAGTCTCCGCTACAGAGTTAAGAACAAAGTAAATACAATACAGAAGTAATAGAAATAATAAATACGTACATACACAAGCATACGCAAAACCTTACCATAGGTATACAAAACCACGCACATATAAATATGTGTGTGTGTGTATGCTTGTGTACAAATAAATAATTATATAAACGTATATAAGTAAATAAATACGTACATAACAAGCGCACACTCATACCTACATATAAATACACGAATGTTCGGAGACGTAAGTCAACTAAAACAAGAAGTACACATATATACACACCCACCATACGTACGAACCTGCATACTCAGGCAGACGCAAAACTCCCGTATACACATAGCCAAACCCTAAATATTAGAATATATAAAAAAATTATACGCCATAACAATCAAATATACGTACGAGAAGGTATACATACCTTCACAAAACATACGGGTAATATATACTTACCTATGCAAATAAGTAAAGGAATAAACAAAACATATACTTAGCTCCCACATCAAGACGTAAAATATCCACGTATAGATCGTACTATCCGTTAGGGTATAATGTTGGGCTGTAATACAGGAAAGTTTTGTGCAATTTATGTTTACAAGCCGAAATTGCCTCAGATTTTTTGTTTAAGATGTGGTCTGTGGCGTAGAGTATTTCCAGGGCCTCAGCGGCGCAGAGGTCACATGGTCTTTTATTTCCGTTATACGATCTAGCCCTAGCTAGGATCTTCCAGTGTAACTTATATTGGGTGTGGTTGTCTTTAGACTCCAGATATAAGCTGAAAGTGACGTCATTCCTTCTTAGAGGGTAACGAAAAGAATGGGTATGCGTGTAAAGACGCTGCTTGAAACTATTAGCGGTTAACCCTATGTAGGCCCTACGGGACGTGGGTGTTACAACCTACATTCGTAGACAATGTTACTAGAGAGGCATTTCCCGGATAGGGGGAAATCAGCCCGATTCCTACAATTACAGTTAGTACTAACTACAGGGTTGCACGTGTTCCTACGGCTAGGTAGTTTAGCTAAATTTGAAGCTGTGATGTTATGTGCAAGGTTAGGAGTCGTAGAGTAAGAAATTTTAATAGTATTTCTATTAAAAATTTTACTATATTTATGTGTAGGGGGAAAATGCTTCGTAATAAGGGAAAGGAAGATCTTAGCTATTGGTGTGGCCACCTCCATATTATATGGTGGGTTAAACCAACAAATGCGACGGGATCTATTTCTTCTAGGTCTATTTTCGTACTCTGTATATGCTACCTTATCGACAAATCCACTTCGAGCAAGAGCTTCATTGTAATAAGTGGAATGGTCGTTGAAAATGCGCTCGTTGGTGGAAAGACGGGAAAGCCTCAACGAAACGTTTCTTACCAGGTTCTTGGTTATACTGGCAGGATGGTTGGAATGCTTACTTATGTAATTAAGCGTATCATTCGGCTTTCTATACGGGTAATACAACCCATTCAATAAATTGAGGGTAACGTCGAGGTAATTAACGACCAAGAGATTGGCCTCAACCTGTATAGAGAGGTTGAAGCCTTTAAAGAAGGCTGTGAGTTCTTTTCTGAACCTGTCGCAAGCACGAGGTCCGCACTTAGTCATGGTCAAAAGACCATCGTCACGGTACAAACCACCGCCCGCGTTGGGGAATTCGTCCTTGATAGAGAAAAGAAGGAAAAGGCCAATAAGATCAGTAACCTCCGCAGACTACTGACTTATATTCATCATGCAGAAACAACATCTGAATATTTCTACAAAGAACATACCCGTACCAAGCAGGAAAACATACCTAAAACTCCTGATACAGAAAACAGACGCGTTCATTAAAAGGTTGCGTTGGCGTGCCTTTTATTTCGATAATCCGCGAAAAGCAGACAACAAACAGGATAAATTTGGATTTAAAACCTATAATAACCCCCCGTGGAACCCAGCATTGCTACCCTTCGAAAATGATGTCTTGGAACTCATTCGGAGTATCAAATTTCGGAATAGGAGCAATTCCTTCCAGCAAGACCTGAAGAATAGAATTCGTTCTATTAAGGATTCTAACGCCGTGCACGTCCATTCCGACAAAACTGGCAACCTATATCAAGTGGAGCGCAGTACTTACCATCAACTACTACATAATGCTGTAACTAAGGATTACCGTAAAACTAATCGGTGCGTCATCAATGAAATAACGACGCTGGGTTTAAAATCACATCTGATCTCAACATCCTGGACCGGACCGAACCTCTGGACCCTATTTCTCCCCACTTTACCCTGAAGGATCACAAATCCAATTTTCCGAACAACCCCTCTTTTCGGCTTATTAACCCTACGAAGTCCGATTTAGGTAGACTTAGTAAAACGATTCTTGATAGAATTATACCTGAAATTAGAAGTTTGGCCCCTCTCGCACTGTGGAACAATTCTTTCGCGGTGATTGATTGGTTCAACGGCATACGTAACAAGGAACATTGCCGTTTTATCCAATTCGACATCAACAATTACTACTCCTCCATCACTTTACCACTTCTCCTTAGAGCTATCAATTTCGCTAAAACACTCACAGTGGTTAAGGATTTCGAAGTTGATGTCATCCTTAATGCCCGAAAGTCGGTGATTAATTTCGACGACTCTATTTGGATTAAAAAATCCA
>OZ024741.1:104453854-104458854 GCA_964016885.1 Eledone cirrhosa
GGTCCCATATGTGGCCCGAAAGTGTAGTGGCGTGACGCCGGGCCTGGTTTCGGAAGGTATGTTTGTGTTGGTATAGCCGGGTCTTGAAGTCACATGCGGTTAATCCTATATAAGCTTTGTTGGAGGTATCCGTCCTCACGTTGCACTGGTAGATCACATTACGATCTCTGCGTCTGTTGTCGAGGGGGAAAATGGATCCATCAGGACAGTTGCACCTCCTGGTCGGCTCTCCACTGCTATTTAGGTTATTTCTTCCATAGGGGTTGAGTTTTTTGTTGTTAGAGGAGACGATGTTTTGTGCAAAGTTTGGTGTAGTGCTGTAGGAGAGTTTGATGGTATTTTTGTTAATTATGTTGTGGTAGCGGTGTTGTAGTGGGAAGTGTTTTTCAATGAGCCTAAAGAAGATTTTCCCGATAGGAGTTGTCACCTCGGCGTTGTAGGGGAGGATTGAACCATGTTACGTTGCGTGAGCGGCGGTGTCACCTGCTGGTTCCGCTAATGGAAGCTGGACAGTAGGATATTTCCTCCCGGAAACCACTCCGCTTGAGGGCCTGGTTGTAATATGGCGCATGTTCCTCGAATATCTGCTCATTAGCTGACAAACGAGATATGCGGAGGGAGATGTTTTTAACCAGGTGATGTCCCTGGGATGGTTTGACCGGCGGTGGATGTAGTGCAGGTTGTCGTTAGGTTTCCTGTATGGGTAGTACAGATCATTATCGAGGTCAAGGCTAACGTCCAGGAAGTATACTCGGGTCAGGGACGTTTGTAGGGTTATTTTAAATCCCCAGTCGCGGAAGAAGCTGATTAATTGTTTCCGGACCCGATCTGTACTACTGGGGTTGTACCCTTTAAGGGTAAGGAGCCCATCATCGCGGTACAATCCACCGCCGAATGCAGGAAACATATCGGTGAGTTTGACTATTAGGAATAATCCTATAAGATCTGTGACCTCAGCCGAATCCGTCGCGCACATGCTGACGTCGAAGGGTGAGTCGGGAGCTCTCTTTATCCATTTGGAGTTGTCGAAGAGTAAGACTGTCTTCCTGGCGTGGAGGATGATGTTTCTTTCCTGGTCGGTGATGGGCACAAGTGTTTCGGCGAAGTCCAAGGCAGTCGTAAGTAGCGGTAAGGTAATTGAAGCATAGTAGCTCTCTATGTCAAACTGGATGAATTTAGTGTCTCGTTTTTCCTCCATATTGCTGAACCATGAGATTACTTCCTGGGTGTTGACCCATAGGCTAAGTCTGGCGTGTTGCTTAACTTTTGGTATAACGCGGTCATTTTGGTGCGTTATGGTCCACCTGGTTCCTTACCATATTTCCTTCGTTATATATATGTATAATATATATATATATATATATATATAATGTATATATATATATATATATATATATATATATATATGAATAATCTATATATATATATAATGTATATATATATATATATATATATATATATATATAACGAAGGAAATGTGGTAAGGAACCAGGTGGACCATAACGCACCAAAGTACTCAATACTTGAGGTAGTAGAGTGGGTAATAGGAACCAGTAAGACCCCCACAGCTGAGCTCAAGCCGTCAATCCGTTTCGACGGCTAATTCTGGACGCAGAATTAGCCGTCGAAACGGCTTGAGCTCAGCTGTCGGGGTCTTACTGGTTCCTATATATATATATATATATATATATATATATATATATATATATATATATATATATTATACATATATATATATATATACATTATATATATATATATATATATATATATATATATATATATATATATATATATATATATATATATATATATATATATATATATAACGAAGGAAATGTGGTAAGGAACCAGGTGGACCATAACGCACCAAAATGACCGCGTTATACCAAAAGTTAAGCAACACGCCAGACTTAGCCTATGGGTCAACACCCAGGAAGTAATCTCATGGTTCAGCAATATGGTTCAGCAATATAAAGAGAGATATACTTTAACTTTAATGATATCTCATAAAATAATACAACTGGTTTTTCCACATTATACATATTGTTAGCACCCCAAACACTTAAATTGGGTTTATATTTTAATATAACCTAATGTTTGTTGAGTGAGATGGTTACCAGTCAGAGTTTAGCTTTAAACTATCTCTGTTATTTTATTAAATATTTACTCTTGATTGGCCAGAGGTGTTTATTTCCAGGTACCTTATGAATTTGACTTTCCGTATTTATTACTGTTGTGATATATTGTGGCTTTCTTTGGTTGTAACTTCTGTTTTTTAGCCTAAGAAAATATATATATATGCCTACGTATATAATTACACGCATATATGTATTTATTTTCTTTTATTAATTGAGTTCTTTACACGAGGAATTAATATTGGTTTAGAAATAACTAATTAACCCGCATGTGTTTTATATTTTACTCTTAATAATTCGGCCGGAGAATTATATTCCCATTTGCCCTTTATAGCATAACTTTCTGCATTTACTGCGGTTATGAGAAGCGGTTCTTATTAGGTTACAACTTCTGATTTAGCCTAAGAAAATATCTATATGCGTGTGTAATTTATACAAGCATATATTTATTTTTTTTATTTTCAATTGAGTTTCTAAACACGTTGGATTGATAATGTTTTCAAAATAACTAATTAACCCGCGTGTATATTATTATTTTTTTTCCTCATTTCGTGGATCGTGGGATGTCTCCCCTTCCCGCTTCGTGTCGCTATGGTACTTCCTCAGTCAAAAACTGCTTGAATTTCAAATTTGGCGGTCATTCGAGGTGAGAGAGAGTAACTTTACAGACATGATTTTTGACAGCGGTAAGAAATAATTTTCTTATATCAATGTTTAATGGGCTTCCACTGATGATTTATAAGTGCCCACCTAAATATATTCTTACATGAATATATATTAGGCTTCTACATAAACTGGAAACATTCTCCCAACTTGTAGAAAACTTATAATGAAACAATTGTTTGTAAAGAGAGATATACTTTAACTTTAATTATATCTCATAAAATAATACAACTGGTTTTTCCACATTATACATATTGTTAGCACCCCAAACACTTAAATTGGGTTTATATTTTAATATAACCTAATGTTTGTTGAGTGAGATGGTTACCAGTCAGAGTTTAGCTTTAAACTATCTCTGTTATTGTATTAAATATATATATATATATATATAATGTATATATATATATATATATATAATGTATATATATATATATAATGTATATATATATATATATATATATATATATATATATATATAATGTAATGTATATATATATATATATATATATATATATATATATATATATATATATATATAATGTATATATATATATATATATATATATATATATATAATGTATATATATATATATATATATATATATATATATATATATATATTAAAATTTCAGGTTATCAATAATGTAGTGATAATATATCGTCACGTTAGAGATGAACAGCGTACGTGTACGTTTGCTCAACGAGTATAAATTATATTCCGGAGAAAATGTAGAAAAGATGAATATAAAATACGGGTTCTAACCATCCACCCTCTATAATTAAATCCATCCCTAGAAATATTTCCCTTAGAATCTCCCGCCTGTCGTCCAACCAGCAAACCTTCAAAGAACATGCCGAATATTATGATGATGCACTTAGGAAGGCTGGACACCTAGATAATATAGAGTATATAGTCGACGATCACCAAAACACCCAAAATAAATCTCATAGAGGTAGAAATAGCATAGAATCACCACCATACATACACTACCGCAATAGACACACTAATAGTCGCACACCACCAAACAGAAGGCGATGTAAAGAGTATATATGGTACAACCCGGTCTATAACAACTCTATTAAAACCAATCTACCCTCACAATTCTTTCGATTAGTTAAAAAACACTTTCCAACATCACATAAATATAATAAAATTTTAAACCCTAACACTATTCGACTTTCATATTCAACCGCCCCTAATATTGAACAACATATAAAAAAGCTTAACGCAAAACGGTTGTATAAACGCCTTCCAACACATAACAATACACGTAAAACATCGGCTATAACATCACAAAACAACAAACAACATCCCGTCCTACCTAAGCAACCTCATTAACCCATCCATGGCAATACAACAACGCAAAATTATAACTGTAACTGTGTCCAACCAGGAATGTGTCCGTTGAACAATCAGTGTCTTGAACGCAACATCGTATACAAATGTACTATCGAATCGAATAGCCAGAAGTGGTACTATGTGGGGTCTACAGCCACCTCCTTAAAATCTCGCCTTTATAGACATCGTTACTCGATAAAGCATGAAAACCAGCGTTATGTAACAACACTCGCAGACAAGGCTTGGCAGCTGCGCGAAAATAACCAACAATTTCACCTAAAATGGGATATAATAGCGCTGCCAACTCTAACACATATATATCCTAGAAACGATCGTAAAATGATGAATTTTTTTAATATAAGGAACTGTTTCTTTGTTTATTCATTATTTTATTAATTTATCTTGACTCTGTTTTCCGTTTATTTTTCACCGAAAGTAGTTTTTGAATGCATCTTCTCTTTTCATAATATCCGGATTACATTGAGTTCTTCATACGGATTGGACACTACCGTAAACTTTTGGTAGATTTATCTACATACTTTGCTCCTATTTTCATGGGGATACTCTTATTTTTATATTGTATGTGTATATATATTTATATATATATACATATATGTGTATAACTTTATAACTCCATATACAAATAGTTGAGCTCTTTTTCTTGTCCATTATCCATATCACAATGGAAAAACAATACTTGGGAACTTCTTTAAAGAATATGCCATTACCTTCTAAGGATGATTTCTTACTTCTTATGATACAAAAAACCAACCAATTTATCAGAAGAATCAGATGGAGGGCCTACCACTTCGATAAAAAAACAAAATGTACTGATAGGAAAGATTTGTATGATTTGACTA
>OZ024741.1:104463854-104473854 GCA_964016885.1 Eledone cirrhosa
TGAACTTCTATATTAAATATAGGAACACATGTAGACCAAATTGGGCATCCTAAACTTTTTGAAATGATCTTTGCTAGATGTGATTTGATAGATAATTTTTTGGCTTTGTCTGTTTTTCGACTCATGCTTATAATGAACTTGGCAATATATTGTCAATTAACTTTGAAGGGTTGATCTTTGTGGTTTATTTTTATTTTTTATTATTGTAGTATTTTCTAATATTTTTATTTTTAATATTTTTAATATGTAAAATTTTTTAATATGTAATATTTTTAATATGTAATATTCTTTCGTAATATTTTTTTAGTTTTCTATTTTATTATTACTTATTATTATTATTGTTATTTTTTAGTATTTTTTAGTTTTGTTTCTGATATATATTTTTATTAGTATATTGAAATCTGCTCTCTATTTCTGCTTGATAGATAATCTTGTAGAGTAAAGACAGGAATAATAATACACATATATGTATACTCAAATTTTTATACCACATTGAGAATGTTTTCCGTGAACCTAGGGTTTGCAGAGTTGATCATATAGATTCACATGGATGTTTGTAGCTATCACATAAACATATGAATTTTTTTAAAAAACTAAACATAAGATCATTAATTCTCACACACTATGGTTACTTGTCTCATTCAGGAATACTGATATTTACAATATAGTGGATGTTTTATAAATACTAATACCTCCACGTTAAAACATAGGGTTTTTACGCCTCGCATATATCTGGTTATTTTTTAATTTTTTTCTCTCGCTATATTTTTTCTCTCTCTATATCTTTTTCTCTCTCTATATCTCCCTTACATTAATACTAGAGCTAAATAAATAAATAAATAAATAAATGTATCATTGATACATTTACTCAACAGACCTCCCACTACCTAATTTTCTATGTATGTATGTATCTATCTCTGTTTCCTCTCTCTATATATAAATATATATATCTTTCTGTTTCTTTACATGAAGTTCTTCTCTTTATCTATCTTTCCATCTCTCTATTTTGTTCAATACATTTCTTCTTTTTCTTCCTTTTCTTCGTTTTCTGTCTTTCTTTTTTTTTTCTCTCTTTTTTTCTCTTTCTTTCTCTCTGTGTACAATTTTTTCACTGCCAAATCAACCTCTTCAAGTCGATGTTTATTACGGTATGTCGAATCTATTTATCTATAAAACTGTTTATATTGTATTTTGTCTGAGGAAGGCATAGCATATTGTTAATATGATATCCCTGAAATATATATAATGAAATAAATATGGTTTTATAAATATAGTTTCCATTTATTTAATATTATATATATATATATATATATATATATATATATATATATATATATATATATATATATATATAGAAAGATTTGAATGGATACAGTTTAGTTGAAAGGAATTTATTGACACGTGTTTCTATAACAGTTACATAACCTAAAACAGCTGCTATTTACAAACTTTTAGTTATGCAGACATTCAATATTTCAATGTTATTATTTACTGTCATTTCATCAGAATAATATTACTGAGGACCTATTTAGTTTTTATAGAGAATATTAGGAGGGAGGGGTGAAGTTGTTAGAAGAATAGTTGAAGGAGTGGTTTTTCGATAGCAGTGAGAATTCTTGGTGGCAGTGAGTAATTAGATTCCCATCTGTTGTTTTGACATTTTTTATAGAATATATTATTGGTTATTTTTCTAAATCTATAGAAGGATTAGAGATAGTAAAGATATGCGTGGTTGGTTTTGTGTTTGCACTTAATTAACATTCAGACTTAAATTTTTCTTTCAAGTGTACGTATCCTTTCACCCACGCATTCATACACACATATATTTGCACACCTCTACAAAATACATATACTCACAATTCACATATTCATACTTACATATATATATACACATGCATACACATATATATACACACATGTATTCATGTACATACATACGCGCTCATGTGTATACATTTTCATACTCAACTTATCTTTATATACACACGTATAGACATACACATATATACATACATACTCTAGTCCATGTGTACACACATACACACACATACACATCTATATACACATACATACATACACACACACACACATATATATATATATATACATATATATATATATATATATATATATATATATATATATATATATATATATATATATATATATATATATATATACATATATATATAAGCACTTTGATACATGAATACACTTACATCTAACTATACACATCAAACATATATATATATTTACTTATTTATATACATTTTCACATATATATACATACTTATGGACGTTTTTAGACACATTCATTATCTCATATTTGCACCTATTCTCATCAGCATATCTTTCCATTATTAGTGTGGTAATTTAAGGTTATTAATATATGTTGAGAAGAGATTGTTTTTATATTTTTCTAACTAGATTAAGGTTTATATAGTTGGGGGATGTCCCTCTTTTATGTAATATTCGGCTTGTAGTGGGAAAAAAGGGTTTTAGTTCTGTGACGGCAGAATAATGTTCGTTCAATTCTGTTATTCAGCAGTTTCTTCTTGTGTGTGATTATGTAATAAATCTCAAGATTACACAATTTGCAGAAATTTTGGCTCCTGGAAAAGCTTTGGGTTTTAGCTAATTTTTCCCATTTTAGGGTAAACTTTTGATCGCTATCCCTGAGCGTCCAAGCTTTTTCTGCTAAAGTTGTTACATTTCTTTGACTCTGGTGTTTTATTGAGTAAGAATGCCTATACAATCGAGATTTAAACGATGTTGCCGTTGATCCCACGTAATACCACACGTTTAAATCTCGATTGTATAGGCATTCTTACTCAATAAAACACCAGAGCCAAAGAAATGTAACAACTTTAGCAGAAAAAGCTTGGACGCTCAGGGATAGCGATCAAAAGTTTACCCTAAAATGGGAAAAATTAGCTAAAACCCAAAGCTTTTCCAGGAGCCAAAATTTCTGCAAATTGTGTAATCTTGAGATTTATTACATAATCACACACAAGAAGAAACTGCTGAATAACAGAATTGAACGAACATTATTCTGCCGTCACAGAACTAAAACCCTTTTTTCCCACTACAAGCCGAATATTACATAAAAGAGGGACATCCCCCAACTATATAAACCTTAATCTAGTTAGAAAAATATAAAAACAATCTCTTCTCAACATATATTAATAACCTTAAATTACCACACTAATAATGGAAAGATATGCTGATGAGAATAGGTGCAAATATGCGATAATGAATGTGTCTATATATATATCAATGATATTAAATAAATGGAAACTATATTTATATATATATATGTATATTGTGTGTGTAGAGAAAAAAACGTTGTACCTAACTGCTATTTTTAGTAGCGTGGCAAACAACACGTCTATAATATTCCCGCTTTTACTAACAACCAGTTTATGTGTGGGTCATTTTAACGCCCTGACCTTATAATGAAGATTATATGTCGCTGCAAGTGTTAGTAGATTCAGAAGGCATAAAATAACGACGAAATCCATTATAAATATGTAATTCCATTTATTCGTGGTATAAGCATGGAATTGGTATAACGACAAGAAAGAATTGATCTGTATCGAAGAATTGACGTGTTGACGCGAGCAAGTATTTCCGAAGACTCAATTCTCTCAGAGTTCACTTACGTTATCTGGTCTAAGTAGCCGGGTAACTCGTATCGCTCCGCCGAAGGTTTTGATTGGCTCACACTTTAGCCAATTTACCTCCGTAACATAATTCTTCCGCAGAAGGAAAATACATTTAATTACAAAGTATATATATATTTATTTACTGCTACATCACCCCCTGCTTAGGCTTAAAGCCGACAGAGAAAAAAAGGGTAGCAGTTGCAAGAAAGAAAAAATATATAACAGTAAATATATAATAAACAATTCACAGATAACTAAATATTCATTTCACAGGAATGTCTGCGTTTTGCTTCAGAGAAAAAGAGGAAAAAAAAAACTGAGCAGCAGAAATAGTCCAAAGTTCACATTAATTAATGCATTTAATATAAATACAAGAGAGGACAAGAACTCAAAAAGCTTGCTCTATATAGCATAGTTCATATATACAGAGTCTTGCAAAGCTTCTTGGGCCAATGTACTCGGCGACCACTACGTGTGGTGGTGACATATGTAGGTGTAGGTGGAGAAGGTGTGTGAAATGTTGCATGTGTAGCGTGTGGTGGCTGATGCAGAGTATATGTAGGGGGAATATGGGGCTCTTGTGTGAGAGTGTCTGTAAAGGCCCGTTTCACCCTATCGATGGATACAGTCTCTTGTTTACCAACAATGTCCAGAGTGAACATTTTATCTGTGCGTGCAAGCACACGATAAGGACCGGTATAAGGCGCTCTCACGGCGTCCTTCCGTAGAAAGACGTGGGTCCACGAAGCAATGTCTTTCGGGACCGGAGATTATTGTCTGTTGCCGAGGGTTCATAGGCGGAAGATTGTTAAAATAAGATCGCAGTCTTTCCACATACAGAGCTGGATCTGTTTCAGGTAAATCCATTGGGGTCAACATCTGACCCGGTAAAGATAATGGTACTTCGTAAACCAGTTCGGCTGGGGAGTATCCTGTTGATCCGGATAAGTGCGCAATGAGGCTTTCAATTGGCGGTGGAAGCGTTCTATTATTCCGTTCGAAGTTGGATGATAGCTAGTCGTTCGGATGCGCTTAATTCCTAGGATCCTTGAAAGTTCTCGGAAGAGATGGGATTCGAACTGTCCACCACGGTCCGTGGTGACAGTAGTTGGAACTCCGTAACGCGATATCCAACCCGATACTAGAGCTCGCGATACAGATTCCGCCGAAATGTCGCTTAAAGGAATGGCCTCAGGCAAACGTGTGAAGCGATCTATACAGGTCAGGAGATATGTAAATCCTTGGCTGACCGGCCATGGTCCAACGAGATCTATATGGACATGACTGAACCGAGCGTCTGGAGTGCTGAAAGTTCCGAGAGGTGCGCGGATGTGTTTGTGCACCTTTGACTTCTGGCAGGACAAGCAGGAACGTGTCCAGGCAGTGATGTCACGCCTCATATTCGGCCAGAAGAATCAAGCCGAAATGAGCTTCACTGTGGTCGAGATTCCGGGGTGTGCCAGACCGTGCAAGGTATCGAAAACAGCTCGACGATGAGTCGCTGGAACTAGAGGACGAGGTGAATCCGTCGAGGTGTCGCAAGTAATCTGTATCTGAAGTGGGCACAGGTTGATATGAAAATTTACCAGTTGCAAATTCAGGCGACGAGAGATCCAAGGGATCCAGAGGTGGCTGTTCTGTGGCCATCCGTTGAAGGTCAATATCCGAAGGTGATGACAGGGAATTGATTGGGAGGCGAGACAAGGCATCTGCCGCCGCATTCTATTCACCGGAGATGTTTCGGATATGGCTGGTAAATTGTGAAACGAAATCCAAGTGACGAGTTTCGCGAGGTGAATATTTATCCGGCTTAGAACGCAGTGCGAACGTAAGCGGACGATGATCAGTGTAGATCACAAATTGTCGACTCTCCAGTGCATGCCGAAAGTGTTTCACTGAGAGGTACATAGCCAGGAGTTGGCTGGATGTGCTATATCTTGTTTCTGCAGGTTTCAGTTGTCTCGATTAGTACGCGAGAGGTTGTAATTGTTGTTGGTGGTGCTGTTGCAACACTGCACCTACAGCTGTGCCCGATGCATCAACGACCAGGGAAAACTGGGCACCAGACACAGGATGTGCAAGTAACGATGTCTCCGCAAGTTTCTGCTCCACTTCGTTGAAGGCTTTTAGCTGACTCGTGTCCAGTCTGATTGATTCATTTTTCTTTTTCCTGTTACGTAACAGGTCGGACAGAGGAGACAGGAGATCCGCACAGTGTGGGATAAAACGCCTGTAGTAGTTCAGCAGACTAAGGAAATGTCGTAGCTGTCGAGGTGAAGGTCTTGCAGAGCTTTCACTTTGTCAGGCAGTGGTGAGATTCCCTCGGGGCTGATAACGTGGCCCAAGAAGACAAGTGAAGACGCACCGAAAACACATTTCGCCGGGTTGATTCGCACCTGATACTGCTGAAACCGTTCAATCAGTAGACGGAGGTGAGTGACATGTTCCTCGGGTGAGGCACTTGCCACGAGAATGTCATCAATGTAGTTATACACGAAGTCCAAATCGCGCACAACTTAATCCATGAAACGTTGGAAAGTACTGGCTGCGTTTCGCAAACCGAAAGGCATAGTCAGAAATTCGAACGCTCTGAAAGGAGTTGTTACGGCAGTTTTAGGTATATCTGCCGGGTTCACTGGAATCTGGTGGTAAGCCTTGACCAAATCCAATTTGGAGAATGTCTTACATCCGTGAAGCGAAGACGCGAAATCCTGTATGTGCGGGATCGGGTAGCGATCGGGTACCGTCATTGCGTTTAACCGGCGAAAGTCCCAGTGGGATGCCAATCACCGGAACGCTTCGGAACCAAATGCAAAGGAGTGGCCCACGGACTTGAGGATGGGCGTATGATCCCGAGCTGCAGCATGTGGTTGAATTCAGCCTTGGCCACTTTCAATTTCTCCGCAGGGAGGCGGCGAGGGCGTGAAAACACAGGAGCACCAGATGTTTCAATGTAGTGTTTTGTTGAGTGAGTAGGCTTACTCATCACAAAATTTAAATTGGTCAATTCTGGGAAGGAATGTAACAGCGACTGAAAAGGATCTTCTGAAGCGGCGGTAAAGAAAGCCGGGCTGATAGACGAGACAGTCGATCTCATACCCGGGACGGACAGTTCCGTGTTCGCATCCAACAACCGGCGGCGTCTGCGCATATCCACTAAAAGGTTATAGTGGTGCAGGAAATCCGAGCCTAGAATAGGGTAAGGCAGATTAGCGACAGTGAATATCCACGTGAAGTCTCTGCGCAATTCCAGGTTCAAAGAACGAGAAATTTGACCATACGTGGGGATCGGTGAATGATTTACAGCATGCAGAGATATGGGTGCAAGTGGAGGCTTCTCTTTGAGAAGTTTTAACGGCCATATGCTGCAAGCGGCGCCTGTGTCAACCAAACAACGTGCTTGGGAATCCGTGTCTGTTATGAAGAACGCACGATTATTTGGGAGTGTCAGAGGAGACTGTGCCGTGCTCGGGTCTCCTGAATTCCGTTTCCCTGGATGGAAAACGAACAGGGCTGTTTACAAGAGCCTGCCGCCGCGCCAAAACAGCTGTGGTAGTAGCACAGTCCTGGCTTGCTTGTGTGGCGGCGGCGTGGCGAGGGCGAACGGCTCTGGAAGCGACGTCTGGGCGATTGAGCCCTGGAGGTACTCAATTTTCTCACCTCTTTAATGAGTTGCTCTATGGCTTGAAGTACTGCCACAGACGCAAGCGACTGATCGGTGTGGACGGCAGCCGCTGGAGAGAACGAAGAGACCGCAGCCGGCGGCTGAGGTGTAGCAAAGGAGGCAGGCTTTCCGGTGTAACTCATAATTTTGTCGACCGAAGACGCGAGCTGGTCGACTGAGGTAGCTTCCATCATAGGCGCTAAAATCGCCTGAACACTAGGCGGCAGCCTTGAAAGGAAAAGCTGTCGAAGGAGGGCGCTGTCAGCTGGGGCATCCTCCGCCAGCTCTCTCATCCGATGCAGAAGCTGGCTGGGCGTCCTATCACCCAAATGTTCGTCATTGACGAGGGTCTGGAATTTTTTCTCAGCAGACAGCGTGGTCCGCCGCAAAACCTCGCGTTTTACACTCTCATAGGTGGCTTCAAGGGGCGGATCAGTTATCAAATCCTTAACAACAGTCGTCAATGAGACTGGGAAAGCACTCAAGAGAATGTGTAACTGTCTGACTTCAGACGTTATGTTCGCAGGAAAATGCGATTCCATCTGGGCGAACCAAACACGGACATCGCCGGCAAACTCTGGCAATGTGGTGCTACCCATCGTGAATTATGGTATACCCGTAAGCAATAGAAAATAACAGGAAAATGCAGGCCAAAAGGAATCCAATGGAAAAAACAAAAAATAAAAATAATAATATTCTCTTTCGTTGTCAGAGAGGAAAATGTTAAGAATAAAAAAAAAAATTTTTTTTTATATTTTTCAAACAAGCGTTGCTTTTAAATCAAATTGGCTGGCAAACAAAAGCAGAAGACGTATAATGGCCATTCGTAACGCTCCGAAATACAGGCAAATTTTTGAAGATTGTGTCACCCAATCAGAATCCAGGAGGATTTATGTGCAAAATTCAAATTTTGAGACGCAGTGAAAAAAAAAAAAAATTATAACGCACGATGCTGTGTACATGGAATAATTTACCGATAATTTTTTTTTTTTTTTTTTGTTAATAATGCATTTCGATGCAAAATGTGTTTGTGCATGCAGGCAAAAGATACAGAAAAGATCAATGTTCATATACAACCTTAAAAATATAATAATAATGAAATAATTGTTCTAAACAACAAAACGTTCAGTTTTTCTCTTCTTTGTGACAGTGTTCTTTCTTTCTTTTATATCTGTTGTACAAAAATGCTATCATTACTAGCTAGGAAGCTAGAAGTGTTCTGTTGTTATTGTTGAAGATGACAAAACAATTTGAAGTGAAGTTTAAGAAAAGCTCTGTAGATGTGATATCAGAAACTGCTTGTTTGTTTCTTGTCGGTTTGCGAATATGATTTGTTGCATGTTCGTTCAAGTCGGCAGGTCACCATTTATAATGAAGATTATATGTCGCTGCAAGTGTTAGTAGATTCAGAAGGCATAAAATAACGACGAAATCCATTATAAATATGTAATTCCATTTATTCGTGGTATAAGCATGGAATTGGTATAACGACAAGAAAGGATTGATCTGTATCGAAGAATTGACGTGTTGGCGCGAGCAAGTATTTCCGAAGACTCAATTCTAGCAGAGTTCACTTACGTTATCTGGTCTAAGTAGTCCAGTAATTCGTATCGCTCCGCCGAAGGTTTTGATTGGCTCACTTACCTCTGTAACATAATTCTTCCGCAGAAGGAAAATACATTTAATTACAAAGTAAGTATATATTTATTTACTGCTACATCTTTACGCTAGCTGGCAGTAGGCAATATATTTACAAACTGTGAGACTTTACGTCCTATAGAATGGAAATAGCTTTCTGAAGAGCCTATCTTTCCATTGGAGGCGAAACCTAGGTAAATATTTAAATCGTATTTTAATTTATTTAAAAGATTGTTTAATGTTTACTTATTCCGCTCATCTCAATATTATATATATATATATATATATATATATATATATATATATATATATATATATATATATATATATATTATATACTACCACATTTACCCGGCGTTGTCCGGGGTTTGAAATGCAACAAAGAATAAACAAGAAACAAACGATAATATTAGTGATTTATCTTCAAATGAATCTGATGTTTATATTTCTGTCAATAAAGTTGGTTATCTCCCTTTTTTATAAGGATTGTTAATAAAGTTTGTTATCTCCCTTACATCAATTTTGCTACCGAAAATTTTCATATCGATTTTTATTGCTCCACGTGGGTCGATTTGAAAAATGTTTGTGATGTGACAATCTTAGCGACCTGTGCAACGTGCACAGAAAATTTGGTCAAATTCAGTTGGTAATTGTAAAAGCCTTAAGTATGCAAATTTGTACACAGACACACACACATCCTCGCTTTTATATATATACAGATATATATATATGTTATATATATATATATATATATATATATAATATATATATATTATATATATATATATATATATATATATATGTATGTATATATATATATATATATATATATATATATATATATATATATATATATATATATATATATATATATATATGTAAGTATGTATGTATGTATACGTACATACATATATGTATACAGACGTACAGTAGTATGTATATATATACATACATGCACACATATATATATGCACGTATCGGTTTACCGAACATTTATTATAATGCTCGGTTTGTTTGTTTGTAAACAAACAAA
>OZ024741.1:104478854-104481354 GCA_964016885.1 Eledone cirrhosa
TGAAACGAAATTTCATTTCCCACTCTTAGTACGGCTGTTACTTAAATATAAGTATGTACACGTACATACATATATGTATACAGACGTACAGTAGTATGTATATATATATATACATACATGCACACATATATATATATATATGTACGTATGGATTCACCGAACATTTATTATAATGCTCGGTGTGTTTGTAAACAAACATCCCGTATTAAGCCGTAGTGTCTAGCAACCATCGTTGCTCGTTTGTTCAACACTGACAAAGGAACGCTGTACTAGTTTCAAGCTTATTAGCTATCGTCAGCAACGTTTACCTTCCTGCCAGATTGTGGAACGTATATACTTCCCTTATGCATATTAACGGCTGAGTAGCCTAATTTGCATATCGAGTGGGTTAATCGGCCGGGTGCACCGAAAACGATAAACGGAAAAAATGAAACGTCTGTATACTATATGTATGTACGTGTACATACTTATATATATATATATATATATATATATTTATTTTATTTTGTGTAATTGCTTACCACGTGTGTTTGTTTATTTTTATTTTTTTTACTATCCAGGAGATTCCAACCAGAATGGTTGCATTTTTTTTAAGGGTATGTCAATATTTATTTATAAAACTAACCTATATTATATTTTATCTGATGAAAGCGCACCATAGTTGGTGGCCCTTGAAATATGTATAATGAAATAAATATGGTTTTATAAATATAGTTTCCATTTGTTAATATATTGTATATTTACTCCAATAATTTGTTGAGTGCTTTATATCAGTTATAAAAATATTTTGCTTGTTGTATCCCAACAAATTAAATATAACCTCTACATATATATAATAAATCAGGAAGGAAGAGTGACACGTTTTGCTATACAAAAAAGGTTTTTAATCTCATTGCTGACAATTGTTTCTCTGAACTGCTAGATCTAGAGATCGCTATCCGCTTATTTTCACGTTACTCGATCGCCAATACAAAGTTATAACCAGTCAGTTCATCGGAGCTTGTGAGAATGTTACCCCGTATATATATATATATATATATATATATATATATATATATATATATATATATATATATATATATATAAATATATATGGAGTAATTAAGTATCGAAAGAGAGAAGAAGAAGAAATAGGCGATACATGTAGTTATTTGCCAATAGCATATGCAAAGGGTGCTCAATGTGTGTGCCAGCAGTGTTAATATCTAGTGGGCGAGAAAATCAGCAGAGCGGATAGACGTGGAGAAATATATATAAAGGAGAACAAACCGTTAAAACATGTTTATTTAAAATAGCACCTACGTACGTTTCGCACGAAAGGGCTTCTGAAGGGCATAAAAACTAAAAAGCGTTCCTTACATGACCCGGAATGGGTTTTTAGAAATAAGTTCACGTCACAGTTCATTCTTCGTAACAAAACATGTATTGATTTTGCAGTAGGTCAAAGGAGATAACTCTAACCGGTGTTAGAGCAGCAATTCTCCATGTGACTTTTTATCCGTCACTTCTTTGTAGTTGCAGCTTTACCATTGTCGATACGCACAGGATCAGGTATGCAACGTTATTTTCCAAATGTTTGTTTGCTGCGTCTGCCCGCCTGGGTCGATATGTGCCGGGTCTGGGATGCATGTATAGTTTCCGGATGTTTTTTGCAGCACCTGCCCGTCGGGGTGTTAAAATTTGGTACAGGGCGACTCGGTTTACGGTTTTTTACTCCCCATTCTTATTCCATCTGGAGAAGGACATTTTAAAGCGGCGTGTACAGCTTATCGTCGTTTCTGCTTTGCTGTTGATGAGCTCGTGAGGTGCCGTTATGATGTAGCAAAGCTCCATGATGCAAAGCTCACACTTTCTCTTGAAATTGTACGGTGTTGCTATGCCGATAATTTCCCAGTGCGTGGAGAAGCTGATGTTTGAGTCTTTTAATGCTGTGATGTAGTTCGCGAGCGAAGTGGAGTACATATATACACACACATATACAGCACAAATATATACACAAATAAGTATATGCATACAAACATATATACACATATATACATACATATATATATACATATATATATATACACACATATACACACATATAATTACTCACATACATACACACACATACGCACGCACATACACTCAACCACACGTATAGGGACATATACACAAATGTAGGTGTATATACATATATCAATAAATATATACATTCACACACACACACACATATATACATACACATATATAAGACTATAGAGACAGAAAATAAAGGCCTATAATCACCGCATACACACAACTAAAACCGTAAAAACATGCATGGAAACAAATAAAGGTATAAAATAAACATAAACTCACACACATGAGAAAAAATACATACAACCACATACACATATTTATATACCTATAGATAAAAATATATATACATACACACATACACACATACGCATATGTACAAGTACATACGCACGCACGCACACACACACACACACACACACACACACACACACACATACAT
>OZ024741.1:104486354-104498854 GCA_964016885.1 Eledone cirrhosa
GTGACTAGCAGAGGTTGTGGGCGAAAATAATAGGGAAAGAGAGGATAGCAATAAGGGGAGAGAAACGAGACGGGTCACAGCGGAGAAGGAAACTTGTATGAATAAAATGGCGAGCTGTGTGGTTGCATTTATGTTCGAAATGAGTTGTTGACTTGATATTTTTCCTCTGTTTACGTTGCTTCACCCTTCGTGTCTGTTTACATTTTTTTCTCTCTCTCCTTTTTTTTATCCCAATAACTTATTTTAGTTATTGTTCGCCCTAGGCTGAGGTATCTTGTCTCTAACGCGAAGAAATACCTATGATTCCTAGCAGACAACTGACGACGGATATTACCCTCTTTCGCCCGTAACTTTTATTTACATTATATATATATATATATGTATTTGTATGCACCCACACACACACGCGCGCGCACGCGCGCGCTAGTTACAGGGACTTGAAACTTAGTGAGCATTTTTAAATACCATTTCTTTTTTTAATAATTCAAATTAAAAAAAACTAAAAAAAACACTAAATTAATTTAGACAAATTTGATTTTTTTAAATTCGTAAAATAAATGAAGACCACCTGAAAACCCTAAGAAATCAAAGTTTAATGAAATCAAAAATAAAACAAAAATTAATATTTAAGCAAAATAGAAGATTAAACCAAGGAGAGGGGGGGGGGGGTATAAATCGAACTAAAATATTGGATTGGTTCGATCTTTTATTTCTCAGTTGGATCTGGCCGTCTTCAGTCAGGGGTCTCAAACTCAAGGAATCAAAAGAACTATTATGTCCTGGCGGAGAGGCACAGCAGGTCAAAAGTGAGATGGGTGGTTACAATACTAATCTGCAATACATCTGATAGGTTGCTATTGTTTTTTCTAATCAAAATGAGTACGCATATGGTAGTGAATGTGATATGTGACTTAGTACAAAATGTAGGGGAACAAAATTTCCTTAATTAATCATAAATTGTTCTGCTGTGGGCCCTAGAAATGTGGTTGGCGGGCTACATGTCTGTGACCCTTGGTCTAAGTTGTCCAACAGAATTGTCTGCATTCTTGTGGCTGATATATCAGCAGGAGCAGTGGTCAAATACACCTCCCCTGTGGACACACCATTATGTATGTGTGGGTTTGCATGTGAGCATGTACATATATGCTTGTGAGTGTGTTTGCCTGCGTCTGCGTGTATGATATATCCAAAAACTAGTGTTATATTGTATACCTATGTGTCCTATACCATAGTTGTTCGACAAGAAAAGATCAAGAAGATAAGTACCAGACTCTAATAAGTACTGGAGTTGATATGATTAACTAAAAGTCTGGAAGTCATTGGTGCTCCAGCATGATTGCTGCACAGCGACTGAAACCAATAAAAGAATATATTTTAAATCATAAATGTGGACTTAACGTGGCCAAATGGTTAAAAAGTTTGCTTCGCAATCATACACACCCAAGTACAAACCTATTGTCTGGCACCTTGGGTAAGTGACATTTACCATAGATTTAGATCGGTCAAAGCCATGTAAGTGAAATTGGGTAGACGGACACTGTTTGGAAGCCTGTTGACTGGACTGCAACAGTAATTCACAAAACCAGTTTCACACTGAATCTTCCTGAGAATTACGTAAAGGGTACACATCTGTGGAATACTAAACCACATACACAATAATACACGACAAACTGTACCTGTAATTCAAAGGGCCAGTTTTGTAACACATTGTGTCACACTGAATCTCCTTGAGAGTACATGTGTCTGTGGAATGCTCAGCCACTTACACATTAACTTCTCGGGTAGGCTGTTCAATAGATTGAACAATTGAAACAGTCATCATCGAAATCGATGGAGGTCCATTCTGAATAGGTAAACATCTTGGATATGTTACAATGTTTTGATAAGAAATGCTGAGAGAGAGGTTTTTGTGTAGAAAATATATTTCTTTTAACTTGGTTAGGAAATAGCAATTGCAGAATAAAAGATGCACTCAGAGCATTTTCTGTTGAATGTAGGTGGAATTGAGAATGTATGGATGTGTGTGCGTGTCTGTGACTATGGATGTGTGTATATATGTGTCTGTGCATATTGTTTCAGTTTCAGCTACCAAACTGTATTCTGCAAACCCATTGCTCCCTAGCGAGAGACAGCTGTTTCACAGCAACATCTTTTGGTCTTTGTTTACATAACATAGCAGTAGGATACATTCTCTACTAATTTGTTGAGACTGATAAGAGACTTGCACGATCCATTAATTACCCATTAAACTGATAACTAAGGAATGGATGCTAACCAAAGACATTTGTATGTCATTAGACCACCCGTGACCCGTTGGGACATGTTCGCTTGAAAATATTTTTAAAAAATCATGTTCACTTAAAAGTAATTTTTAAATAATTGAAATATACACAGACATGCATATAATGTGAAATGAAACTGGAAGGCCCATATATATATATATATATATATATATATATATATACAATATGTTGAAAAGGCAACACACCAGAGAGAGATACAGTGCGCTATCAATAAAACAGGGAAAAACCACCAGTGTATGGAATCTATAACCTATGAAAGGCAGACTATAGACACGATAATTAAAAATATAAATTAAAGCGTAAATAAATACCTCTATAACTATATAACAGACGTACAAATCCAAAGAGATCTGTTTCGCCAGTAAGTTGTTGACAGAAATGACCCCGGTTCGTCAGCGTGTGTAAGGCTATACATTTCAGACAACACTAAGAGAATTTATTATATCTTCCTCTCTATTTTTCTCTTTGTTTATGAAGGTACCCAGAAAAACCCCATCTCTCGGGAACCAGTGGTCCGAATTGCGCGTAATGTGTTTTATTCCATTTGTATTCCCATTTCAGGAGCAACTACCTTTCAAAGTATTTTCCCATTATGCGCCCTTTTGGCTGTATTACATTACAGACAAGCAAGCAAGCAATCACAGACTTTTAGTAGTATACTAGACCACCCGTGGACCGTTGGGTCAAGTTCACTTCAAAATATTTTTAAAATATCATGTTCACTTAAAAATAATTTTTAAATAATTAAAATATACACAAACATGTATATAATGTGAAATGAAACTGGAAGGCCCATATATATATATATACGTGTGTGTATGTATATATATAAATGTATGTATATATATATAAGTATGTATACGTACATACATATATGTATACAGACGTACAGTAGTATGTATATATATATATATACATGCACACATATATATATGTACGTATCGATTTACCGAACATTTATTATAATGCTCGGTTTGTTTGTAAACAAACATCCCTAATTAAGCCGTACAGTGTTTAGCAACTATCGTATACCTTCCTGCCAGATTATTGAACGTCTGAAAGTATATACTTTCCTTATGCATATTAACGGCTGAGCAGCCTAATTTGCATATCGAGTGAGTTAATCGGCCGGGCGCACCGAAAACGATAAATGGAAAAAATGAAACGAAATTTCATTTCTCACTCTTAGTACGGCTGTTACTTAAATATTAGTATGTATACGTACATACATATATGTATACAGACGTACAGTAGTATGTATATATATACATACATGCACACATATATATATATGTACGTATGGATTTACCGAACATTTATTATAATACTCGGTTTGTTTGTAAACAAACAGCCCGAATTAAGCCGTACAGTGTTTAGCAACTATCGTTGCCCTTTTGTTCAACACTGACAAAGGAACGATGTACTAGTTTCAAGCTTATTAGCTATCGTCAGCACCGTATACCTTCCTGCCAGATGATTGAACGTCTGAAAGTATATACTTTCCTTATGCATATTAACGGCTGAGCAGCCTAATTTGCATATCGAGTGAGTTCATCGGCCGGGCGCACCGAAAACAATAAATGGAAAAAATGAAACGAAATTTCATTTCTCACTATTAGTACGGCTGTTACTTAAATATAAGTATGTATACGTACATACATATATGTATACAGACGTATATATATGTATGTACGTATATATATATATATATATATATATATGTACGTATGGATTTAGCGAACATTTATTATAATGCTCGGTTTGTTTGTAAACAAACATCCCGAATTAAGCCGTACAGTGTTTAGCAACCATCGTTGCCCTTTTGTTCATATATATATATATATATATATATATATATATATATATATATATATATATCAAAGGTATATATTGAGTTAGGAACTCAAAATAGTCTCTTACAATAAAATAGCTCTAGGAAAGAGATTTTTCCGAGCCGTATATTATAATTGAATATAAAAGAAAAACGAACACAGATATATACATATATGTGTTCAAATCGTAAGCGACCAGATTCGCTAAGGTGAAAAGAATACTAACTATAGACAATAGGGTTTGCCAGACTCAATTTAAGAATAAATCAAGAAAATAAATACAAACCGGAATTGTGGTAACTACCAATCACCCAGACAGCTTTGGTCAGCTGTTTCGCAAAATTAATTGTGCAGAGGAATACCGATTCTTGCTCATCAGTGGGTGAAGGATTAGTATCCTGGACATTTCTAAATATATTAAAAAACTGAATAGTGTGCGTATATATAATAACGCACATGGTATCTGAACTTAGCGTGTCTAACAAACTTACACCACTAAAAATAGCAGTCAGGTTTACTCGACATTTGAATTAGCTCAACAAATTAACGGAGCCGAACATATCAAAGGTATATATATATATTTGAACACACACACACACACACACACGCACACACACACATATATATATATATATATATATATATATATATATATATATATATATATATATATATATATATATATATATATATATATATATATATGGGTGTCTGTGATCTATAAGCACTGGTCATAGACACACACATATATATATATATACACAACAACACCACCAGCTCTCTTCTATTCTCCTTCTGTGTCTCCTCTCCCTCTCTCTATGTCTCTCTTCCAATCTACTCTGTTGCAAACACTATCTCTTCCTCTCTATCTTTTTCTCTCTTTGTTTATGAAGGTACCCGGAAAAAGCCCATATCTCAGGAACCCATGGTCCGATTTACGCGAAACTTGTTTTATTTCATTTGTATCCAATTTCAGGAGCAACTTCCTTTCAAAGTATTTTCCCATTATGCGCCCTTTTGGCTGTATTACATTACAGACAAGCAAGCAATCATCGACTTTTAGTAATATATAGATAGATATATAGATAGATAGATAAACAAAGTTTGAACACAGGTTTGCTTCAATTAACTTCTTGCGTTGTGTATTCCTTTTGTATAAGGTAGCGAATAGCATAGTTGTTAGAGCATTGGATAGAATGCTTTGTGGTATTTTTTCTGACTTTGCACTCTGAGTTCAAATCCCGTCGAGGTTAACTTTGCCTGTCATCCTTTTGAGGTCGATAAACAAAAGTACTAGTCTAGTACTGGTATCAATTCTTTCTCGCTCCCTCTCTATCACACTCTCCTTCTGTGGAAGAAATTTGCTGTGTCAGACATAGAGAGGAGATTGGCCCATACATACATGCATACATACTCCCCGTGTATGGATCATAGTTTTCTCAAACATCCATTTGCGAAGATAGTTTTGTAGTTTTGTCTGTAAACATTCGCGAGTTTCGGTTCAATTTTGACCCCACCACCTAACACATGAAATTATTCTCTGATAGAATTCTTCCATCCTTTATTCCCAACCAATTTCAGTTGTCCAGACTACTCTCTGTAGCCTAACGTTGCTCGGAATTGTTGTAATGTTAGTATATATGTTGGGTTCACTCTCATGTATAGTTCAGTAACAATGACTTCTTGTTACTTTGGGTTTCTCGTCTTACTCGTAGCAGTAGAATCATCTGGTGTCTTGAGTCGTCGAACTACCTCCCTACGTACTGCAATTGTAATGGAGAAGGCCATCCGCAAGAGCCAACCCCATGAGTTTGACTAGGAGTCTCAAACACAGTCTGTTAACTACCTTTCTAAGGCCCGCGGTAGAATTTTTGTGACTAATATTTTTCTGTTTAAAGAACCGTCAGAGACAGTGATTTAGTGAGTTTTAGCTGATTGTTGATTGAGTGTGAAGCGAAGTCTATTTGTTGTAGTCAATTCGGAAAATAAGTAAACATGACGAGTATGAAAATACTAGTTTAATAAATAGCTTCACTTCACTTCACAAAAGATACAATTGATAATATTCAGTATGATAAAATTAATAAAATTATTAAATCTGTTTCTGTCTATGTGGAGCCGTCACTTCTATATCGTCGGGATAAAATCCTTTAAAAAAGTATGTAGGGATGGGGGTCACCATTATGTAGCGAATAGATGTATTCTTTGCAAGATGAATGATAAAAAGAATGATGAAGAATTGTGATGTTGACAACGTTTATTTTATAATAATAAAATTCACTTGTTGGTACATCGAATATTGAGTAATAAAATCTGAGAGCGAATTCCAAGAATGATAGGGGGTAAGATCTCCAACCAGTTGCTGTTGTTGACATCGGCTCTGAGAGCATATTTTAATTGTCGATGGAAACGCTCCACCATACCGTTAGCTGCAGGGTGATAAGCTGTTGTACGTGTTCGGTACAACCTAGGAGGCGTGTCAATTCGTAAAAATGGTTTGATTCGAACTGGCAGCCTCTGTCCGTTGTGATGGTAGAAGGTGTGCTATAACGCGAAATTCAATGTTGGACTTGCGCTTTGGCAATAGTTTCGGTTGTGGTATCAGACAGAGAAATGGCTTCAGGTCACTGGGAGAATCTGTCTACACAAGTCAAAAGATGAATGTAACTTTGAGAAAGAGGCAGTGGTCCGACGATGTCGATGTGCGCATGTTGGGAACGCGCATCTGGTGTTACAAAGGTGCCTAGAGGAGTTCTGACATGCTGAATTTTTGCCTTCTGACAATGGACGCCACGCTTGGCCCATTCCCTGACAAAGTGTGTGTGTCTCAGCGAAATCTATCAATAGCTAGATCTTTTGCGTGATGTGAGGACAGGCGAGATGTTGCAGACTGGTCAGGCCGAAATCCCAGCTATCTTTATAACGATGGTTCGTCTAATTTGACGCCGTGATTTTTCCATAGGCGAAAGTTATGTCCCTGAGGTCATAGGCCAGTGTCCTGGTGGTCGTAGCCCCCGGAAAATCAACACTGGGAAAATTTTCCTTGCTACAGTAAATCATATAGCAATAGGCACGGGTTATGTAAGCGTTGGTGTCACTCGGTGTTTTAAAAAATGAATTGTGAGAAAAATGTGGGAAATAAAGCGAAAATATAAAATGAAAAAGCAAGTTAGGTCAACAACATTTATTGCCTTATTTCTGTGTGAAACGGTATAGAAACTTAAACAGAGATTGACGTAAGTAAACAGGTATATATATATATATATATATATATATATATATATATATATATATATATATATATATATATATTATATATATATTTAAAAGAATAGAGGTGTAACACACAAGTTATGATATATTGGTAAATGGAAAAGAAAATGCTGACAAATTGTTCACAGTGAAAAATAGTTTAATTAGGAATAAGTGAGAATTAGTAATAGTATTGGTTAGTATTCAGTTTTGGTTTTAAGTTTTACCGGTTGCGCATTTCTAATGCTTTTCAAAAATAATTTTGAGATAGAGCGTCCGTGATGTTTGCTCTGATCTGATTAGTTTTGGGAATTCTACCTGTTTTTATGTTAAAAAAGTGGCTCCAGCGGTATTAAAATAAGTTTTGCGCCAATTCGTGTTGCAAAAATTCTTGTGGTCAAAACAATTTTGATTGGTCGGTAGAGGTCATGTGAATGTTAAAAATTGATTTTGCGCCAAATGTAGGTTTGTGTCGGCTGATTGAGAAGTCACAGAGAAATAAGTCTTTCAAAACAAATATGTGTCTGTGTGTGTGTGTGTGTAGTAGTAGTAAAGAGGTTCGTTGTTGTGATAATGGTCAGCAGGGATGTGTGTGCGAACCGCAGCCTGTTGACAGTTCAAATGCCTATTAAGACAAGTGTGTGTGTGTGTATGTGTGTAGCAGAGTAATTCGTGGTAGAGGGATGGTCAGTAGGAATGTCTGTAAGTGTGTGGGGGGATATTTTAACATGTTAAAAGATATTTTTCAGCTCTTGTCTTATACGGAGAAGTGTGTGTGTGTGTGTGTGTGTGTGTGTGTGTGTGTGTGTGTGTGTGTGTGTGTGTGTGTGTGTGTGTGTGTGTGTGTGTGTGTGTGTCTCTTTGTATGTTAATGTACGCGTGTGTATGTGTGTGTGTGTGTGTGGGTGTGGGTGGACCAGTATTTATTTCTGGTAAAATGGTGTACATTATTCGATATTTTCAGTAAAATCGATTCTCTCAATAGAACATCAAAAACCTTAATAATAAAAGGTGTGAAATGATATATAGTATTGGCATAATACCAAGGTGTGTGTGAGTGTGTCCAGATTGTACGTACTGCAAGGGGAATCCATTAGGCCTTGCCGTATTGGAATACCTGTGCACAAATATATATCTGGAGTGTGTCCAGAAATTGTATACCTGTGCACAAATATGTATCTGGAGTGTGTCCAGATTGTACGTACTGCAAGGGGAATTCATTAGGCCTTGCCGTATTGGAATACTTGTGTACAAATATGTATGTGCCCATCAGTGTGCAATGCATGTGTGCGTTTATGTATGTGTGTGTGTCGGCACGTTTATATCTATAGACATCAAAAGGTATGCAAATTTGTGTATATTTGTGTTGCACCATAGAACATGTGTGTTTACGTATGTCATTGTGTTTATATGTGGGTAGAGATGTATGCTGATGTAGGTATGTATGTTGACGTGTGTATGTTGTGTGTTCGTCTTAGGGAGAAGTGTTTAGACGGGGTCCGTATTTGTTAATAAAGTAAGATTCCTTGCTGATGCGCTGGGTGTGGGTGGCGTTATCTTTAAAATTGTAGAGTGGAAAGATTCTGAAGTTGGGAATGATTTTGGGCGGCACAGGTATCAATGTGTTCACTCAGTGGTATTTTCCTGTATTCCCGTATTTTAATTTGGGATCTATAGACAGTCATGCGTTGGCGGAGGCTGTTTTTGGTCTGGCCTATGTATTGTTCTCGACAACCTGAGCAAGTTAATACATATATTAGATTTTCTGATGCGCATGTGAAATTGTGTTTTACTATAAAACGTTGTCCTTCTTTGAAATAGAATTCCGAACCCTCTATTAGGTTGATGCATATGCCACAGTTGGGTCTATCGCATTTTTTTACTGTGGGTTTCGTTGTTGTGGTTGGCAGTATTTGGCATGTGTTAAGATGTTTTTCATTGACTTAGATTGTATTTTGCTCTTTATGATATCGTGTGTTCGTAGGATTTGGTTCTTCTATGGTCCTTTTTCAACAATATATATATATATATATATATATATATATATATATATATATATATATATATATATATATTTATTCAGGTTTGAGGTTCACCACTGTATAGAGCTGGTCTATTCCGTATGGTCAATCGTAATGCAATAATATAGAGAGTACTCAACGTAAAGCAGTTCAACCGTCTTTGTTTTTGTAGTTGGTGGTGCTATTACGGAGTTAAATATTATAATGAAATGACAGGAGGCTGGATTTGTGTAAATCCTTGAAAGGTTTATTATACTATGATCATTTCAATGACCGGGTTCCGTATGAATCCGGTGATATCATCAGGTATTCGAAATATAATACGTGAATGTAATAGGTAAAATCCATGGGGCTGAAAATCGAGACCCGAGGGCGACCGCTATTCTGTTCCTTCAACCTCAGCCGGTCGCCCTGGAGTGACGTGGCTAAATTTTATAGTATGCTACTACCGGTCAGATGAACGAAAACAGAAAGGGATGGGAGCATAGGTTAACGTCGATCCCATGACACAAGGTAAAAGAAAGAAAGAAAGGAAGGAGAGAGAAGAAGGGGGAAGAAAGAAGAAGAGAAGCCAGGGTTAATGTCAGCTAAAAGAGGAAGGCAACTACTACTGGTCAGATATAGGCAAGCAAGAGGGGGAAGGAAGATAAGTCTGCGGGAGGAAGACAGGGGGAGGGGAGAAGAGAAGGAAGGGAAGAGAGAAGTAGAAAAGTAAGGGTTGATGGCTACAAGAAGGAAGATAGAAAGAAAGAGGAAGAAAGGTCGATATTAATGTCAGACCACAGTCAAGCCAGGAGTGGCGCGAGAAAATTTTCACAGGGACCCGCATCTTAGCGGAGGTGAATATATTGGGAGTCAGTGTTTTACAGTGTTTAGACTTCTAGGATGAAGTTAAAAAAATTAATAATCAATGTTCAATATTAAAGAGGTTAGAAAATTTAAAGTTCAACAGTTTAACATTTAATTATATAATAGTTCCGATTTGTTCTGTAATTTAAAGGTACTATTTGGCGGTTAAAACAACGACCGCGCCCCGGGCCCCATGGAGAATTAAGCCACGCCGAGTATTTTCATTTACTGAAAGAAGGGGAAATTTATTTTTCCAAGCACTTCATCCGATAGAGTTAAGCAAAATTCTAAAGTTCCAACTTTCTGTCGGACCGTTGGGTGGGTTTTAGCGGCGGCGCGACCAGCTCCCTGGCGAACGGGCTCACATGGAGTGCTTGGAAAAATAAATTTCCCCTTCTTTCGGTAAATGAAAATACTCGGCGTGGCTTAATTCGCCATGGGGACCGGGGCGCGGCCGGTGTTTTAACCGCCAAATAGTACCTTTAAATTACAGAACAAATCGGAACTATTAGATATATCAACCTGAAACTGTTGAGCTTTAAATTTTCTAACCTCTTTAATATGGAATATTGATTATTAATTTATTAATTTTTTAACTTCATCCTATAAGTCTAAACATTGTAACACACTGACCCCCAATATATTCACCTCTGCTAAGATGCGAGTCCCTGTGAAAATTTTGTCGCGCCACTCCTGGCCCGACTGTGGTGTGACATTAATATCGACCTTCCTCCCTCTCTCATTCTATCTTCCTTCTTGTAGCTATCAACCATTACTCTTTTACTTCTCTAAGCAAAATTTTAAAGTTCCAACTTTCTGTCGGACTGTTGGGTGGGTTTTAATGGCGGCGCGACCGGCTCCCTGGCGAACGAGCTCACCTGGAGTGCTTGGAAAAATAAATTTCCCCTTCTTTCAGTAAATGAAAATACTCGGCGTGGCTTAATTCGCCATGGGGCCCGGGGCGCGGCCGTTGTTTTAACCGCCAAATAGTACCTTTAAATTACAGAACAAATCGGAACTATTATATAATTAAATGTTAAACTGTTGAACTTTAAATTTTCTAACCTCTTTAATATTGAATATTGATTATTAATTTTTTTAACTTCATCCTAGAAGTCTAAACACTGTAAAACACTGACTCCCAATATATTCACCTCCGCTAAGATGCGGGTCCCTGTGAAAATTTTCTCGCGCCACTCCTGGCTTGACTGTGGTCTGACATTAATATCGACCTTTCTTCCTCTTTCTTTCTATCTTCCTTCTTGTAGCCATCAACCCTTACTTTTCTACTTCTCTCTTCCCTTCCTACTCTTCTCCCCTCCCCCTGTCTTCCTCCCGCAGACTTATCTTCCTTCCCCCTCTTGCTTGCCTATATCTGACCAGTAGTAGTTGCCTTCCTCTTTTAGCTGACATTAACCCTGGCTTCTCTTCTTCTTTCTTCCCCTTCTTCTCTCTCCTTCCTTTCTTTCTTTCTTTTACCTTGTGTCATGGGATCGACGTTAACCTATGCTCCCATCCCTTTCTGTTTTCGTTCATCTGACCGGTAGTAGCATACTATAAAATTTAGCCACGTCACTCCAGGGCGACCGGCTGAGGTTGAAGGAACAGAATAGCGGTCGCCCTCGGGTCTCGATTTTCAGCCCCATGGATTTTACCTATTACATTCACGTATTATATTTCGAATACCTGATGATATCACCGGATTCATACGGAACCCGGTCATTGAAATGATCATAGTATATTAAACCTTTCAAGGATTTACACAAATCCAGCCTCCTGTCATTTCATTATATTATATATATATATATATAAAATTTAGTATATCCACTAACATATGCGTACAGATGTACGCCAATGTCAGCAAATACACAGGTTATGTCATAGTACCTAGGTGGTTCAATGCAGGAGGATGCAGAACAATAATATAAAAGACGTAAAATAAGAAAATTTTAAAAAAATTTTAAAAAATTAACTTACTAAAATTTTCACTCCAACTAATTAGTTTCTGCAATGGGATAAAGACAGTTACGTAATAAACTGTTGAGAATTCATTGCGTCATCAGGGAGGTCTATTCTCAGCTAAGTCTCCAGGCAATGCGCGGACACTGGGGACTCATATAAAAATAATAATAATTCGGTAAATGGAACAGCTAGCGGGGACTGGATTCCATGCACTGAAAATCTCGCTGTCACTGGTCAAATGGTAGATTCTAAAGAATCAATCACGTGACACTGAGGCTAGT
>OZ024741.1:104503854-104518854 GCA_964016885.1 Eledone cirrhosa
GACCCCTTCTTCCTCCCGTTAGACCTGTGCGAAATTCCTTCCTTGCTCACATTTCAACCAGGTTTGATGGTCTTTATTCTCTCTCGTTCACGATTTCACCGAACTTATATTCATGGAAATTTTTGGACTTGACTCGCTCTTCCTCATTTTTCGTTGCTTCACCATCTGTGTTTGTTTACATTCTCGCTGTTCCCTTTATTTACATGTCCCAACGACTTTCTTTAGCCGTTGCTCGCACCAACCGGAGGTATATGGTCTTTAAAGCGAAGAAATACCGATGATGGTTGGAGGATCACTGATGAAGGACCACTTTATTCATATATATATATATATATATATATATATATATATATATATATATATATATATATATATATATATATATATATAAATGAAATAAAATAAAATAACAGGAGGCTGGACTGGTGTAAATCCTTGAAAGGTTTATTATACTATGATCATTTCAATGACCGGGTTCCATATGAATCCGGTGATATCATCAGGTATTGGAATATAACAAAGGAATATGTAAAAAACCATGGGTCCGAAAATTCTTATCGGGATAATTTTTTCATATAAGACTCTCTCCGTAAGTTCATTAAATAAATAAATCTCGCTACCTTAATCTTTAATTCTCTAATAACTTATTTTTCAATTTATCATTTTGCAATTTAATATTTTTAATTTAATTTAATTTCATCCTATAACTCGCAACATAAGTTTAACGTTCCAATCTTCGGTTCACATATTAGATCATACAGACACCCATTATAGATTCTTTGGGGTAACATTTTTTCGCGGCATTTTCTAGCATGAATGTAGTATGACCCTTACACTACACTTCTTTCTCCCTTTCTTTCTTTCTTCCCCTTCTTCTTTGACGGAGTGGTGGTAGTGCATTCTAAGCCTTCGCCCCCTCACCAGATATTCATTAGTAGCTTCAGTTGCCAACACTTTGAGGGCGACTGGCCGAGAAGCTAGTTGGTCAGTCGTCCTCTGTCTCTGTCTCTGATTTTTCGGACCCATTTTTTTTTACATATTCCTTTGTTATATTCCAATACCTGATGATATCACCGGATTCATATGGAACCCGGTCATTGAAATGATCATAGTATAATAAACCTTTCAAGGATTTACACCAGTCCAGCCTCCTGTTATTTTATTTCATTTATAATTAACTCCGTATTCGCACCACCAACTACACAAACGAAGTTGGGTGAACTGCACTACGTTGAGTACTCTTCACAATATTACACCAGGATTGACCATACGGAATGACCAGTTCTATCCAGTTGTGAACCAACAAACCTAAAGAAATATATATATATATATATATATATATATATATATATATATATATATATATATATATATATATATATATATATATATATATATATATATATATATATATATATATATATAATATATATATATATATATACATATATACATATATATATATGTACTTTTTGATAGAAATACTATTAAAATTTCTTACTCTACGACTCCTAACCTTGCACATAACATCACAGCTTCAAATTTAGCTAAACTACCTAACCGTAGGAAAACGTGCAACCCTGTAGTTAGTACTAACTGTAATTGTAGGAATCGGGTTGATTGCCCCCTATCCGGGAAATGCCTCTCTAGTAACATTGTCTACAAATGTAAGGTTGAAACACCCACGTCCCATAGGGCCTACATAGGGTTAACCGCCAATAGATTCAAGCAGCGTCTTTACATGCATACCCATACTTTTCGTTACCCTCTTAGAAGGAATATGACGTCACTTTCAGCTCATATCTGGAGTCTAAAAGACAACCACACCCAATATAAGTTACACTGGGAGATCCTAGCTAGGGCTAGATCGTATAACGGAAATAAAAGACCATGTGACTTCTGCGCCGCTGAGGCTCTGGAAATACTCTACGCCACAGACCACATCCTAAACAAAAAATCTGAGGCAATTTCGGCTTGTAAACATAAATTGCACAAAACTTTCCTGTATTACAGCCCCACGTTATACCCTAACGGATAGTACGATCTATACGTGGATATTTTACGTCTTGATGTCGTAGCTAAGTATATGTTTTGTTTATACCATTACTTATTTGCATAGGTAAGTATATATTACCTGTATGTTTTGTGAAGGTACGTATACTTTCTCGTACGTATATTTGATTGTATATGTTATGGCGTATAATTTTTTATATATTCTGGTACATATGGTTTGGTTATGTGTATACGGGAGTTTTGCGTCTGTGTGAGTATGCATGTTCGTACGTATGTTGGGTGTGTGTATATGTGTACTTCATGTTTTGGTTGACTTACGTCTCCGAACATTTGTGTATTTACATGTAGGTATGTGTGTGCGCTTGTTATATACGTATTTATTTATTTATATACGTTTATTTAATTATTTATTTATTTGTATATACGCACACACACACACACACATTTATATGTGCGTGGTTTTGTATACCTATGGCAAGTGTTTTCGCGTATGCTTGTGTATGTACGTATTTGCATGCGTGTATGTATTTATTTAATTTCTATTACCTCTGTATTGTATTTTATTTACTTTATTCTTAACTCTGAAGCGGAGATTCATTCGGTTTAGTAAAGTGTCACTAGTTAGAATTTTAGTCTACGACTTCAGCTATACCATTTACGTGGTTTTGTCTTTGCGTGCAATTGTTCTCCACGTTCCACATACGACGTATTATCTTCGTTTTTTCCGTTCATTGCCAGAGAACGTCTCTATGAACCACCTAAGAGAACATTAGTCTACGACTTCTTTTATACCATAAACGTGGTTCTGTCTTTGCGCGTAATTGTTTTTTACCGCTCCTATTAATGACGTATTATATTCGTTCAAATCCCGCCGATGTTTACTTTGCCTTTCATCCTTACGGGGTCGATAAAATAAAGTACCAGTAATGCACTGGGTAATTGCTGGCCTTGTGCCTAAAGTAGAAACAATTATATTCGTTTTTTCCCGTTCTTTGCCAGGGAACGTTTCCACGAACCAAAGTATCGTCTTCCTGTCTTCCTCCGGCTGCAACGTTTTTTGAAATATCCACTTCTGCGTTTACAGATTGACTTTGTTAGTTTCAGAAGATCCCGTTAAGGGTGAAAGCAGCGATTCTTTGCTTAAACTTTAATCTGTTATTTTAATATATATATATATATATATCAGGAAAGAAGGTTTACATGGTTTGCTATACAAAAAAGTTTTTAATCACATAGCTTACATTTGTTTCACTGAACTGGTATGTCTAGAGATCGCTATCCGCCTAATTTTGCGTCACACGATCGCCAATACAGAATTATAACCAGTCAGATCTTCGGAGCATGCGAGAATGAAGAAAATACACAGGCAAGAAAATAAAAGAAAATATGGAGTAGTTATGGCATTCAATTAGAACAATAACAACAACAATTATTACAACAATGCTATCAATAAACTATTTAAGGAGACCCTGACATTACTTAGGTGGGGGGTATATAATGTATCTAATGTTACGGCGTGAAAACCAGCTGTCATAAGGCAAAAAGTATCGTAGTGTGTATCAATTTTAAATTATAAAGATAAGCTAGTTTTTACAGTCTTTCTCTTCATCTTCAACCGTATAAATGAGTGGGACCACTGTCAAAGCTCAATAGTTGTAGAGTTAATACAGAGGTTAACGAATTAATATACGCATATATCTACGCACACACACACACACACACACACATATATATATATATATATATATAAATATAAATACATATACACATATATGTGTACATAGACACATACATACACACTAATATACACTCGTACAAAAATATACATACATGCAAAGATCACAAAAATAACTTTGAAACTAATCCTACCATTAGATTAATATGCCCATCCAAGTCAGACATAGGTAAAATTAGCAAAAACATTCTAGATAGGGTAATCGCACAAATAAAGGGTAAACTAGAAATCAATCTATGGGGCAACACTAACGAGGCAATTAAATGGTTCAATAAAATACAAAATAGGGATACGTGTAACTTCATACAATTTGATATAGACGACTATTATGCATCCATATCCCCAGCTACCCTAGATAAGGCGCTTATATTTGCCCAAAATAACTCTGATCTTACCCATGATGAAATTGAAATAATAATAGCGGCTAGAAGGACTATCGTAAAATTTGAAAATAACTACTGGGTAAGAAAGGATAGAATAAATAGCTTCGATATTACAATGGGTTCAAATGATTCTGCGCAAATTACAGATATCGTGGGGCTATTCATAGCACACAACCTACATAAGGAATTCAGTAACCTCCAAGGAGGAATTTATAGGGACGACACGTTACTTATAGCTAGGAACCTAAACAACCAGAGCATGGAAAGACTAAGGAAAAATATTAGAATATTCTTCAAAAAACTAGGCCTAAGTATTACCTACGAACTAAACCATAAGAAGGTAAATTTTCTAGATGTAACTCTAAATCTAAATACTGGATTAATAGAACCTTTCCACAAAAATAATGAAAATCTTGCCTACATTAGTTACAACTCAAATCACCCCAAATCCATAATTAAATCCATAGCACGTAGTATATCCCTCCGAATATCCCGCCTATCCTCAAACCTAGAAATCTTTAACGAGCATGCTGACTATTATAATGCAGCATTAAGTAGGGCCGGTCATAAAGATAAACTACAGTATATAGTGAATAAGGACAACATAAACAATCCTAGTAATTTCTACTCCAACCGCTCACATAATAATAGGAATAGCTTGACTAGACATAGGGTTAGACATGTAACACCTAGAGTAAACGGCCAAAACACTAATAACGTAAACCCTAGAAACAATAGAAGAAACAGACAAAGAAAATACCTATGGTTCAACCCAATATTCAACTCCTCTATAAAAACTAGACTGCCCTCTATATTCTTTAAACTAATAGATAAACACTTCCCTATCTCGCATAGATATCACAAACTACTCAATAGATCTACTATAAAACTCTCTTTTTCAACAGCAGCTAACATAGAATCACACATACGCAAGATCAACCGCAGAAATATCTCAAGTAAATCAATTGCACCTATACATAAGCACAAACTCATCACAACATCACAACCACAAGCGCATACAAACGCGCAGCAGCAAAACCCCATTGCGCATATATCACAACCCACTTATAACAGGGTACTAAATAGGAATGTAAAAGCTGCACATAATAGCGCCTCAAACTGCAACTGTCACCTCCCAGATAGGTGCCCATTGGCGAATAGATGTCTCGATTCGAGCCTGGTGTACATGTGCACTGTCATCTCGGGTAACTCCACTTGGAATTACATAGGATCCACCGCGGGTTCTTTTAAGAAAAGATGGTATGTGCACAGGCACTCGATGAAAAACCGAGCTCTTATGGGTTCCACCACCCTCGCCAGAAAAATATGGGAATTGAAGGACAGCAACGCTAGCTACACTATCAACTGGTCGAAGTTGTCGGCTGCTAAAACCTATAGTACAGGTATGTCCTATTGCGGGCTGTGTGATCTTGAGCTATTGTATATCCTTAGAAATGTTAAAAGGCTACTTAATAATAAGTTAGAAAGATCTATCTTCTGCAGACATAGAATAGCCACTAAATTCATAAGATTCAAACCTCCGTGAATCGAACCAACATAACATAGCTTTAAATTAGGATACCTACTACCCACAAAAAATATATATTCATTAAGTATACTATTTCCTTCACAAGTCTATACCACACAATAGTCTGTAAATACCTCATCTACCAACAATCTTACTCCTTCTCAGCTGCTGCAATCATTTGATCCTAGATCCTAGTTTTTCTCATTTCACTACTACAATGTTACTTTACCTTCTTTTTGCCATATTACAATTAGCACGCTTTTCTCTTTGCATGTATGTATATTTTTGTACGAGTGTATATTAGTGTGTATGTATGTGTCTATGTACACATATATGTGTATATGTATTTATATTTATATATATATATATATATATGTGTGTGTGTGTGTGTGTGTGTGTGTGTATGTGTGTGTGTGTGTGTGTGTGTATGTGTGTGTGTGTGTGTGTGTGTGTGTGTGTGTGTGTGTGTGTGTGTGTGTGTGTGTGTGTGCGTAGATATATGCGTATATTAATTCGTTAACCTCTGTATTAACTCTACAACTATTGAGCTTTGACAGTGGTCCCACTCATGTATACGGTTGAAGATGAAGAGAAAGACTGTAAAAACTAGCTTATCTTTATAATTTAAAATTGATACACACTACGATACTTTTTGCCTTATGACAGCTGGTTTTCACGCCGTAACATTAGATACATTATATACCCCCCACCTAAGTAATGTCAGGGTCTCCTTAAATAGTTTATTGATAGCATTGTTGTAATAATTGTTGTTGTTATTGTTCTAATTGAATGCCATAACTACTCCATATTTTCTTTTATTTTCTTGCCTGTGTATTTTCTTCATTCTCGCATGCTCCGAAGATCTGACTGGTTATAATTCTGTATTGGCGATCGAGTGACGCAAAATTAGGCGGATAGCGATCTCTAGACATACCAGTTCAGTGAAACAAATGTAAGCTATGTGATTAAAAACTTTTTTGTATAGCAAACCATGTAAACCTTCTTTCCTGATTTATTATTACTCCAAGTGTTTACAACATAGGAATTACAGCATACCCGCAGCATCACTATGAAAACGCCTTGTTGAGTCAAACCAAGCCAAGCGTTAATATCATCCACTACCTGGAATACCATAACTGGACTTCACCTAAGTGGACTGCATTTAACTATTATTTGTTAATCCGTATATATATATATATATATAGTTGTAATAAAATGAAAACGAAATTTCATTTCTCACTCTTAGTACGGCACTTACTTAAATGTAAGTATGTATGTATACGTGCATACATATATGTATACAGACGTACAGTAGCATGCATATATATATATATACATACATATATATATATATATATATATATATATATATATATATATATATATATATATATATATATATATATATATATACATACAGGTACACATACATATATGCACGTATCAGTTTAGCGGACGCTTATTATAACGCCCGCTTTGTTCGTTTGTAAACAAACTGAACAGCCTGAATTTATGCCGTACGGTGTTAAGGCAACCCCGTCACCTTTTTGTTCAACACTGACACAGGAACGATGTACTAGTTTCAAGCTTGTTAGCTATCATCAGCACCGTATACCCTTCTGCCAGATAGTTGAACGTTCGAAAGTATATACTTTCCTGATGAAAATTAACGGCTGAGCAGCCTAATTTGCATATCGAGTGAGTTAAGTCGGTCAGGCATACCGAAAACGATAAGTTGTAATAAAATGAAAACGAAATTTCATTTCTCACTCTTAGTACGGCACTTACTTAAATGTAAGTATGTATACGTGCATACATATATGTATATATGATACGTGCATATATGTATGTGTACCTGTATGTATATATATATATATATATATATATATATATATATATATATGCATGCTACTGTACGTCTGTATACATATATGTATGCACGTATACATACATACTTACATTTATATATATATATATAGTGGTAGAACACTGGAAGGTAATATCCGTAGTGGTAGAGCACTCAGTCCATGGGACGAGTTAGGTAGAAGTGGTTACACAACAGTTAGTTCACCATACCGAGAACAATTGTTTCACCTTAGCGGATCCTCAACTCGTGATGGACATATATATATATATATATATATATATATATATATATATATATATATATATATATATATATATATATATATCAGAAAGGGTGTGGTAAAATTCCAGGTGGACATCCTTAGGTAGAAATAGAATACTTTCATTCTTGCTAAACTATACTTATGCACTACGGAACCAGCCGAATAGATAACTGTGACACTTTACTAAACCTATTACCCATAATTTGATCACGATGCACAAACTTACACGTAGCTATTACCGGACTGCCGCTGTGGCAGGTATGGTATATAGAGCTAATGTGTACTGGCATATAAACTTATATTATCAAGTGCGCAAATACCATTACTTACTATGGCGTCAGAATTGTTAAAGGAAGTTATTAACTAACCTTTATTTCTATTTCGCCCATGATTGGCGAGGGCTTTAATATACATGTGTAGTAAGCAAAGGCACTACTTATTGCGGCGGAACAATTGGGTTACGCTTGTTCAGTCGCCAGGCCGATAAGTCGGCGGCGTAGAAATACCAGGCACTTACTTTCGCCCAGCTAAAAAAAACTCGCGCCTCTTTTTTTACTTAAAAAACAGTTCCAGCTTCACATTTGTACAAGTAGGACGTTACTAAATCCGTTCCCCGGAGCAACTGGTAAGATGAAACATTTACCAAGGAACTTTGGCCCTCTCGGCAAGGGCCCAGCAACATCTTACCTAGATATATGCCACAACGGCACCTAGCATTTTATTGTAATATTTTATTAAAAAAAAAATCCTTTGTTATATTTCCTCGCTGTGCGACTACTGACATTAAGCATGCCGCCTGATAACATAATCTTCTTTAAGGATCCTTCTCGCAACCAAAAAAATAATATTTTAAAGAGCTCTTCTGCTAAACATGTGAATTTTGGACTTTGAGGAATATACTTTACTACAGAACTTTAGCTAACTCACAACAGTATGAGGTATGAAATAACTAGTACTATCTTTAAGATTAGGGGTAGATTTTTTAACGAAAGATATTAGTAAGGGTTATTAGATGATTATAACATGGTTGTTAGATGAAATAACAAGAATGGCCGATTTACTTCACTTGAGTCAAAAAAAACAATAAACAAGTTACCATGAGTTGCGAAGGTTGACAATGTTATTTTGTTGTTGGTTCATGAGGCTGGTGTAGTCTGCAACCAAGAGAGTAATGGTCTGTAGACCTCTGCGGCCTGAAGGTAGCGGTGAATCTTTCACATAGCTTGTCCGTATCGTGGTGCTCCGATCTCTCTGTATAAAACCGGGGAATATACAGGCTTTATATACCTGTCGCTTTCTGTCTCCCACCTCGGGGGGATAGCCCACGCATGAACCTGTTCACACCAAAAGGGTGGTGACCTAGAGTTTGACCTTTAGGTGTCACCCAAGGTTCAAGGCGTAGACAGATTTCACTACATTAGTTCCCTACCCAGATCGATGCAGGAGCAGCGATCTATTATAAAAGGGGTAGCGAAATCTGATTCCAGAAGCGTGTCACAAAACACACAAAATGTGGGTACTGCGCCCGCATTTCGAGTGCAGAGAAATTTGGAGAGAGAAAAAAAAATCGTATAACTGTGTATGCTTGTGTGTGTGTGTAACATTTAGAAGAAACTGTAAATATAAGTATTTCGAACTGTTGTGTATAGATGGCTGAACGTTGGTTACGTTATCGGATTACGATATAACACAGAGGACTATTTCTCTCGGTGTATCATCATACGTAAGATTCTCTTCTAGTGAGTCGAGGTTTACGCTATGACTTGAGTGTGTGTAATTTTGAGTTGCGTGCCTGAGTGAGTCCAGGCGTGTATCCGTGGGTTGTTTATCATATGTTTAATAGATATTGCCGAACCTCGACCCGTTAAATCTCGATGTATTATCATACGTAAGATGCTTTTCCAGTGAGTCGAGGTTTATGCTATGACATGAGTGTGTGCAATTTTGAGTTGCGTGCCTGAGTGAGTCCAGGTTAGTAGTTAGTACCCGTGGGTTGATTCTCATATGTTTAATAGCTGTTGCTGAACCTCGACCAGTTGAAAAGTGATCTCGCAGAGACCCAACCGAATCCAGAATATACCATAGACAAAAACATGTTGGTGTGACAAAGAAAATGATGTGTGTTTGATGCAAAGCGTGTATGTTCATACAGGCATATAATACAGTAAAACAAATAAAAATGAACGTTCATATATAACCTGTAAAAAAAAATTTTAAAAGTATTTATATAATTGTTCTTTACAAAAATATGAGTTTTCTCTTCTTTATGTGATCGTTTTCTTGCTAGGAAGCTAGTAGTATTGTCTGTTGTTGTTGTTGTTGTTGGAGATTACGAAGCACGTGGTGAAGTGTTTGATAATGAATCGAAACATAAAAGCGAAGTCACTGTAAATATTCCGTAGACTGGAAGTTTGGTGAATAATTTGAAAAAGTGAAGTTTTATCATATCGTACCATATAGATGAGAAGCTTGGTAATTATATATTGCTGAGAAAGTTGTTGGTGTTGGCTATGCTGAAAAAAAAATTGTGTGTTGTTTTCTGTTTTTAAAATACCACTTCGTATTTTCTTTTTTTTTAATATATCACGTCGGGTTCACCAATTTAACAAAGGGTATTTTAGTAGTTAGTTGGATTAACAAGAATAGCGAATTACTTTATATATAAAATTTTACTTCACTTCAGTCAAAATGAACAATAAACAAGTTACCACGAGTTGCGAAGGTTGACTATGTTATTTTGTTGTTGGTTCATGAGACTGGTGTAGTCTGCGACCAAGAGAGAGAGAGAGAGAGATAGAGGGGGAGAGAGAGAGAGAGAGAGAGAGAGAGAGAGAGAGAGAGAGAGAGAGAGAGAGAGAGAGAGAGAGAGAGAGAGAGTAATGGTCTGTAGACCTCTGCGGCCTGAAGGTAGCGGTGAATCTTTCACATAGTTTGTCCGTATCGTGGTGCTCCGATCTCTCTGTATAAAACCGGGGAATATACAGGCTTTATATACCTGTCGCTTTCTGTCTCCCACGCATGAACCTGTTCACACCAAAAGGGTGGTGACCTAGAGTTTGATCTTTAGGTGTCACCCAAGGTTCAAGGCGTGGACAGATTTCGCTACAGATTTAGGGTGTTAGAAAACAAGTAAAATAAAAAAACATATTAATTAGTGAACGAGGCGGTCTTCAGATTAGGGTGTTAGAAAACAAGTAAAATAAAAAAAACATGTTAATTAGTGAACGAGGCTGTCTTCCAGTGCCATGGAGTTATCGATAACTAGATTTCTCTATAAAGAGGAGAAATAAAAAATTATAAATGCTTAGCCTTTTAGCAAAGTGTAAAGATAAAGCAAAAACATAAATACTCTTTGACTTATGTACGTTGAAAATATATTTTCTCTCGTTGAGTTTCTTTCTCTCTTGAAATGAAGTTTACCACAAAAATATTTCTACCGATTGGAAATAGTTGATAAAGATTAAATCTCTCTTAATAGTCTGTGTAGTCTGACTAGCTAGGCACTTTCAGATCAATTAGTCTACTGACCCACTCCCCTTTCATTTTCGCATGTCTAGCCCCTTGCTGCTAAGAATGTAATAAATAAAATACACGACATTTAGCAGGACTACACCAGTCATTTGATCTATGATAATCCCCACCCTAGATCACTGACCACTCTCGAGAAAAACTAGAAAACGACAAAAACAAAAGATTTTAAAATTTTGTTTGTTTGTTTTTTGCTTTAATGTATGTTCATATATGGATGTGCCCCTAGATTCCCGCCGTTCGAAGACCGGTGATTCAGCTCGGATCATGCTGTCGACACGGCCGGAACTGAGCCGTCGAGGTCCTGAATCTTTTCATATATATATATATATATTTGCCGCTGTGACCCTACTTGCTTTGGTCGATCTGTGTTCCCTCCACACTTTCGCATCGACCCTCCCCTTCTCTCTTCCCTTCTCCTCCTCACTCTCGTTTTTTCTCTCTCTCTCCCTCCCTCTCTCCTCATCATCCCCCCCTCTGTTCTTCTTCTTTTCCCTCTCTTTCCTTTTCTCTCTCCTTTTTTTCTCTTTCTTTCCCTCTTTCTTTCTCTCTTTTTTTCCCTCCTTTCTCTCTCCTTTTCCTCCGGGCTTTTGATTAATAAAAGGACTCGGGCGCTCCCGGTCTCTACCGATGTCCTGTAATTCAGCGCCGAAACATCGGATCGGGATATTTACAGCTGACGAAGGATTCTCCTATCTTCCTTTTTCCTCTTCTTCCGTCCTAACCACCATCCTATATATATATATATATATATGAATATAAGTATGTATACGTACATACATATATGTGTACAGACGCACAGTAGTATGTATATATATATACATACATGCACATATATATATATGTACGTACGTCGAGAAAGTTATCTCTCTGGTGGACGAGAAGGTTTTATACGGAGGAGGCAACAATGTATTCATACGCGATGTAACACGATTGGTTTGTTTAACAAAATCACATATGAAACATTGTTGTTGCAAGGTATGAAGTAGTTCCGCTACACACGTGATCATATAGACTACATATGCTCTCCTACACACGTCTGCGTTGTTGATTGGACAATTAGGAAGTGTGCATATATCACTGTATGTGGCTTGGTGTCTGTGGAGCGGTCTCTCCAATGAGGATCTCGTGTATTATAGCCGTATAGTCAGTTCTTCTCTACGGATAACTTGTTTGGTTGCAGCTGTCGTCTTCTCATTGAAAAGTTGCAACTTTAGGTAGCATATGTTATCCTTAAGGGCACATGTCCTCCGTGTTTTTGTGTGTGTTGCTGCCTTGGCATTTCGGTGTTTGGTGAGAGAAGTAGGGTAGCTGTTTTCGGAGAGAACTCTTTAGAATTCCACAGTACTGGTATATCTGTCGCTACCCTCGCTGCATCTGTTGTGTATTCGGAAGATCTCATTCTATATATAGGCCATTTTGGCTCTGTAGGGAAGGGCGGAGTCGTGGTACACAAAAATGTCTCTGCAGGCATCCATCCTGTAAAATTCGGTGTATATAGATCCCTCCTCTGTGACTCTTCGAATAAAGTCAAGTAGAGAGATGAATCCAGTGGTGTCTTGATATTCAACCCCAAATTTTATGCGTGCGTCAATGATTTCAACGATGTTGTAGATCTTGACGGCTTCTTCACGCGATGAAGTGAGCATAAGGATGTCATCTACATATCTGGAGAAAAGGGTGCAAGAGCGGCATGTTGTGAGTGTTGTATGCTCCAACTGGTCCATGTACGTGATGGCTAGCTGGCCTGAAAGACTCGATCCTATCAGAAATCCTCAGATTTGTTTGTATACGGAGCCCTCAAACTGGAAAAAATTATTGCACATGACAATAGAGAGCAGTTCGCTGATGTCAACAGTAGGGAGCCCAAAACAATTGAGGTCGGTAGTGGCGATGATGTTGTCCGTAATTAAGTCGATAGCCGGGGAGGCAGGGAAAGAGGTGTAGAGATAAACTACGTCTAAACTAAATGGGTATCTATTCTATCCAAGTGTGGTGGATTCAAGTTCTTTTAGTCTGTTGACTACTTCTTGTGAACTGTCTACTTGTCAGGGGAAAGAATGAGGGAGAGGTTTGAGAAGTCTGGAAAGAAACCAGGAAATGTTATAGAAAAGACCGTTTATTCCAGAAACAATGGGTCTAATTTTTATGTTGGCTCCTGTTTTATGTTTTGATAAAATGGTAGAAGGTGAGGAGCTTACTGTTTCTGGTGATGAAGACGCGTTTTAGGCTATTAGGGAGGCTTCGGTGGTTACATATATTAGTCCAGTTGGTGTTAATGGTGGTCTCTGGTTGGCTAAGTGTGATGTTGTTGCCAACCTTAGTATATACAGTTGTGTTGATAAGTTGTTCTAGCGCTAGTTGTGTCAGAATTCTGTCCCTTTGTCCGGTGGGAGGTATATTTTTTTAAACGTAGTTCTCTTAGAGTGGTGAACTGAGATCTAGAGAGATTGTGGGAGGGGTACGAGTGCTTCTGTAAGATCTTGTAGATGGAATTCTTCAATTGACACTTCAACCTCACACAGAGAATCATCTGCCTTTTGATATGAACGACACAGCTTCCTTGCACTTGTTACATTCTAATCGAACATAGCACATTTGATCAAAGATTCTTCAGCAAAACATAAAGGACTTTTCGACCATTGTATTCATTTGTGAGTGCTACAAACTTTATATTTTTATGATTTGAAGTAATCATAATCTTTTTCCTTTTAACTGAAGTGAAGGAAGGTTAGATATGTAGTAAGCTACTTTCCTCCGTCGCATTGATACCCTTTCTGTGCGAGTTCAGCCAATTGCTAGCAGCGTAGGGAAATGTATCTCAACTTCCGCCCAGAGGGAGAAATTCCCACTTCTTTTCGATAAACTCTCTCTCTTGCAACCCGACACCGTTCAGGTAAACACCTCTTGAATTCGTTCCTCAAGCATAAACAATATGTAACAACAAAACATTCACTACAGGCCTGGCTTACGCCTCAGCCAGTTGACCGTACCTTCTTAAACTCTTAATTTGTTTATCATTTCTTTTGGCATGCCAGCTAAACCTTGTAATCGGTTTGTAAATAAATTATATGTAAAAACATTATAAAGTCTGATGATGCTATTTACCACAACATTGCCTTTAAGTGCTTCACTGGTGACTCCTATCGATGCAAAATACACAATACACAAGTACAAATATTAACACATACACATATATATGATATTAAATACTTCTAAAGATATCTAACCAAAATTATTGTATTTGTCGTGTTTACCATCTTCAACAACAAACACTAACTTCGCTTACGTGGGAAAGTAGATATATATACACCTGAGAAAGTGGGTAGATAGAAAGATATGTAAGTTCCTAGGTAGCTAGCTAACTATCCACCTACTCTTGTGTCTATCTATCTATCTAGCGACGGGTAGATGGATAGATATATCTTGGTAGTTTGACCGGTACCCTTAAGAAAGAAACTCCTGGCCTTCGAGCCCCTAGTATTGCTTCAAAACTATAAGATATATTATATAAAAATGTTTTCGCTAAAGCAGACATCAGGTAATCGTTAATCTAATTATCAATTACGAAAATAATTAAATGGATCATAATATATCTAAAATAAACATGCACATCTCTTAGTAATCTCGGCAAATTGGTAAAGAATGTGTTCTATTGCCATCTTATATAAACAACAGCGACGT
>OZ024741.1:104523854-104528854 GCA_964016885.1 Eledone cirrhosa
TTTATTTATTTATTTGCTTGTTTGTTTATCTTATTTTATTTTGTCTTCTTTGCGCATGCGTTTGCGTGTGTGTATAGTGTTATGTGTGATGTGTGACTAGTGTGTATAGTGTTGTGTCTGCTGGGTGACTAGTGTGTGTTTATGTGCTTGTGTATGTATTTATTTATCTTATTTTATTTAATTTAATTTACTTATTTATTTATACTTCTCTTAGGTCAGTGTTGTTTGTTTGGGTGTTGTTGTTGTTCCACTCATTCTTTCTGTTTAGCTTTGGTCTTCTAATTTCTATTTCACTGGCCTCTCTGATTTGCCTATCTGCTGGGTCATTCCTATGTTTAGATATTATTCTAATTTCTATGTTGTCTATGTTACCGTCATGATGTTGTCTAGCATGTTCGTATAGTACTGACCCGTTTTTTTGTCCTTTTAGTTCCCCCCAGTGTTGGTCTATCCTTTCACCTATGCTACGAGCTGTCTCACCTATGTATGTTGTTGTCGTGTTTCTGCAAGTACCCTCTGTACATCTTATGCTATAGACTACGTTTCTAGTTTTACAGTTTATCCGGGGGTTCACCTTACATATGATACATTTCCTATTGGTACAGTGGGTTTTCTTAAAAGGGTAGGTTTTGCTGATCAGGGATTTTATGGTGGTTCCTGGCTTTTCTACCACCTTTATTTTTAAGTGGGTCTTTCTCAGGGCCTTTCTACACTGGTTAGCTAATTTCCCTCCAGGGGTGGCGTCCACAAACATGACACTCTGATATCTCTGGTTGTCGTACCATGATGTGGCCTTCCCTATCTTATGTCTAGCCCTATCTAAGCTATTCCATGATTTGCTCCTGTATAGTGGGCAAATTCCTTTCATGTCCAGTTCTATGAGGGTCTTATACTTTTCCATGGCTCCTTCGTATACTCTGACTCTGTCTCTTTGGTTGTAGCCAGAGAACTGCATGCGGTTGATGAAGTGTTGGATGTGTCCTTCCATTTCTGTTGGGTCGCACATGCTGGACACATTCTTCATCACTCGTACCAAATCTGCGATCAGAATATTAAACTTAGCACTACTGGACATTGCTGAGTTTTTGAGTATCAGGTATTTGGAGGCCATGGGTTTAGCATAGTGTGAGTGGAGAATTTGGGCTCTCTCGTCTATAGTGTTAATCCAGAGTTCTGTGTCTAATACAGGTAGTCTATTGTTAGGGTGTTTGGAAGGGAAGTCTATAGTTACAGTTATACTCTGGTGTATGGAATTAGCTATCTGCTGGATGCTTTCCATCGTGCTACGTTCTAAATCAAACTTGTTAGTGCTCTCTAGTGGGGGTGTTCTTATAACTATATTGATATCGTCTACATAACGAGAGTACATGATGAGGTCTATGGAGCTTTCATTAAGGAGATCTTTAAGTCTCCTTTCCCACCATACCATGAAAAGGTTGGCAACATCGCCAGCTATGCTGACGCCGATGGCTGCTCCCTCATTTTGGGTGTAGATTTTCTCATTGAACTTAAATATGTGGCCCTTTAGGGTAGTTTTGATACTAGCCCCTATTGCATGTGCGACCATTTTTCTTACCTGATCAGTGTTTTGGGGGGTCCGTATAGCTTTGGTCCACCCAATCCACCTTCCTATGGGAGTCTTTTTAGCCATTGAGGTTATGGTGGGGGGTCTACCTCTTATAGGTCTACTAGGGCAGAAACATCTAAGGTCATGGCTGTCTAGGTAGTCAGTGTCGTAGGTAAGTCTAAGTAGGAGGCCCAGTTCGTCTGTGTCGACGTCGCAGAACTCCACCTCACTCTCAATGATCATCTCCACACATCTTTTCACAGCAAAATCAATGTTAATGGATGGGTACAGTGACACCACATCCATGCTGCCTATTATGCAGTTGGATAGGCTCCTGTTTTTGTTGCACTCACTGATTCTGCTGAGGAGGTCCTCTGTACTTTCACATACATCTGGGGACATCTTGATTATGGGGCGCATAACCATTGAGAGGAAGTAGGAGATCCTGTAGTTGCTAGCTATATTAGCTCCGCATACAGGTCTTGTTGGTGGTCCTATTGTCGGGTCGTCGACTGTCTTGTGGTCTTTGCGGAGCCCATACAAGGGTGGTATGCCATTGTTAGACGCCTGGAAGTTGTTGGCAGTGCGTCTGCTTGGCTTTAGGATGTCAGTCCACATCATCATGTGAGCGTTGAGGATTTTTTCTCTCCCATCGTGTGTTAGTTGTGCAACTTCGCTCGTGTTGGTGATGTGGGGTTGCATTGCCTCGATGTAGTTCGGCATGCTATCTATTGACATCCTACCAGACTTATCTGTGGGTAGACACACTACCTCACCATCCCTTGTGCGCTGCTTGAGGCTAACCAAGCCTTCTACAGGTTTTATCCCAAGTTGTTGGGCCTCTGGTCTGCTCTGTCTCATAGTGTACCTGTCTACTACTTGTCTAATCTTATTTCTAGCTATGGTGAACTGTGCCTCCGTCTCGTCATCTATTTGTTGTGGTATGCAAACTCTTTTATTAAAGGGTAACCTCGTAGGATAGATATTACCCATCTTATATGTTTTGTCAGCTGGGTTGAAAAATAGTTTCTCTAAGGGGTTGTCGTTATTTCTATCGTCATAGTTGTGTGTGTTGCTATTATTGTTATCATGGTGGTTGTTGTTGTTTCTATCCTTAGCATTAATATTATTATTGTTATGATTGCTAGATGTATTGTTGTTTACTTCACCGTTATTGTTGTTGTTGTTACTGCTATTTCTACCATTGTGGTTGTTACTATTATTATGTTTCTTGTTTTTGTTGATGTTGCTACATGTACTATTTCCATTATTACCACTGTGGTTATTGTTGTTGTTGTTGTTCGTATTGTTACCGTTATTACTACTGTGGTCACTGTTGCTGTGTCTGTGGTTAACGTTTCTATTATTATTATTATTGTGGTTGTTGTTGTTCTGTCTATCGCTAGTATTATTACCATTATCACTATTTCTCACTTTCCTGCCATTGTTATGGTTATGGCTGTTATTTCTATACCCAGAGTTATTGTTTATATTACTACTACCGTTATTATTGTTGTTGTTGTTTACCTTTGCATTCCAACGTATTTTTGTGAAACACTTTTCCAGCTCCGTTTTGCATTCCATAGGATTAATCTTTTTGTAGATGGCAAATTTTGGTGGTAACTTTAGGATTTGTTGTTCTTGTTCACTGATTAAAGTGTTCCCATAGATATTTACTGTGTGGTCATTGGTAAATTCTTCCGGTAGTTTTACATCACTCATACGGATGTTGTCGATGTTATCTGGGTATTTTTGAGAATATTCGATTTTCCTTTCTTGTAGTTTTTTTCTTATTCATCCATTCTAATTTCTTCTTGAAATGCCTACAGCATTCGTTTTGAGCATATTTCGTTTCGCGTCGGATGACGCTCATGAAGTCATCTCTCTCGTTTGCTGTGATGAGATTTCGGATTTCCTTACCGTTGATGCGTTTTTGTCTGTAGAGTGCGTTGACTTTTGTGTATGTTGTTCTTTTCATATTAACTGTTATTGTGTGTTTTAGCCGTTCAGCTTGTGTTTTGTTCAATAATAAATTATTTACTTGTTTTGATATGTTTGTTGTGTATGTTTTGGAGGAAACACAGTGTTTTAAGAAGCGGATTTGTTCTGTTGTTATTGTAGTTTTTATATAACAGAAAACAGTGTCTTTCAATAACCTTTCAGCTTGGCACAAGCTAATGCCATAGCGGCGATGAATTAGTTTTGCGAGGTTTTTTATATGAAATCGTGTGTCGAAACAGATATTGTTATATTTGGGGAGGGTCATATTTGCGTAATATTGCCAGAATTAATAACAGAACACACTCACTGTTTGGTTGGTTTTCGCTTCTCGCTGTCTTTTATATATATATATCTGCGATCTAACTTACTCGGTCCTCAATGTTGCCATTGACTGACCGGCGGTCAAAAATAATACAGATACAATATTACTGATCAGCAAAACCTACCCTTTTAAGAAAACCCACTGTACCAATAGGAAATGTATCATATGTAAGGTGAACCCCCGGATAAACTGTAAAACTAGAAACGTAGTCTATAGCATAAGATGTACAGAGGGTACTTGCAGAAACACGACAACAACATACATAGGTGAGACAGCTCGTAGCATAGGTGAAAGGATAGACCAACACTGGGGGGAACTAAAAGGACAAAAAAACGGGTCAGTACTATACGAACATGCTAGACAACATCATGACGGTAACATAGACAACATAGAAATTAGAATAATATCTAAACATAGGAATGACCCAGCAGATAGGCAAATCAGAGAGGCCAGTGAAATAGAAATTAGAAGACCAAAGCTAAACAGAAAGAATGAGTGGAACAACAACAACACCCAAACAAACAACACTGACCTAAGAGAAGTATAAATAAATAAGTAAATTAAATTAAAGAAGACCAAAGCTAAACAGAAAGAATGAGTGGAACAACAACAACACCCAAACAAACAACACTGACCTAAGAGAAGTATAAATAAATAAGTAAATTAAATAAAATAAAATAAGATAAATAAATACATACACAAGCACATAAACACACACTAGTCACCCAGCAGACACAACACTATACACACTAGTCACACATCACACATAACACTATACACACACGCAAACGCATGCGCAAAGAAGACAAAATAAAATAAGATAAACAAACAAGCAAATAAATAAATAAATATATAGACAGACTGAACAAAAAAAATGGCGTAGACATACAACACAACAGGAGGAACAATGAATATAACACCACTGACGATGTTGCAGATGTGCAACGAAAGATTTATGTAAACTATATATATATGTGTTTGTCTATATTGTATCTGTATTATTTTTGACCGCCGGTCAGTCAATGGCAACATTGAGGACCGAGTAAGTTAGATCGCAGATATATATATATAAAAGACAGCGAGAAGCGAAAACCAACCAAACAGTGAGTG
>OZ024741.1:104531354-104576354 GCA_964016885.1 Eledone cirrhosa
TGTGTGTGTATATATGTGTATATATACATGTATATATATATATGTGTGTGTATATATATATATGTGTGTGTGTATATATACATATATATTTATGTGTGTGTGTGTGTGTGTCTTTCTGTCTCCCTCGCTCTCTGTATATATATGTATAATATGCTGACAGACTGTTTCACCTAGAGGTATGCACTTATGTAAACATAAACTAAATGTACTAGGAGGTTTGTTTTCTCGAATAATTTTGCAACTCACTATTTTATTAATGTGCCAAAGGAGATATGTTTAACATATTCTAATAAAAAAAAATTCTTTTTCAACATTTTGTTTTGCAACATTCTAAGTATTCTTGCAGTGTACTTAACGTTCTCTGGGCAGTTGTGAAATATAATACTTGTGTTGCTCGAATTGTTGCAGTTTGTGGAAAATAAATACTTAATCTATAATATTCTGTATATTGTTGCAGTATTGAAGTTGGTTTAAAAAAAAATAAGTTGCATATAATGTGAAATTTGAGATGTGTTATAAGATATTTGTGAAGGCGCGTGGCTTGATGGTTAGAGAATTGGATTCGCAATCGTGAGATTGTGAGTTAGATACCCGGATCGGGCGATGCGTTATGTCCTTGAGCAAGACACTTTATTTCATGCTGCTCTTTCTGTCAGGAGTTGCTGGAGTAGATAGTATCAGCAATGGAAACACCAATAGAAATTGTTTCTTTGGTCCGATTTGACGAGTTCCACCCTACTCGGTAAGCGGGTGATATAGAATATATGTGAAGACTCGTGGCTCAGTGGTTAAAGTGTTCAGCTCACGGGGATTTCAAACTCAAGGACTCAAAAGGGCCATTACGTCCTGGAAGAGAGGCACAGTGTGCTAAAAGTGCGATGAGGCGGAGGCGTAATTTCCACCAGTCATAATGCTAATCTGCAATGCAGCTGATAGGCTGCTATTAATTAATTAATCTATTCCCGCCGAGGTTAACTTTGCCTTTCATCCTTACGGGGTCGATAAAATAAAGTACCAGTAATACACTGGGTAATTGCTGGCCTTGTGCCTAACGTAGAAACAATTAATTAATTAATCTATTTATTTATTTATTTATTTATTTATTTATTTATTTATGAATACTCATATGATAATGGCATATGTGAATTAGTACAAAATGTAGGGAGATAACATTTCTGTCTAAAATTTTCCTTAATTAGTCACGAAAATTGTTCTGTCGCGGGCCATAGAAAAGTAGTTTGCAGACCACATAATTGAGACCCCTGGTTTAGTCCACTCAGTTTCAAAAAATGAGTTGAACTTATAGTTCAAAAGACCAGCCATATCACATACTGTATTATGCCGTATCTCCCTGGGAACTACGTTAAAGGTACACGTGTCTATGGAATTATTGACTGACATCGAGAAATTAAGAAAAATGTTTCCTTTTAATAGTAATATGTGTCTATTATTTCCCCTTGTGCTCCCTTATTTGCTAATTCATCTGCTTTCCTATTTTCCTTAACATCTGCATGGTCTTCTTCTTCTTCTTCTTCTTCTTCTTCTTCTTCTTTTTCTTCTTCTTCTTCGTTCACTGATTCCTGAGAGGGTCGTGGGCGCAGAGTCCTCAAAATATCCTTCCAGCGGGTCCTGTCAGAAGCAACCATCTCCAACTGATCCGGCTGGATCCCCAAGCGTGACCAGCCAAGCACATAGATGTAATCCAACCATCTTGCTCGAGGTCTACTCCTGGGTCTCTTGCCGGCTGGTTTTGCCCGTAAAATCTGTCCAGCGATTCTTTCCTGAGACATTCTAACCACATACCCATATATGGCCTGGTATCCAAATTATTATTTATTTATTATTTTCTGTAAGATAGTTATCTGTTCTTAGCAACGCGCTCTCAATTTATCTAATCTAACCTCCCTTTCTTGATTTAAACAATTCTATACTCAATAGACTATCAGTAAATATGAAACCTTTTTCCTATGGCATTTCTTTAATCGGGTCAGTGAATAATAATTCCCCATCACTCTGTATCACATATTATAAGATCCTGCTGTAATCTGAAGCTCATATTTGTATTATTATTTTAGAAAGACCAAGTAGCCCCATACTCTTCTCTATTGACTGAAATCGACCTCAGTGTGTTACTGGTGCTTTATATAATAATGATTATTATTATTATTATATTGTTTGAAGTGAGAATATTCTGAGCTCCAGTAAGTTTATTTTAAGTTGTTTAAACCAAAATTTGTTAAATTATTTTTGTTTCAAGGGAAAAATAATGCACCTGTCTATGCCTCGAAGGAGAGAGTCCCTCATAATATTTGTGCCTTGGGCCGAAATATTTGAACGTTATTTTTTTTTTCTGAAAAAACATGGACGGAATACGCCCCCTCACGTTAGGTTAGCTGTCATGTGACAGCGGCCGAATCGTCGAGCGGGGTAACACCGCCATTATGAACACCAACACAACAAAATAAATGAGAGCAACAATCGAAATAATGACAACACCTGCAACAACGACTACATCACCAACAACAAGAACAGCGAAAAAACAAGTGAGAACAACAATGACAACAACAACAACGCCACCACCACCACCAACAACAACAACACCGCCACCAACAACAACAACACCACCACCACCACCATCAACAACAACAACACTAATGGTGGTTTCTTATATAGGCACAAGGCCAGCAATTTTGGGGGAGGGGAAATCGATTAAATCGGCCCCAGTGCGTGACTGGTACTTTATTTATCGACCCCGTAGGATGAAAGGCAAAGTTAACCTCCGTGGGATTTGAACTCAGATCATAAAGGGCCGTAACTCTTTGCTACAAAGCATGGCGTCCGATCCTCTACCGATATTGCCAATCCACTGCCCTAACAACAACAACACTAATAGTAACAGTGAAAAGTAACAAAACAGCAGCATCAATAAAAAGTAGCAAAACAGCAACAACAAAAAAGAACGACACCAACAACAGCATCAACAACAACGTAAACAATAACAGGAGTACTTTTGTAGCCATAGCAGCAAAAAGTCAAACGTTATACAGCTTTGATTTAGCAGAAAAGAATGAACGTTTGGCCCAACCGGAAAAGATTATCACCAGAGAAAAAACCTGGGTCAACTTAAACGTCCCGGCAGAGGTGATAGCAGCGACAGAGAGGAGAACTCTGAAATATAGATGCGTTTCAGTGCAATCTCGCAAAACAGAGATAACAACTCGAGGACAGGTAGAGGCTGCACTGAAGTGCATCATTAATGACATCGAGCATATAGCAAGGGAGTTTCTCAGTACTCTTCGAAATTGAGGCCCTTGCTATCAAGCATTCGGTTGTCCCCTGGAAGACGGATCAAATAATGATGTACCCGTCCTACATGTGAAAGAGAATAGTAAGGGTCCGTGTTCCCAGGATTCTGCCGGGACTGGATCAATGGTGACTCCTGGGGTGTGTGGCGGCAGAGGAACTTGACACCCTCCTCCATGTCAAATTTTTTTAGTTAAATGTAAGTTGACAGGTGAGGGGGGGAGTCGTCAACAACAAGTTGATTAGAGTAATGTCAATAGGTTTTAGTAAACAAGTAGCACTAGAAATAAAAGGAGGAGGAGCTGGTAGCTAAATTAGACGAGGCTATTAGAAGTGGCATTGCAACTGACGTACTAGCAGCGAGAATGGCATTAGACCATTTCTTTAAAAAAACATGATATAAACGGTGGGGTGCCAGGTTATTCGGCCCCTCAATGCTGTTGTACATTTGCTTAAGTTTGTCTGATTTCACAAGTTCTTGGATTCAGCCTTCACTATTCTATATTGAGATGATATATGGCCACATTCTCTTCTGATTCTATGTTTTTCAGATATTGCTTTGTTTGTTTGTTGTGATACCCACTGTGGAATGGAAAGGCTTTCCTTAGGTAAAATCTCTTTAGATACCTCTGATATGCTTCTGCAGATAGTATCATAAATGTTACCGGGGTCTTCATCAGATTGTAAAGCTTAAAGGCGGTTTTGCAGCGCAAGTTTGAATCAGCCTGCTGTTTCATTATATGAGAGTTTGTCTAAGTTAACTTTCAATGCTATTTTAGTTCTTTGTGGCCAACCAAAGTTGATACGACATCTTGTGCGCACCATATGATGGTCAAATATAACAGGAGTGTTAAGAGCAGTTCTGTCTAACATGCTTAGTCTTGCTGAAGTTGTTCTTGCTATGATAAAGTTGATTTGATTCTTAGTTATACTGTCTGGTGATATCCAAGTGAACAGGTTTTTCTTTTGAAATATTGTGTTGGTAATCTGCAGATTGTTCTTCGTAGAAAACTGGGCTAGAGGTTCACTTCTTGAGTTAAATGTTTGGTGGGAATGATTGATTCAGTTGCCCAACTTTACAGTTAAAGTCACCCATCAGAAAGAGGCGATCTCTCTTTGGTGTCTCATCTATAATGGCCTGTATATTGTGATAATATTTCGTGATTACGCTCTCTTTTTCAAAAGAAAAGAGATGGATAGTAGTATTAGTCACGAGCGGTGCTCTCCTGTGAAGAAATTGAGCTGGGAGATTGGTGACATGCGCAAATTGATGTAGTCACCATAGCCAATTAACTCCATACAACTCACGTCTGCTGTTTAGCAGCTTATTTGATACACATTTTCAATGATTTCTTTGATGTGTTTGATATGTTGCGTGTGACATTTCTGTAAGTATTTTTTCGTCAGAGTATGTACTCATGTGTATGTGTTCTTTGATCCATGCATGGAGTTTATGAACTACTTCCAATGTATGAACTACATTGGCTACAGGTAATCCTGTTCACTACGTACAGTTTGGGGCACATGTCTGCATTGTAGATGGGGTAATTAGTAGATATTCATATGTTGTTGGTGTTGTTAATGTTGTTGTGGTAGTGGTGTCGGTTGTTCTTTTGAGAAGGACTTCCTCAACGCAGGTCGTGAGTTCACCAGTTGTATTTTCCCTACGAATAGTAGTGGTGGTCCTTTTGTTGAACTGCGGTAACTTTAGCTAGTATATACTACCCCTTGGTGTGAGCGTCTCCTTGTGGTGTGTTAGTATCCTGGCATTTGATGGAGGATTCTGGGTGACTGCTTTCAACGAGGACTCTTGGGAATTATTTGGTGTTGGTGGTTTTGAACCTAGACTTGCTAAATCTGTTACGTATCAGGGAGACTTCGTTCCGTACGTAGGCCGTTTTGGCTCTGTTAGTGAAGTAATAGGCCTCCGTATGTCACATTCCTGTAGAATTTGGTGTAGATGGATCCTTTCTCTGATTTTGTTTTGAAGGCGAGAAGGGGGAGGAATCCAATGTTGTCAGGATGTTTAGCTTCAATATATATGTGGCCGTCAATGCTATTGGAATTTTCATCTATTTTGATTTTGCAGGACGAAGTTAGTGTGAGGATATCGCCCACATATCTGAAGGAGTTGGAGTGGCAGGTCTTATGTACTCTATGCTATAGCTAGTCCATCGAAATCTGCTTGTAGAAGGAGACCCAAACTGGAAGTATGTATTGTCCGTGATAGTGGTAGATTGACGCTTTACACCAAAGGTGTTTTGGAGCAAGGGGGCGTTTGGAAATTTGGGGGACACTAGGGGGCGCTGGCAGGATCTTTACTTTGGTAAGTTTTATAAGCCATATTTCTACGTCTCTGAAACAGCCAGTGTGAATGCAGTTGAATCAGCATGCAGACAGCATAACTATGGTCTGACTGGAGCTGCGAGCAGGTGTGCACGCGTGACTTGAGATTCTAAAAATAGAAAAACCCACAACTAGGTCAAGGACACTTTGAGCGCAGCCAGTGAGAATCCTGTCTCTCCTTTACCGATAACAGTGTATTTCATGTCTGAAATTATTGACTCATCCGCAATGAGTTAACACTATGTAGATCTATTTTATTCCCAATTGTATAAATAATATTACAAATAAAAAAAAAAGAAAAGGAAAAGGAAAACAGAAAATAAAAAAATAAAAAATAAAAAACACAGAAGCGGGTAGCACACACATCTAGGCCGACATACAGCACATAAGCAGGTAATACATACATCTAGGACCCTATACAACACACAAGAAGGTAATACATACATCTAGGACCACATACAAGACACAGGTAGGTAATACATACATCCTGGACCACATGAAATACATAAGCAGGTAGCACATACATCTGGGACCACATACAACACACAGGTAGGTAATACATACATCTAGGACCACATGAAACACATAAGCAGGTAATACATACAGCTGGGACCACATGCAATACATAAGCAGGTAGCACACACATCTGGGACCACCTACAACACACAGGCAGGTAATACATACATCTAGGACGACATACAACACATATTGTATCATGTGCTACGGACGGCGCAAGAGCAATGGTCGGCCAACATAAGGGTTTCGTCACTCTTCTGAAGAGAGAAAATCCATCTGTATTTGATGTTCATTGTGTCATTCATCGACAACACTTGGCTGCGAAGAAACTCAGCGAGCGCCTGAGCAAGTCCTTGCAGGTGGTCATTGATGTCATCAATTTTATCAAACGCCATGCCCTCAATGAACGAAATTTCCGGCAACTGTACCAAGAATTTGTCGAGTTGCTCCTTCATACTGAAGTGAGGTGGCTTTCAAAGGGCAAGTGCCTTACTCGGTCTTTGAACTGTTCGACGTTATCATTGAGTTTCTGCGAGGACACAACACAGAACTGTACAAGAAAACCCTGGATGTGAGGCAAGACTACGCCTACTTCGCCAACATCTTCGATGCAATAGCCTAATTATGGCTTTGAAAGGGGAGAGGATCATCTTGCTTAAAGCAGGAATGCTGTGAAAACATTCCTGGCCAAATTGAATGTCATCGAAAGGAATCTTTGTTGACGGGAATTCTATAATTTTCCTAGTGTCACCAATGTTCAAAACATTGTGAGCGATGACCAACTCCAAATTTATACTGCTCACCTCCATACGCTATAAGACATGAGAGAACAGTTTGACGACCTTTTGCAGATGGATATCCCAATGTGGGTAGCAGATCCCTTCATAGCTAATGTCGATGATTTGGACGTTATATTTCAGGAAGATTTAATTGAACTTCAGACAGATGACATTATCAAAATAAAATTTTCCAAAATAGGTGAACCCCTTTTTTGGATGCAAGAGGATATTCAGCATCAATTTCCACTCTTACGTACAGAGGCTAAGAGATTTACTCTGCCTTTTCCTAGCTCATACTTAGTCGAGAGGGGGTTTGGCGCTGTTTCTAGATAGCACAGTCTGTTTCACAACCGCTACAATGTAATTACACGTGGAGATCTCCGGTAAAGGCTTACGAAAATTCAGCCTCACGCCAAAGAGTTAGCTAGACTCCGTGAAGCTCAAGGGTCCCATTGAAATGAGGGCAAATTTAAAGTAAGTCGATTTATCCGAAAACTTGGATATGCTATTGTTACGAAGTAGTTGCAGTCTGACTGGACTGGAAACCATCTACTACAATTCATTTACTCATTTGTTGTAAATGTTTTACCATTTACTAATAAATATACCCTCTTACGTGGTCATGAAAACCCTCTTCCGTGGTCTCTAAGCTTACAAAGCGAAGGGGACATCAAGTTAGATATCAATATTTATTCTGTCCGTTTCATTAAAGGGATGATTGGAAAGCTTTGAAATTATATAATTGCCACTTTCTTCCAGATAAGAGCACTCTTGAGATAGACAGAGTTGCTCTAGTATAAATGTTCAAAATAGCTGGTATCACCTGGTGGGAATATAACAAATTCAATTGGTCCTTATTCATAAAAAAGAACATTTATGTTTCTTTTTTTTAATTATATACTTCCTTTCAAGGAATGTATTTATACTCTCAACTGCCTGCAATGGTATCTTTGGAATGTTGTTTATCAATTTTTTAGTAATCTACTGATATCAAAATCAGTAGTATATTGAAAAATGAAAAAATAGAGTAGGCGATTCGTGATTTTGAGCGGTTAAAGTTTGGCCTAAATGGGTTGAGAACCTGTGCTCTAGACAATGGTTGTTAATAAATCATGATACAAATTTCTCTGGTTCCCTAAGAGTTGCAACTACTAAGCCTTGGTTCTAAATTCATTTTAGGTCAACTTTTTAATGGAAAGATGAAATTTGATATAGAAACCAACTTTTGCCGATGAAATGGATCGCGGCCCTTCCTCTCACTCTTCTATCGAAAGCTTTTGACTGATCTAAATTGATCAAAGACCAACCCATGCCAGGTTCCCTAGATGCTTTTTTATTAACCACAAGAGTTGACACAAAAGAATAACATTAAGGACAACAAGGGACAATACTGGACGGTAAAAATGGGCATTTCTGCGTGTAAAAAAAAACAACAGAGGATGTAACAAAAAAAAGGAAACAACGATTAATTCGCCAATGGGGGCGGGGAGACTTCCGAGGGTCGCTCATGGAGAAAGCCCACAAAAAAGCCACGGTTACCCTGACTGATAGGGTGAGTGCCCTCTTTCAGTTTTCCTCCTACTGTGCTACAGGCACACGCTCAGGTAGGCCCATTCATACAGGCCATTCTTGCGTCTCTTACCCAAACTTTCAACAAACTGGCTGGAAGGCAGCACTTCCCTCTTCACCCTGATTTTCCTTTTCAGGTGAAACCTGAAAAAGTCAATGAGGGCATCACCGAAGACGAAAAGACCCGTCTACAACCCTTTCAGACGTGTCCACCATACGATCTCTTTTACCATAGCCACCAGGCAGATAAAAACTGCCCGCTCTTCCCAGCTAAAGGAAGGCGGCAGGGAAATTCTCACGATGGACTCAGCTGATAGCCGGATCCGTTCTACACGCGACAGTAGGTGTTCGACATAAACCCACAATTCAGCAATGCTCGGACACTGGACGAGTGCGTGCAGGATGGTTTCATCGCCCTGCGCGCATCTCGGACAGGCCTGGCTAACAGCACTTCCATGCCTGTAGAGTTTATCCCGAACTGGCAAGGCTTCTCGGTAGCACAGCCAGGCCAGGGATTTTTGGAAGTTGTCCATGGGCCCCGGCCCGAAAGTTCTCTCAAAGAGATTGGCTAGTTGGTTTTCGTCGACAATCAGAGTCTCTCCGAGGACGTCGTCGCTCTTTCCCTCCACTAACCCTCTGTAGAAAGCCAAAGTGGAGTTTCCACCGATCGTATTGCCAGACTGGTCGGGGACTGTAAGCGCTTGCAGCATTCCAGTCTCCAAGCGGTCCATCTGCTGTCAACACCCGCTACCTGGAGGACAGGGCATGCCGTGGATGATGATGCGCAGACCAGACACGCGCTCAGGCTACGACATCTCCACCTCTTCCTCGACGGTGATCAGGTGTGGTCGCCGTTTGCTAGACGCGTCTTTCCCCAGCTCGTCTCCTTGACGGAGCTGCAGTCCCGGGTCAAGCGAAGACCGAGGAGGAGCGCTTGGAGACTGGAATGTCTTCAGGCGCTCACAGCCCTCGACCAGTCGGGCAATGTGATCGTTGGAAACTCCACCTTGACGTTCTATAGAGGATTAGTGGAGGGAAAGACCGACGACGTACTTGGGGAAACTCTAGGCGTCGACAAAAATCAACTAGCCAATCTTTTCGGAAGAACTTTCGGGCCGGGGCCTATGGACAATTTCCAGAAATCCCTGACCTGGCAGTGCTACCGAGGAGCTTTGCCAGTTCGGGATAAACTCTACAGGCATGGAGGTGCCGTCAGCCGGGCATGTCCGAGATGCGCGCAGGGCGACGAAACCGTCCTGCACGCACTCGTCCAGTGTCCGAGCATTGCTGACTTGTGGGTTTAGTCGAACACCTGGGTGAGAGAAGCAAGAATGGCCCGTGTGAATGGGCCTACTCTGAGTATGTGCTTGTAAATTGAAGGTGGAAAACTGGGAGAGGGCACTTTCCCTGGTGGTCAGGGTCAACGTGGCTTTTTTTAATAGGCTTTCCTCACGATGGCCCTCGGAAGTCTTCCCCTTATTGGGGAATTTTCAATTGTTTCTTTTTTTGTTACATCCTCTGTTTTTGTTTTTTTTACACGCAGAAATGCACATTTGTACCGTCCTGTATTGTCCTGTACTGTCCTTAATGTCTTATATTGTGTAAACCCTTGTGGTTAATAAAGAAAGAATTATTTATTATTATTATTGAATGCCATGGCTGACGGAGGCTCGGCTTTGTAAGGTATAGTAATTTTTAACCGTTATAACAATTGTAAATTGTTTAAAACTTGAACCAAATTGTAGATAAAGACACCCTCCTCCTCGTGAGAGGGGTCTTTCTGCCCGTTATTTGGCCCTTCAGGGTTAAATAACCAGTTATTGGGGTTTGTGCCCAATATTCATTTTAAACCGTAAAAAAATATGGCTACAAAAAAAATTTTCATAAGTCACTCCCACTCCTTCCGTCTTCTTCCCCAATCGTCATTACGTCAGAGAAAAGATTGTCTCTCTCCCTCCCTTCTCTAAATGTGGTGTCGTCTCTGTCGCCTCTTTCGCAAGCGACGCCATTAAAGAAAAAGAAAAAATGTAGTTTCTCGTAGCGTTCTTCATCAAGAGAACGCGCGTACCGTGGAACATTTCTCCACGACGACGACAATGACGAAAGATGTGTGCGGTAAATACGGAAAGACATTTCATTCGTCTGACGTCATGAAGAATAGCAGCAGCAGCCGTAATAACATCAGCAGCAGCAACAGTGGCGACGAAAATACTAGTAGCAGCTGCAACAGCATCAGCAGCAGCAGTAACAGCAACAACAACAGCAGTAGCAGCAACAGCATCAGCAGCAACAACAACAACAACAGCAGCACAGCAACAACAACAACAACAACAACAACAGCAACAGTGGAGGCGGCGGTCGTAGTACCAGCAGCAACAACAAAAGTAACAGCAGCTCTGACGAAAACAACAACAACAAGAAAGAAAAACCAATCTCGTTTGCAGGTATCGCAAAGAACCTGGAAAACATCCTTATAATAAATGAGGAATTACAGGAAGCAAAGAAGATGGTAACGAAAACAGGACACCGAGCAATCTGCAAGGCAGCCGAAGAATTTTTCGAAACCCAACAGCACTGTACGGTCACGTACCGTACTGTAAGCACAAAATCACATAGGGTTGAAAGAGCCACAGAGGCTCAAATACAAAAAGCCTTAGGGTTTGTGTGGCAGCGGAAAACGCATATCACCCGAGGCAAGAAATATGCCACCGTGGACGTGCTTTTTGCCACACCCCAGGAGGCAAAGTCTCAATCCTTAGTGACCCTAAGGAGCGAGGAAATGGTGTTGGTGCCCTCCTACTGCGGGCAAAAAATTGTGAGGGTCAAACTGACCCAAGTCCCCCCCCCCCGGGTGGCCCCTTCTTGGCTGGTCGCGTCTGTCCTGGTCGGAAGAAACGAGGACAAAACAACCGTACTGCAAGTACAGAAAAAAGTACGAGAAGATTGGGTCGGCGCCTCCATTGAGATGTTAATTAAAACCAACCAGGAGTGCATCGAAGCTATCCCGGATGTGATAGACTTCGATAACGGCACTCAACTTCCCAGAAGTGTTGAGGGAAAACGCCCGAAATGCTTTCGCTGTGGGTCGAAGACTCACCTCAGGGCCTTCTGCAATGAGAAGACCCCGAGAAAGGAGAAACCCCCCCTCCTTCCGAAACCGGCTCCACTGCTACCAGCAACAGGATAGGCGGCAAGCAGGATGGGTAGGTCCGAGGCACCCATACCCATGCCACGGAAATCAAGAACATCAGCAGCAGTGGAAGTATTAACAACAACAACAGTAATACCAACTGCAGCTGCAACAGAGACTCCACTGCAACCATCACCAACAAGAACAAGTGAAAGAGTGGAGCTGGTACCCCTCCCCGACCTCACAGAATCGGACATTACCATCGGCGGCAACCCCACCGCCAACAACAACAACACCACAAGCACCAACATCGCAAACACAACAACAAAACACACACACCCAGCAACAACGACAAGAAAATAGCAGAATCACACCCCACCCCCAGAAAAAGAAATGCACAGCAATAAATACACAAGAAACTAATGACTTACATAATTGAACACACAGACATTTCACAGCACAACTACATAATACCAGCACCAATCAAAACACCAACGAACATAAGACTGGTAAGAATATCACAGAAACAATACACAATCATTAAAATGAAATTTCCCAACGCAGTTGGTGATTTCAGAGACTAGGAGGGACACTCAACCGGAGAGTATACTCGGATATACTCACAGAAGAGCCGACGACCAGCCGAAGGGACGATTCAACGGTCCCTTCACCAGACGATCAAGGTAAGTGATCCTTTCTCACTTGCCCCGTTCCTCACCCAACATGGCCGTATTCAGAATCGGAAGTGTAAACGTGCGTGGCTTAAGCTTGGTTTGGAAGCAGGGTCACTTGCTTAACGACCTCAGGTCACTAAACATAGATGTGGTGGCCATCAACGAGACGAGAATCTCCGAAACGCAATCTTTCGCCCCGATCTTCGAGGGTTACGAGGTGTACGCATCTCTGAGCCGTCCGGGAGTGGGGTTGCGGAGTGGCTGTGTTGTTTCGGAAAGGCTTGGGTCTCGCCATACGGATCCAGAAGGTAAGTCGGTAGTGCTGGACGTAAGTGGCACCGAAGGCAACGCTTTCAGGCTAGTAGCCGTCTATGCCTCGACAGGAACAGGACGGCCAGATTTCTTCAGACGTCTAGAGACCTTTCTTGGACCGTCCCGCTCTTTAGTGTTAGTGGGCGACTGGAACGGTATCTTGGATGCACGCTGGTATTTTGTATGGCTAGTGGGTAGGGGAGGAGGGTGCAAGAGCCTCACCAACCTGCTCAGACGTTTTGAACTGTCTGACAGGTATCGACTGGATCACCCGAATGTGTCAATGTGGACATGGACAAACCGCATCGGGTCATCCAGATCGTATCTCGATAGGGTATTCTGCAGAGAACTAGATAAGGCTAGTATAAGTTGTCCACAATTTATAATAGTCGACTACACAGAAAACAAATTTGTGATCTGTGAGCTCGACATAGACAGATTTCATAGACAAGGACCCGGTTACTGGAAGCTGAACGCGTCTTTCCCGGCGCGCAAAGCCTACAGAGACCGGATTAGCGTATTAGTTGAGCGGGCGTTGACGAGAGCGGTCGTCAACAACAGGTGGTGGTTCGCCCTGAAAAGGGCAATTAAAGTAGAGTCGATTAGGTTTAGCAAAGGACTAGTGATAGAGGAAAATAGAGTAGAGGGAGAGTTAGTCAGAAAGCTAGAATAGGCATTTAGGACAGGCATCGCAACCAACGTGCTTGCGGCGAGATTGGCACTCGACTAATTCTTCAACGCAAAACACGAAGACTGCGTTGTCAGAGCTAGAGCGCGTGCTCTGAAACACGAGGGGACAAAAGCCATCCAATGGGCCCGGGTGGCAGAGGCGCGACGTGGCAACAAAGCCACAATTTGGTCTTTATCTGACCAAAACGGGCGCGTGTTGCTCGAACCCGAGCAGATGTGTGAAGCTTTTCAACAGCACTTTGCTGAACTGTTCGGGAGCAGCGGCGGGCCGGATCGGAGTATGGACTTCAGTGCATACCTTGACGGACTGCCTCGGCCCTCGACGACTGCAGCACAGTGTTGCGAAAAGCCAATAACAGCCGGTGAAATACGGGAAGCGATGGCTAACTGCACGAGGGGTAAATCGCCAGGTTTGGATGGTCTGCCCTACGAGCTTTATGCATTTATGCCAGACTTGTTCGGTGACCTCTTGGTAGACGTCTACTGCAACTGGCAGCAGAACGGGAGCATTCCCAGTTTTGTGAGCCGGGGAGCGGCGGCGTTGCTGAGAAAAGACCCGAACAAGCGGGATGTTATTGATAACTTCAGGCCCATAACTCTGCTAAACGCAGAGTTCAAGATTTTGGCCAAGGTATTAGCAAAGATATTGGCGCTTTTCGTCGGTGATCTGGTGGGAGAGGCGCAGATATACGCCATTCCGGACAGATTCATCCACGACAACCTCCATCTCATACGATACATCATAGAGAGGGTGGTTAAGTAACCTGGCATGGGTGGGGCCCTGATCAACTTGGATCAATCTAAAACATTTGATAGGGTCGACCATCGGTACCTGGCTGCGGTCTTCGAGGAAGCTGGCTTCGAGCCCGTTTTTAGGGGCTGGATCGCTGCGTTGCACAGCGACATCTGCTCGATTGTTAGGGTGAATGGTCACCTGTCACAGCCGTTCAGCATCATGCGCTCGGTCCGCCAGTGTTGTCCCATCTCGTCCCTCTTGTACGTATTGGCCCTCGAGCCGTTACTGCACACATTGGAGACGAAGCGGGGAGTCCCATGCGAACTGGGATGCGGGAGACCCGTGTTATCTTACGCCGACGACGTCACCGTGGTGGTGTCGAGTACCAAACACGCCCAGATGCTCGGCACCGCTCTCAAGGAATACGAAGCGGTAACAGGAGCAAAGATAAACCAGGAAAAGTTGGTGTGCTTGCAACTCGGCACCTGGAGAGGCAAGTCCATGTCGTCCGACAGCGTCGTAGGGCGCTGGACGGAAGGACCGGTTAAATTGCTCGGGGTCTGGTTCGGTCCGGACCTCCAGATGGAGAAAAACTGGAGCGAGGTGACGAGCAGGGTGGCCTCTCTCACCCAGAAAAGGGCCGAGGGGAGGCTGTCTCTGAAAGGTCGGATGGAGGTGGCGAATGCGTACATCGCGTCCGTCATCTGCTACCGCCTGACCGTCGTACCTTGCTCCCGCCCAACTCTGACTAAAATGGAGCGCCTTCTCTCCCGCTTTTTGTGGAAGGGACGTGCTCCCATGTTCAGATGATCCATCTGCTGTCAACACCCGTTACGTGGAGGACTAGGCTTGCTGTGGCTGATGATGCGCAAACATGTGCTGAGACTGCGACATCTCTGGTGCTTCCTTGACGGTGAACAGGTGTGGTCACCGTTTGCCAGGCGCGCTTTTCCCCAGCTCGTCTCCTTGACGGAGCTGCAGTGCTGGATCATGAAAAGACCGAGGGATATCGCTTGGAAGCTGGAATGTCTCTAAGCGCTCACCGCCCTCTACCAGCGTTCTATAGAGGGCTAGTGGGGGGGAAAGAGCGATGACGTTGTCGGGGAGACCCTGGGCGTCGAAGACGATCAGCTGTTCGCTCTCTTCAAGAGAACTTTCAGCCCGGCGCCCAACTCTTTGGGAGAACTTTCGGGCCAGGGCCCATGGACAACTTCAAGAAATCCCTGGCTTGGCAGTGCTACCGGGGAGAATGCCGGTTCGTATAAGCTCTACAGCAACGGAGGTGCTGTCAGCCGAGCCTGTCCGAGATGCGCGCAGGGCGACGAAACCGTCCTGCACTCACTCGTTCAGTGCCCGAGGATTGCTGACTTGTGGAGCTATGTCGAACAGCTGCTGTCACGTGTAGGACGGATCCGGTTATCGACTGAGTCCATTGTGCAGATAGCCCCGCCATCCTCCTTTAAAGAGGAGGAAAGGCAGGCAGTTTTCATCTGCCTGGTGGCCATGGCGAAAGAGATTGTGTGGTGGACAAGGCTGAAAGCGTTGAAGACGGACACTTTCCTCTCCGGTCAATCCCTGATTAACTTTTTCAAGTTTCACTTGAAGAGAAAAATGAGGGTGGAGAGGCAAGTGCTGTCTTCTAGTAAGTTTGTTGAAAAGTGGGTGAAAGTGGCGAGTCTGGTCCGAGTGAACGGGCCAGCTCTGAGTATGCGCCTGTAGACTGAGGAGTGGGAAAACTGAGAGAGGGCGCTTGCCCTGGTGGTCAGGTAGCCGTGGTCTTTTGTGTGGTTTTCACCACGAGTGACCCTCGGAAGTTTCCCCCTTCTTGGGGAATTTTTGTTGTTTGAATTTTTTATTTCTATCTTGTTATAACCTCTTTACACGGCCAAAACCCACTTTGTATCGTCCTGTACCGTTCTGTGCCGTCTGTAATATTTGTCTTCATGTTATCCCCTGTGGCCAATAAAGAAACCATTAGAGCGCTTGCTCTGGTGGTCAGGTTGGCCGTGGTCTTTTGTGTGGTTTTCACAACGAGTGACCCTCGGAGATTTCCCCCTTCTTGGGGAATTTTTGTTTGAATTTTTATGATTTCTAGCCCGATTTTGTTATAACCTGTTTACACGACCAAAACCCACTTTGTATCGTCTTGTACTGTTCTGTGCCGTCTCTAATGTTTTTCTTCATGTTAGCCCTTGTGACCAATAAAGAAACCATTATTATTATTATTATAATTATTATTATTATTATTGGCGACTTACGTAGTAAATCGTATCATCGTGAGCTCCGCAAAGGTTTGTTATTTTCAGTTGTTCAAAATTGCCATTCATGGAAAATTTTATTGTTAACTGTATATAAGTGCACATACATTGTTACCTGAAAAGGACACACAAAAAGATTGGGGCATTGAGTCCAAAATTTAAACTTTTATAATTATCAAACAAAAATTTTTCTTTGAAACATCATGGCTGACTCAGAGTCACTCCTTTCTCACAAACTAACACCTCACACCGACACCACCATTGTAAATATTACTACGTTTGCCAACACTAAAAATATAAGCAGTAGCAATATTTTAAATTTGTCTCAGGCAGATATTCATTTCCCGCCATTATCAATGACTGCAGGTGTTAAAGCCGCCACCACCACCACCACCGCGACAACCCCCACCCCCACCACCACCGCGACAACAGAAACAAAAGAAAAAAATAAATTAACTCGTGATATCGAAATGAATTCAACCAAAATGAACTCTTCCACACCGAACACTACTGACGCCACCACCACCACAACTGAAACTAAAATTAATAATAACAAAAATAACGATAACAACAACAGCAACAATGACATTAAGAAAACCACCCTGAGTTTTGCCAGAGTAGCAAAACAGTGCGAAGCATTTCAGGTAACTCAGGAGGCATTAGAAGAGGCCAAAAAAATGGTAAAGAAAAATGGGTACAGGGTCAGCCCCCCCCACACACACACCTAATAAAATGGAGCATCGGCGCCTATGCACAGTGTCTTATCGAACAATTAATATAAAATCGCGCCGAGTGGAACGGGCATCCGAGTCCCAAATCCCAAAAACTTTGGGACATGTGTGGGAAAAAACCCCACATCAGACGTGGGCAGAAGTATGGAACCATGGACGTGTTCTTTGAAACACCACAGGAGGCTAGAGAACACTCCATGGCCCCATTAAGAAGTGACGACTTCACACTCGTCCCGAGCTATTGTGGCCAGAGACTCGTAAAGATCAGGGTCACCCACGTTCCACCGGCCATCGAAATTCCCTGGCTAAACAGAAACAGAAACAAACCCACAACAAACGCAAACAAAACAAAACAACCAAAACGATACACATTACACAGCATTAAATTTGAACAACAACCAATTATTACACTACATCCAACACAACACCAGCATCACAGAAAAAGACTACACAACAACCCAAAAGTTCACACCACCTCCACACATACAAATCGCTCGCATCACACAGAAAACGTACATGACACTAAAACAAAAATTCCCCAAAGACATCAGAGACTTCCGACAAGCACTCTCCAGGAGAATTTATAAGGACATCCTCCCGGAGGAGGCCACAAGCAGTGAAAAGGATGGAGAAACCGTCCTTCCTCTACGAGAAGTAAGGTAAGTGGTCTTTCCCATCTTTTCCACTCCATTTCAACATGACCTCGCTCAGAATAGGCAGCATAAATGCGCGTGGCTTGGGGTCGTCATGGAAGCAGGGCCACCTGCTCAACGACCTCAGGTCACTAAACATAGATGTAGTGGCCATCAGCGAGACCAGAATCTCCGAGGCACGGGCCTTCACACCGATCTTCGGCGGCTACGATGTGTACGCATCTCCCAGCCGTCCGGGGTCGGGGGAAGGAGTTGCTGTGCTTTTTCGGAGAGGTTTGGATCTCGCCATACGGGCCATCTTCCTAGACCCAGAAGGTAAGTTAGTGGTGCTGGACGTGACCAGCGGAGACGGGCAAGCTTTCAGGGCGGCCTGATTTCTTCCGGCGTCTGGAGACCTTTCTTGGAACGTCCTGCTCTTTAGTGTTAGTGGGCGACTGGAACGGGATCTTAGATGCACGCTGGGACTGTGTGGGATTAGCGGATAGGGGAGGAAGGTGCAAGAGTCTAACCAACCTGCTCAGGCGTTTTGAACTGTCTAACAGGTACCGATTGGATTTCCCGAATGTGCAAATGTGGACTTGGACAAATCGCATAGGGTCATCCAGATCATATCTAGATAGAGTATTTTGTAGGGAAATAGATAGGTCTAGCATAGGCTGTCCACAATTCAAGATAGTTAGCTACACGGACAACAAATTCGTGATCTGTGTGCTTGACTTAGATAGGCTTCATAGACGAGGACCCGGCTACTGGAAGCTAAACGCGTCCTTACCAGCGCGCAAGGACTACAGAGACCGGATTAGCGAACTAGTTAAACGGGCGTTGACGGGGGCCATCGTCAATAACAAGTGGTGGTTTGCTCTGAAAAGAGCAATTAGAATAGAGTCCATTAGGTTTAGTAAGGCTTTAGCAATAGAGAAAAATAGAGCAGAGGGAGAATTAGTTAGAAAATTAGACGAGGCGCTTAGCAAAGGCATCGCGACCGACGTACTTGCAGCGAAATTGGCTCTTGACCAATTCTTCAATGCCGTGGCTGATGATGCGCAGACACGCGCTCAGGCTACGACATCTCCACCTCTTCCTCGACGGTGATCAGGTGTGGTCGCCGTTTGCTAGACACGTCTTTCCCCAGCTCGTCTCCTTGACGGAGCTGCAGTCCTGGGTCAAGCGAAGACCGAGAGGGAGCGCTTGGAGACTGGAATGTCTTCAGGCGCTCACAGCCCTCGACCAATCGGGCAATGTGATCGGTAGAAACTCCACCTTGGCGTTCTATAGAGGATTAATGGAGGGGAAGAGCGACGACGTACTTGGAGAAACTCTAGGCGTCGACAAAAATCAACTAGCCAATCTCTTCGGAAGGACTTTCGGGCCGGGGCCTATGGACAACTTCCAGAAATGCCTGGCCTGGCAGTGCTACCGAGGAGCTTTGCCAGTTCGAGATAAACTCTACAGGCATGGAGGTGCCGTCAGCCGGGCATGTCCGAGATGCGCGCAGGGTGACGAAACCGTCCTGCACGCACTCGTCCAGTGTCCGAGCATTGCTGACTTGTGGGTTGATGTCGAACACCTGCTGTCACGTGTAGGACGGATCCAGCTATCAGCTGAGTCCATCGTGAGGATTGCCCCGCCCTCTTCCTTTAGCCGGGAGGGGCAGGCAGTTTTTATCTGGCTGGTGCCCATGGCGAAAGAGATAGTATGGTGGACACGTTTGAAAGGGATGAAGACGAGCACTTACCTCTTCGGTGATGCCCTGATTAACTTTTTCAAATTTCATTTGAAAAGGAAAATCAGGGTAGAGAGGGAAATGCTCTTCTTCCCAGCATTTTGTTGAAAGATGGGTGAGAGAAGCAAGTATGGCTCGAGTGAATGGGCCTACTCTGAGTATGTGTCTGTAAATTAAAGGTGGAAAAGTGGGAGAGGGCACTTGCCCTGGTGGTCAGGGTCACTGTGGCCTTTTAATGGGCTTTCTCCACAAATGTCCCTCGGAAGTCTCCCCCCCTATTGGGGAATTTTTCATTGTTATTTTTTTTATTACATCCTCTGTTTTTTTTTACACGCAGAAATGCCCATTTGTACTGTCCTGTATTGTCCTGTACTGTCCTTAATGTCTACTTTATGTAAACCCTTGTGGTTAATAAAGAAAGCATTATTATTATTATTATTATTATTATTATGTGCGGTGGATTGGAAGTATTGGCAGAAGGACCGACGCCATGCTTTGTAGCATAAAGTTACGGCTCTTTATGATCTGAGTTCAAATCCCGCTGAGGTTAACTTTGCCTTTCATCCTTACGAGGTCGATAAAATAAAGTAATAGTAATGCAATGGGTAATTGCTGGCCTTGTGCCAAAAGTAGAAACAATTATTATGTGCTGAATCTCTCGAGACGGTTGTAACTACGATGGAGTAAGTCAGTTGAATTTTATGAATTTATCGAAAATTTTATATAGTAATTTTAACACTGGTGTGTAGTTAAGAACACCCCTTTCAAACGAGGTGGTTTTTAAACTGTGTCTCTCGGTCTTAATGTCTGAATTTGTATTTATTTACAATCGTACCCCTCCAATTTTTGTTTAAAGCAAACATGGCGGACGAAAATAATTGTCCACGGAGAGGAACAGCGGGTTGTTCGGAGGGTAGAAGAGCCGATTCCATCCAATCACAAGGCAAAGGCTAGAACAACAGTAACAACAGCAGCCACTACCACAACAACAGCAGCAGCAGCCACTGGAACAGTAGCAGCAGCAGCGCAAACTACGAAAAAGATTTTCCATCATTAGAAAGATCAGACAACACCGCCACCCCAATAACAATAATAACAGCAGCAACAGCCATAACGAATTCATGGAGCAACAACTGTAACAGCAGCAACACAGAAGAAAAAAAAAAACCAGCAAGAACACCACCACCATCAACAACAACAGCAACAAAGGCAAGACTAGCGAGGAGTCAGCACAGCAGACCACAACCACATCGTTCGCTAAAGCCGCAAAAAATGTTAAACGGGTACGCATCACCAATGAGGAGATAAAGCAAGCCAAGATCTTGGTTAAAAAGACCGGACACAGGGTAAGTCTCACCCGTCCAGCTAATATAATGAAAAATAAGCTTTTGTGTCCGGTCAGTTATCGCACAATCGGAATAAAATCGCGCCGAGTCGAACGGGCATCGGAGTCACCGGTCCAAAGGGCTATGGGTGCCGTCTGGGCACAGAAAACATACATAGCCCGAGGATCGAGGTATGGCACTGTGGATGTGCTCTTCGCTACACTGGAAGAAGCCAGAGCACACTCCATTGCGCCACTCCACAGTGACGAAATAATAATGATGCCCACATACTGTGACCAGAGAATCGTGAGGGTTCGAGTAACCTAGGTGCCGCCCTCAGTGGAGATCGCGTGGTTGACGGCGTCTGTCCTCACTGACATCCAGGATTCAACAACTATACTCGACGTCATGCGAATAAGACAGGAGAATTGGACAGGGTCGGGGATGGAGCTAATCATCCAAGCAAACCATGAGAGCATCGAGGCCATCCCCGATGTAATAGACCTGGGCGACGGCAGCCATCTACCCATGACTGTCGAAGGTAGGCGCCCAAGGTGTCATGGATGTGGTGACAAGACGTACCTTAAGGCCTTCTGCCCCAAATTCACCAAAATGGGCACGCGCTCCCCTCTTCTCCCCACGCCGTGCCCCGCGACTGGAGTGGACAAACCAACCAAGACCACAATGGCAGAAGAAAAATCACTATCTCCAACATCAAAAGCACCATCTCTTCCACCACCAACAGAGCCAATGGAGAGCATGCCCCTTCCCGATATTGCTAAATCGGACAAGGAGTGCGATGAGGCCGAAGGATGAAAAAACAACCCAGCAAAAAAAAGGAAGAACTCCCTACCCTTCGCCCTCCAAAAAAAGAAGAGGAAGAAAGAACCCCAAAAAAGAAAATGAAAACGACAACACCTCCTCCACCACCATCAACAGCCACACCCCCACAACCACCTACACCATCACCACCACCACCACCACAAACACCACCAAACACCACCGCCACCATTAACATCTACCCCATCGTCACCTCCAACAACACCACAGCAAACACAGAAAACACCAACACCTCAACAGCAGACACAATACACAGCCATAGACACAGACAACACAAAGCTTTTAAATTACATTCAACACCACACCAACATCACAGAGACAAACTACGTACAGACCACCAAAATTGCACCCTCCACACACATAAAAATAATAGAAATCACCCCAAAAATTACATGACATTAAAAAAAATGTTCCCCACATCAATTGGAGACTACCAAGGGAACATACTAAAAGAATATTCACAGACATTCCCGTGGAGAGGCCCGCCACTGGTCGGAGGGATGGATCACACACACCCTTCCTAAAAAAAGAGTCACAGGTAATTTGTGGCTCTTACATAGATGTAGTGGCCATCAGCGAGACCAGAATCTCCGAGGCACAGGTATTTGCACCCATTTTCGGCGGCTACGAGGTGTACACATCTCCAAGCCGTTCCGGATCCGGGGGGGGGGTGCTGTTCCGGAGAAGTCTGGATCTCGAAATACCCAGAAGGTAAGTTGGTGGTGCTGGATGTGACAAGTGGAAAAGGGCAAGCTTTCAGGCTAGTAGCCGTCCATGTCCCAACAGGAGCAGGACGGCCTGACTTCTTCCGGCATCTGGAGACCTTTCTTGGAACGTCCCGCTGTTTGGTGTTAGTGGGCGACTGGAACGGGATCTTAGATGCACGCGGGCACTGTGTGGGATTAGCGGATAGGAGTGTAAAAGCCTAACAAACTTGCTCAGACGTTTTGAACTGTCTAACAAGTACGGGTTGGATTTCCCGAATGTGTCAATGTGGACTTGGACAAACCGCATCGGGTCATCCAGATCATATCTAGATAGGGTATTTTGTAGGGAAATAGATAGGTCTATAATAGGTTGTCCACAATTCAAGATAGTCGACTACACGGACCACAAATGCGTGATCTGTGTAGTTGAATAGATAGGCTTAATAGACAGGGACCCGGCTACTGGAAGCCTAACGCGTCGTTAACAGCGCGCGAAGCTTACAGAGACCGGATTAGAGAATTAGTTAAGTGGGCGTTGACGGGAGCCATCATCAACAACAACTGGTGGTTTGCCCTGAAAAGAGCGATTAGAATAGAGTCCATTAGGTTTAGTAAGGCGTTAGTAATAGAGAAAAATAGAGCAGAGGGAGATCTAGTTAGCAAATTAGATGAGACGCTTGCGGCAAAATTGGCTCTCGAACAAATTTTCAACGCAAAGCACGAAGGCTGCGTTGTCAGACTAGGGTGCGTGCTCTCAGGCATGAGGGGACGAAAGGCGTTCAATGGGCCCGGGTGGCGGAGGCGCGTCGTGGCAACAAAGCCATGATCCGGTCTTTGGATGACCACGACGGGCGCATGATACTCGATCCCGGGTAGATGTGTGCGGCTTTTCAGCGGCACTTTGCTCAGCTGTTCGGGGGCAGTGGCGGGCTGCATAACAGGATGGACTTTAGTGCCTACCTCGACGGACTACCGCGGCTCTTGGCCACTGAGGCGGAGAGTGCGAAAGGCCGATAACAGCTGCTGAAGTACGGGAGGCAATGACTGGCTGAACAATGGGTAAATCGCCTGGTTTGGATGGTCTGCCCTACGAACTTTACGTACATATGCCAGACTTGTTTGGAGAGCTCTTAGCGGATATCTACTGCAACTGGCAGCAGAACAGGAGTATTCCCAGCTATGTGAGCCGAGGAACAGTGGCACTGCTGAGAAAGGATCTGAACAAGGGGGATGACATAGATAATGTCAGGCTCATAACTGCTAAACACAGAGTTCAAAATGTTGGCTAAAGTACTAGAAAAGAGGTCGGTGCTTGTCGGTGGTGATCTGGTGGGAGAGGCGCAGACATGCGCCATTCCAGACAGATCCATCCACGACAATCTCAACCTCATGCGATACATCGTAGAGAGGGTAGCTAGGGAACCCGGCACGGGACGGTCCTTGATCAATTTAGATCAGTCGAAAGCTTTCAATAGGGTCGACCATCGTTATCTGGCGGCAGTCCTGAGGGCGGCTAGCTTTGGGCCTGTCTTCAGAGGCTGGATCGCTGCCATGCACAGCGATATCTGCTCTGTGGTGAGAGTGAACGGTCACCTTTCGGAACCATTCAACATCATGCGTTCGGTCCGCCAAGGACATCCTCTCTCGTCCCTGTTGTACGCATTGACTCTCGAGCCATTACTGTACAAACTGGAGACGTTGAGGGGGGTCCCGCGCGAACTGGGATGCGGAAGAACTGTGTCAGCATATGCAGATGACGTCACCGTAGTGGTGTTGAACGCCAAACACATCGAGGTGATTGGCACCACACTAACAGAATACAAGGCGGTGACAGGAGCAATGATCAACCAGAAAAAATCGGTGGGCCTGCAACTCAGCACCTGGAGAGGCATGTCCATGCCATCCAACAACATCGTCGGGCGCTGGATGGACGGACCGGTCAAATTGCTAGGGGTCTGGTTCGGTCCGGACCTCCAAACGGACAAAACCTGGGACGAGGTGACGAGCAAGGTGGCTTCTTTCACCCAGAAATGGGCCGAGAGGAAGCTATCCTGAAAGGTCGAGCGGAAGTGGCGAACGCGTACATCATGTCCGTCATCCACTACCGCCTGACCGTCGTGCCTCGTCCTAAACCTCGCCTGACTGCGCTGGAGCGTTTGCTATCAATACCCACTACGCGGAGGGCTGGGCATGCCGTGGATGATGATGCGCAGACATGCGCTCAGACTCCGGCACCTCCACCGCTTCCTCAACGGTGATCAGGTGTGGTCTCCCTATACTAGACGCGTTTTTCCCCAGCTCATCTCCTTGACGGAGCTGCAGTCCTGGGTCAAGCAAATACCGAGAGGAAGCGCTTGGAGACTGGAATGCTGCAGGCAGTTACAGCCCCTCGACCAGTCAGGCAATACGATCGGTGGAAACTCAACTTTGGCTTTCTATAGAGGGTTAGTGGAGGGAAAGAGCGACGACGTCCTTGGGGAGACTCTGGGTGTCGACGAAAACCAACTAGCCAATCTCTTTGGGAGAACTTTCGGGCCGGGGCTCATGGACAACTTCCAGAAATCCCTGGCCTGGCTGTGCTACTGAGAAGCCTTGCCAGTTCGGGATAAACTCTACAGGCATGGAAGTGCCATTAGCCGGGCCTGTCCGAGATGCGCGCAGGGCGATGAAACAATCCTGCACGCACTCGTCCAGTGTCCGAGCATTGCGGACTTGTGGGTTTATGTCGAACACCTGCTGTCGCGTGTAGAACGGATCCGGCTATCAGCTGAGTTCCTCTTCGGTGATACCCTCATTGACTTTTTCAGGTTTCACCTGAAAATGAAAATCCGGGTGGAGAGGGAAGTGCTGCCTTCCAGCTAGTTTGTTGAAAGGTGGGTAAGAGAGGCAAGAATGGCCCGTATCAATGGGCCTACCCTGAGCGTGTGCCTGTAACATAGTGGGAGGAAAACTGGAAGAGGGCACTCACCCTAGCAGTTAGAGTAAATGTGGCTTTTTTGTGGGCGTTTTTCATGAGCGACCCTCGGAAGTCTCACCCCATTGGGGAATTATTCGTTGTTTCCTTTTTTTTTGTTACATCCTCTGTTTTTTTTTTTTTTTACACGCAGAAATGCCCATTTGTACCGTCCAGTATTGTCCTTTGTTGTCCTTAATGTTATACTTTGTGTAAACCCTTGTGGTTAATAAAGAAAGCATCTAGGGAACCTGGCATGGGTTGGTCTTTGATCAATTTAGATTAGTCAAAGCTTTCGATAGGGTCGAACATCGTTATCTGGCGGCAGTCCTAAGAGCAGCTGGCTTTGGGCCTGTCTTCAGAGGCTGGATTTCTGCCATGCACAGCGGAGGTGGTGGTGGTGGTGGTAGAAGAGTGAGAGGAAGGGCCGCGATCCATTTCATCGGCAAAAGTTGGTTTCTATATCAAATTTCATCTTTCCATTAAAAAGTTGACCTAAATTGAATTTAGAACCAAGGCTTAGTTGCAACTCTTAGGGAACCAGAGAAATTTGAATCGTGATTTATTAAGAACCATTGTCTAGAGCACAGTTCTCAACCCATTTAGGCCAAACGCCCCCTTTTGCCGCTCAAAATCACGAATCGCCTACTCTATTTTTTCATTTTTCAATATACTACTGATTTTGATATCAGTAGATTACTAAAAAATTGATAAACAACATTCCAAAGATACCATTGCAGGCAGTTGAGAGTGTAACAAATAACACTTCCTTCTCCAAGCTTAGATTCGAAACCGAATCTAGGAATTCTCGCTGTTCAAAATCACGACGACAGGCGCCAAAGAAAGGTTTTTTCTTTGTCCTGTCAAAAAGTGATTGATCGCCTCCCTTTGACCTACGACCTCAGCTAGGTCAAGCCAAAGTCAAATTGACCGAAGGACGTAGAAACCCTGTTGCGGTATGTCTATCATTCTAGCCACCGCAACATTATATATATGAGAGTCAAGGGAAATCCGAGACAGAAAGCTGGTCTGACACCGGACACAGAGAGACCTGGCAAAGCAAGCGTAATGAACTACTGTGTCAGATGAACTACACACACACACTCACACAAACATATTCATTCTAACACACCAGTTCCACAAATGTATACTGGTTCTATTTTCTAACAGCTCGTATCAGTTGTCAACATTAACATTTTTGTATGTAGTAAAGCATGATGTGTACATAACCACAAATTAAGTTCCAGTGAAATAAATTATTTTTATAATGAATCCATTCACCTACTTGTTCATTTTTCCGGCATACACATGCCTTATCAATATTTCACCATTATACACACACAACCACTACAAGAGTATAAATACATTCCTTGAAAGGAAGTATATAAATTTAAAAAAAAGAAACATAAATGTTCTTTTTTATGAATAAGGACGAATTGAAATTGTTATATTCCCACCAGGTGATACCAGCTACTTTGAACATTTATACTAGAGCAACTCTGTCTATCACAAGAGTGCGCTTATCTGGAAGAAAGTGGCAATTATATCATTTTAAAGCTTTCCAATTTTCCCTTTAATGAAACGGACATAATAAATATTGATATCTAACTTGATGTCCCCTTCACTTTGTGAGCTTAGAGACCACGGAAGAGGGTTTTCATGACCACGTAAGAGGGTATATTTATTAGTAAATGGTAAAACATTTACAACAAATGAGTAAATGAATTGTAGTAGATGGTTTCCAGTCCAGTCAGACTGCAACTACAAATAAAAATATTGTTAGTTTGCTTCGTAACAATAGCATATCCAAGTTTTCGGATAAATCGACTTACTTTAAATTTGACCTCATTTCAATGGGACCCTTGAGCTTCACGGAGTCTAGCTAACTCTTTGGCGTGAGGCTGAATTTTCGTAAACCTTTACCGGGGATCTCCACGTGTAATTTACATTATAGCAGTTGCGAAACAGACTGTGCTGTCTAGAAACAGCGCCAAACCCCCTCTTGACTAAGTATGAGCTAGGAAAAGGCAGAGTAAATCTCTTAGCCTCTGTACGTAAGAGTGGAAATTGATGCTCTTGCATCCAAAAAAGGGGTTCACCTATTTTGGAAAATTTTATTTTGATAATGTCATCTGTCTGAAGTTCAATTAAATCTTCCTGAAATATAACGTCCAAATCATCGACATTAGCTATGAAGGGATCTGCTATTCACATTGGGATATCCATCTGCAAAAGGTCGTCAAACTGTTCTCTCATGTCTTATAGCGTATGGAGGTGAGCAGTATAAATTTGGAGTTGGTCATCGCTCACAATGTTTTGAACATTGGTGACACTAGGAAAATTATAGAATTCCCGTCAACAAAGATTCCTTTCGATGACATTCAATTTGGCCAGGAATGTTTTCACAGCATTCCTGCTTTAAGCAAAATGATCCTCTCCCCTTGCAAAGCCATAATTAGGCTATTGCATTTGTCGAAGATGTTGGCGAAGTAGGCGTAGTCTTGCCTCACATCCAGGGTTTTCTTGTACAGTTCTGTGTTGTGTCCTCGCAGAAACTTAATGATAGAGTCGAACTGTTCAAAGACCGAGTAAGGCACTTGCCCTTTGAAAGCCACCTCACTTCAGTATGAAGGAGCAACTCGACAAATTCTTCGTCATTATCTTGGTACAGTTGCCGGAAATTTCGTTCATTGAGGGCATGGCGTTTGATAAAATTGATGAAATCATAGATATACTGCCCCAGGTCCCATTTCACTCGGTTCTTGGAAACCTCCCAACTGAGGATGAGGTTACACAAACCTTGAATCATCTCACCAATGAGAAAGCTCCTGCAGAGATTTACAAATCTGGCAGAATTAAGCTGTGTGGGATTAGGAAAAAATTCCCCAGAACTTCAAAGATGCTTCTATCATCTATCTGTACAAGAGAAAAGGAAAAATCCAAATCTGTGACAACCACCCATGGCATCTCTCTACTTAAAACCTTAAGAAAGATCTACCAAAAAGCCAGCATAGCTTTAGACCTGGTCACAGCATAGTGGATATGAGCTTTGCAGCCTGTCAACTACAAGAAAAGTACCTGGAGTAGAATATGGGCTTATACACCACTTTTGTGGATCTGAATAAAGCTTTCGACACTGTCTCTAGCAAAGGCCTATGGAAAATCCTGTCCAGAAAAGATTATCTCCATGGTCAGGCAATTTCATGAAGGGATGTTTGCATGTATACAAGTTGATGGTGAGTTGTCTGAACTCTTTTCAGTTACCAACAGAGTAAAACATGGCTGCATTTTAGCCTCTATAGTTTTCAGCATAGTATTCTGTGCTATACTTTTTGACACTTACAGAGACACCAACATAGATGTAGGTTTCAGATATATATTTGATGGAGGCAGTATCTTCAACCCAAGCTGACTCAAGAGCAAGAGATATGTCAAGGAGGATACGGTTCAAGACTTTTTGTTTGCCAATGATTGTTCCCTCAATCACCATAAAAGGATAAAAACTGGCAGCACTCTTTTTAAAACAACAAACATTGATGGAGAAGTAGAGTACAAGGTCTACAGAGCTAGCTCTACATTTGGCAGACTCAAGGAAATAGCATGGAACAGAAAAGGTATTAGTATTAAGACTAAGTTAAAGTCTACAAAGCTGTCATCCTGTCCAGTGAGACCTGGACAATGTACAATCATCATATCAGGGAGCTCAATTCATTCCAAATGAGATGCATGAAGAAAATTATGAAAGTCAAGCAAGAAGATGGAATTTCGGATACAGATGTGTTAAAGAAGGCAGAACTAGAAAGTATTCATGCTATCCTCAACTGAGCTGGGCAGGTCATGTGTGCTACATGAATGAAAACTGCCTACCAAAGAAGCTCTTTTATCAGGAACTCAAAAAGGGAAAACATTCTTAGGGAAAACCATAGAATGCTAAAAGGACTCTGTGAAAGAATGTCTCAAAAGCTGCGAAATCCAGCATGATGTGTGGGAACTTGCAGCTCAGGACAGATCCCTATGGAGGTCACTTATTCCCTCCAGTGTCAACAGCTATGAAGCAGAACAGGAAAAGGAAGTAAAAGAAAAACTGCAACTTCAAACCTTCAAATTGGCCAACAGCCTAGCATTTCCTGCCATCATAGCCTTTGGCTATTCTTCTTCTTCAACCACTTATTCTTGAGAGGGTTGTGAGAGCAGGTCCTGTCAGAAGCAACCATTTCCAATTGCTCTGGCTGGACCCCCAAGTGAGACCAACCAAGCTCATGGATCTTATTCAGTGATCTTGCTTGGGATCTACCCCTGGGTCTCCTGTCAGTTTGCTTGTAAAATCGCCAAGCAATTCTTTTCTGAGACATTCTAACTACATGCCCATAGTATTGGAATTGTGATCTCCCAATTTGGAGAAGTAGTGGCTCTACTTAGAGTGACTCTCTGATCTCTGAGCTACACACTCTATTAAGTAACATTACTCCAAAGAACCCCATTTTGGCCACTTGTATTCACGATCATATTCTTTCAGTCATTACCCAAGATTCATAACCATAGGTAAGATAGCAAGTTTGGCTGTTGTATCTACCTCCCTTCTTCTGATTACCGAATGCTGAAGCTGGCGTATTACGGCACCAGTCCCTGCAATTTTTGCACTTAATCAGCCTCATGTCTTCCATCACTCATGAACACGGCCCCAAGATACTTGAACTTCTCCACCTGCTTCAGTGGAATTCCATCCACATGTAGAGTGCACTGCACAGGCTTCCTTGAGAAGATGAGGTGTCTTGGTTTTCGCAACACAGATTTTCATTCCAGCCATACAGCACTCGGCATCAAACCTATCAAGTGCAAGTCGGAGATCATCTTCTGTTGAGTTAGGTAATACCATGTTGTCTGCAAATTCCAACCAACTGATTCTACACCTGCCAGTTGTGATACCACTTCCAGCCCAGCTGCGCATGTCAATCCTATTCATAAAAACAGGAGAGATGAGAGTATGCACCCTTGGCATGGTTAAGATAGCCCCATTTATCCGAACACAAATGCTCAGATGTGCTTATCTGTAACTGCGAGGGTCCCCTTCCCTTCCTGCCCCTGTTATTCTCACAGAAGAAATCTCTGAGGCTGGGAAAATCTGAGGGTGTCCCCAATTCCGTTTTCAGAAAAGAAGGCAATTATAAGCATGTTTGGGGTCAGATTAGCTGAAAACATGAAAAAAAGCCTGGGAAACAAGAATTTTTTTCACGACACCCAGTGGGTGCTTTTCTATAAATTTAAATAGCTAAGAGGTGCATCTGGGAGCGGAGACTAATCTCTCAGAGGCTGAGGTCACAAGAACAGTTAAAAAGCTCAAATGTGGCTAGGCTGCTGGGGATATAAAATCCAGCCAGAGATGTTAAAAGCCTCAAATACAGAATTTATTCTTTGGCTGACTTGTGTGTGCTGGATGTCTCTGGAAAAGCGCCTAAACAATGGCAATTGGGAGTGATAATTCCAATTTTCAAAAGGGAGACAAAAGTGATTGCTCCAATTATAGAGGGATCTCCTTGTTAAGCCTTCCAAGTAAAGTCTATGCGAAGTGTCTGACAAAGAGATGTAGGGAGATTGTTGAGTTCAAGCTAGCTGAAGAACAGTGTGGTTTTTGCTCTAGACGCAGTACAACCCTTGGCTATTCAAAGAGGGGAGTACATCAACTTAATTACTAGACATTTACTTCCCCATGCCTGCCTGGGACAAATGGGCTATCACGCTAGGTCAGACAGGGGATGTTGAATTATTAATAACAAATGAAGATATATTTTTCAAGTTTTCTTATTTCAAAATATAAATAAGTATATACATTGTTTATTGTTTAATAGAGAGTAAATGATCCCAAGTTGTTTTAATTGTAAATACAAAATACAATATTGAAATATAAAATTAAAACTGTATCCCACTAACATCCATTTTGGTAGTGGTGCTCCAGTATGGTCACATTGAATGCTTGGAACTAGTAAAAGTGTAAAAAAGTGAATTGTAATTGAAAGTGACTCAATTACAGAACTGGAATGTCTTTAATAATATAAGTATAAATGATCAATTATAATATTTGATATCTCCTGCTTACACAAATATAAAACAAAATAAAAAGAGCGATAGCCACAAACATGGACAAACCACATACACACACATGTAGACATATATATGTGTATATATAAAGTTAGGCTTAATTAACATGTGTGCATTTATCATTGGCACCCACACAAAAAGATAACCATACATACATTTATTATTTATGAACTCATGCATATACAAACAGACAGACACACCTATATATATATATATATAGAGAGAGAGAGAGAGAGAGATAGATAGATAAGGAGTGGTCTTCATCTGAGGTTTCTGGTTTGTAAGCATGCATATTTTCCAAATATGTGCTTTATGATTATGTTTATAAGATTATTTAAAAAATTATTATTTTCACTCATTATATATTTAAGTATATATAAACCTGTATGTATTTCTATCTTTCTGTCTTTTAATCAAGCCATCGGTTTTTCTATAGTGTATCCAGCCATACGTCTCTGCCCATTTCCCGCCATGTCTATTTAACTATGTATGAATGTGTATACATACATATGTGAGGTGTTTCAGAAAAGTAACAGGACTTAGCGTGCTGTGTGAGTTATAAGTGGGGTAGGGATTAGCAGGTTCTGTCACCGTGTGATGTAATATCCAGGCAGTATATGACTGAGATCTCAGTTCTCTGCAGCCATTGTATTATTTTCATGTGCTGTTGTAAACAGTTCCTCAATTTTAGGCCATCAAGCAATGGGTACAGAGCAATGAACTGACCTGAAGTTTCTGATCTGGCTGGGAAAACCTCCATCAGAAACACTCAGAAGTGTACGAAAATGAGATGATGTGCTCATGGGTTTTTGAGTGGCACAAAAGGTTCAAAGAGGGATGTGGGGACATGTAATATGACCCCAGCAGCAGAAGGCCTTCAAGCCCCAGTACTGAGGCCAACATTGAACGCATGAGGTAGATGGTGTGTGGCGTCATTGGCTGGCTGTTTGACTGATCACAAGTGAGCTGGGCATGAACTGCAAAAGTGTTTGGAAGATTATCACCAAAAATTTGGGTATGCAGATGATCTGTGCGAAGATGGTGCCAAAGCTGCTGAACAATGACCAGAAGGACTGGCACAAGCCAGTGCGTCAGGACATCCTCGAGTGTCTTGAAACTGAACCAGACTTGCTGGGGAGAGTCATTACTGGTGATGAGTCATGTTTTCCAGACATGGAAGCCATCAAGATGGCTGTGATGATGGAGCTGCAGAGAATCCTTCCAAGAGTGCATGGAGGTGTGGTGGAGAAAGATGGAGAGTGCGTTAGACACAAGGGGAATTATTTTGAAGGGGGAAACTTGTAGCTTGCAGTTTGAATTTGAAATATTTTTTTGTAAACCCAGTCCTGTTTCTTTTTTTGACACACCATATATATATATATATATATATATATATATACATACACACACATTATATATAGTAATAATAAATATAAAGACCAAAATCAAAAGAGGACTTAATAAGGGTCATACATATATATATATATCATCAATTCATCATCATTTCATTTTTACGTCCACTTTTCCCTGCTTGCAAGGGTGGGACGGGAACTGATTCTGGCTTGATTTCTACAGCTGGATACCCTTCCTAACACCAACCTCATTTACAGTGAGTGCTGGGTGCTTTTTTGTCGTGGCATCTCCATGACCACTTTGCAGTGGAATGATATGGACCACAGTTCCTATCATCTCATTATAAATAAATACATAATGAAGCAGTACCAGGACGGATTCAATGGAATTCATTGTGGCTATGGTTATGGCTCAAGAAATGAAAAGGAATTGAGACTCCTAGGAGTCTCAATTCCTTTTCATTTCTTGAGCCATAAACTATTTGCAACAAAAATTTCAGGAAACCAGCCAGTCACCTGATTTCATATCAATCAGGTAAACCCCAAAACAAAATTGATTATTTACTTGTAAGATAACAAGACAAACAGAATGTAATAAATACTAAGGCCTTCCCTGGGGAAGAATGCACCACCCAAAACAAGTTCGGTATTAGTGACATCAAAATAAACACAAGACAAAACAAGATATGCAAGAAAATATGGAGATGGAAGGTTTGGAAGCTAAAGGACCTTTGGTTAAATATAGGTTTAGAAAGGCCTTACGGGATGCATTTGATGAGAGAAGTGACAAGCTAGATACCTATGGTGTAGAGGACAACTGGAAATTCCTGCATGACAACCTTTTGCAAACTACTGATGAGACCTGTGGCTGGAGTAGCGCACCAGCCAGACAGAGGGTGACCTGGTGGTGGAACATCTCAGTGGATAGAGCCATCAAAGCTAAGGGACAAGCTAAGAAAAACTGGAAAATGGGGGTAGCAAAGACTGGTACCAGATAGCTAAGAGAGAAGCTAAATGACAGGTATACACAGCTCAGAGAGAGGCTGAAGAAAGAAAGTTTGCCAACATCTTGAGATGTGAGGATCAGAGATACGAAGTGTTCCACATTGCAAGGTAGTGTAGCAGTGTGAATTGTAATGTTATTGGGGAAAAGCATGTTAGAAATGACATTGGTAAATTCAGTACCACTGATGCTCAAAAGAAAGAGGCCTAGAGATGTTACTATGAGAGACTGATGAATGTAGAGTAGAAATAGGAGGAAGAGAAACTACCTCCAACCTACCCAACAAGATACTAGCACTGAACTCTTTTTTAATATCATGCAGACAGCATTGGTTTGGACATGTGAACAATAGTTCACATGTCCAAACAAATGCAGTCTGCATGATATTAAAAAAAGAGCTCAGTGCGAGGATCTTTAATTTTTGGTAGACAGATGCCATGTGAACTCAGAGATTCAAAAAGTTTTCTAATTATTATACCCATTCCACTGGAGTGTGTAACAGACTTAGTTATTCCTGCTTTGTGCATCACATGAGGCTGTTGGAGAGCTCCATTGTCATCTGTCTTCTACCAGACTTTTGAAGTCATTCCATTTCTTGTTAACCAATCATATGTCTTTCTCTCCATTGTTTGCTTCCAGCTTATTTTGGGAGTGACCTCCTCATCTTATTTATTCTGCTTATACCAAATCAATAACTTAATTGATTTGTAATGCATATGAAAGATGACAGCTGCATAAAAGGAGCAGAGTGCTAAAAGTCGATGGAAGCCTTGGAGTGGGGAGACCCAAGAAGATTTGGGATAAGGTGATAAAAACTGATCTTGCCCGATTGCACCTCTCAAAGGCAATGACACAGGACGAGACCTCTGGCGTTATGCAGTAATATAGAAGACCCAACTTCCTACGGGTACAAGCCGAAGCTGAAGCCTATAGACAGTATGCCTCCACCCGCTTCCACTGTAAAGTGGTTGTGTAGGTGTCACGACAAAAAAGCACCCAGTTCACACAGTAAAATGGTCGTGCAGTTGCCACGGTAAAAAGCACCCAGTACTCACTGTAAATGAGGCTGGTGTTAGGAAGAGCATCCAGCTGTAGAAATCAAGCCAAAATCAGTTCTGTATGAGCAAGACATGGTCACCTGACCTGGCATTGCCCACAACAGGACAACTCGTCTAACCCATGCTAGTGTGAAGAATGGATGTAAAACGGTGATGATGACATATTTCCATGTTGTAACAAGAGGCATGGTGTTTAATGTCTGTGTTTGATCTGTGTTATTGTATGGAAGTGAGTATTAGGGTCCAGAGTTGAGGACAAATTGTGATTGGAGAGAAATGGAAATGCTATAGTTCACTGGATATGTGGATTCAAAATCTCAGAGGCATCAGTGTCATGCAGTGGAATCGGACTGAAGAGTCTCATGATTGAAAAGCATACTTCTTAACACCTTGGCTATGTTAGTGTACTGTGTATAAGAGAGAGAGAGAGAGAGAGGGGGAAAGAAAAGTGTGTGCGTGCGCGTATATGCCTTGTCATGTTATGTTGCTACCTCACACAAATTGTATTAATGAATCCCCTTTGTATTATGTATTATGATGATCTATTGGCAGGGACTTCCCCCAACAACCATGTATATTTTTAACATAGAGGAAACTAGACGAAGGAAACTATCACGAATACAAGCGGCCAAGTGGCCAAAATTGGGTTCCTCGTAAGTGTCTTTGGAGTAACATTACTCGATAGAGTGTGTAGCTCAGAGAGTCACTCCAGGTAGAGTCGCTACATCTGAGAATTGAGAGATCAGAGCTCCAATCCTATGGGCATGTGTTTAGAATGTCTTAGGAAAGAATCGCTGGACAGATTTTACGGGCAAAACCAACCGGCAGGAGACTCAGAGCAAGATGGTTGGATAACATCCATGAGCTTGGCTGGTGAGTCAGATCAGTTGGAGAGGGTTGCTTCTGACAGGACCTGCTGGAAGGAGTGTTTGAAGACTCTGCCCCCAAGACCCTTTCAGGAATAAGTGGACAAAGAAGAAGGAAACCAAATACATTCATTTTAAACACTTTCAATCCCTAAATAACACAAACACATTTTAGTTTTAAAAAGCCCCTTTTCACATATCTATGCTGTCTAATCAATTTAGATCGATAGTAATTCTTATCACTTGAAACTGATCAAATAAACCAAAATTTAATTAACCTTTTTTCCCTCAGATTTCCACTCTTAATTCATTTTTCTGCCATGTCAACCCCTTTCTTGAGGTAACATGCAGCATTCCCAAACTCCAATGAAAGTTTCTTCATAACAATAATTTACAGATAACCTCTCACATAGCCCAGAAAACCATTTCAAAAATTTCATTGATCTGAAATTCCTATTATTATCATTATGTTCTCATCTATTACAACCTTAAGTATTTTCAAGCTTCCTATCAAATACAAGATGTCTTTTATGGAACAACACATCAAAGACTCCACACACATGGACAAATTTCTTTAAGTGATGCCCATATTAAACCTGTCTCTAATGTATTTCACTTGATGATTTTTATCTGGTAACGGACTTGTGGCATTTGTTCATATCTTTTAGCACTAAATATATAATTTCCTTTGTATTCATCCCGTGTTCTGTTGAAATACCATTCAGAAAGACATGTAAGTGTTATTGGCATGAAAGTCTGTTCAAATTTGTTGCCAAATAGTTTCAATGAATTTGTTAAATCTTTCAGATCACCGGGACCAAAAACACAGACGGATCGTAACCATTTTCCATGGCAACTGTTTGGGTTAACATTTTTCCAAAGTTTATATCTTGAAATGAAAGGTTTTTTATGAATTGGGGTCCCTGTAGAAAAAAACAAAACATAAGTTTTATAAACATTCAAGTCAATAAAGAATTTCAAAGTAGAAACACGAAAAGAAAAAAAATGTATTTGATTATTTGAAAGTTTCAAATTAAAAATCAAAGCAAATATTAGATAGTAAAATTTAGGTTTGTTTCAAAATTCATAAACTAAAACAATCATGGGCTATTTTGTTGTGGTTGTTTAACACAATATCTATCTGTTTAACATATCTGTGGTTGAGCAGATCTGTTTAACATATCTGTGGTTGAGCAGATCTGTTTAACATATCTGTGGTTGAGCAGATCTGTTTAACATATCTGTGGTTGAGCAGATCTGTTTAACATATCCATCGGTGGAGAATCCACCTCATCATTCTATAGAGGGCTGGTGGCTAGCAGGGGCGATGACACCCTTGGAGAGTCGCTGGACATGGAGGAAGACGAACTGGCCAGCCTGTTCGGTAGGACTTTCGGCCCAGGACCAATGGACAACTTCCAGAAGTCACTGGCCTGGCAGTGCTACCGAGGGGCTCTACCCGTTCGAGAGAGGCTCTACAGACACGGGCGCCCGGGCAGGGATCCCTCAAAAAAGATTTGCCCTAGATGCGTGCGTCACGAAGAAACCGTGGCGCACGCATTGGTGCAATGTCCGGGCGTGGCTGATCTGTGGGGCTACGCCGAACAACTGCTGTCGCGGGTGGCGCCGATTAAATTGACCGCCGAGTCCGTGATGACAATCAAACCGCCTCCCCTCTTCACAAAGGAAGCAAAGGCGGTTTTTCTGTGCGTAATAGCCATGTTGAAAGAGGTTGTTTGGTGGACACGATTGAAAGGTCTGAGGTCAGGCAACTTCCTCTCTGGCCATAGTCTGGTCTACTTCTTCCGATATCACTTCGGAAGAAGGATAAGAATGGAGAGAGAGGTGCTTGGCCACAGGCAGTTTTATGAAAGGTGGGTGATAGTGGCGAGAATGGCTCGTGTAAATGGGCCTTCTCTGTATACCATCCTGTAGGTAAAGAAGTAAAGGAGAGGGGAGCACCTTCTCCATGTGCTCCCCGGGCAAAGGATTGCACACTTTTTCGGGGGTGTGTGCAACCCCCATCACGTCCCCTCCCTTTTGAGGTTATTTTCGATTATTTTCATGTTACACCCTTTTTACTCGATTATATGTAAACTCCCCCTTTGTATTTGTCCCTTCTTTTTATGCCTTTATGGTAAATAAAGAAATCTATCTATGATTAAGCAGATCCAGTTGACCACCGAGTCCATTGTCATGATCAAACCGCCACCCTCCTTCAAAAACGAAGGAGAGGCGGTTTTCCTTTGTGTGATAGCTATGGCGAAAGAGGTTGTATGGTGGACAAGGTTGAAAGGGCTGAGGTCAGACACCTTTCTCTCCGGCCAACAACTGATTCTTTTTTTCAAATACCACTTTGGAAGAAGAATCAGGATGGAGAGAGAGGTGCTGTACCCCAGCAAGTTTTATGAAAGGTGGGTGAAAGTGGCGAGAATGGCCCGAGTGAATGGGCCTTCTCTCTATATCAGCCTGTAGGTTGAGGAAAAGGAGGAGGAGAGGAAAGGAGTACAAGCTCTTCGTACTCCTGGAGATGAGGGTTGCACATTTTTTTCGGGGGTCTGTGTTACCCATATAAACTGTCTCCCTCTATTGGGGAAAATCGACTAACTTTTAAATTCCATCTGTGATAACATTTTACACGTTTTTATTGTATGTAAACTTCCCCCTTTGTATTTGTCCCCTTCTTTTGTGCCCCTGTGGCTAATAAAGAAATATATCTATGATTAAGCAGATCTGTTTAATACATTATCTGTGATTAAGCAGATCTGTTTAATACATTATCTGTGATTGAGCAAATCTGTTCAAAACAATATCTATGACTGAGCAGATGTGTTTAACATATCTGTGATTAAGCAGATCTATTTAACACAAAACAGTTATAACTGAGCAGGTATATGAACAAAACTCAGCCTAGTGGTTGTTATTGTGTCACGTCACACTGCATTATAAAATGTTTTTGTTTTCTCTTTATAGATGATAGAGTGGGGTTTGAAAGAGATTTCACTACTATTTCTAGTATGTGAAGCAACGAAGTTGAGACACCCTTGCTGGATTGGTCTCCTTCATTGGTGTCTCATTAATTTCATCATTCTCTAGCTTGTTTGTTTTTTGCGTATGCATGCCCTGCAATATTATACCAATGTTAAAACACTCAGATAGAAATTCATTAATTCATCAACCCTTTTGAATCTACCTGAATCTACCCCTCGTTCTGTGATCTAAAACTGTTGGTTTTAACCTTTTTGATACCAAACAACCTAAAACCACCCGTTTCTATAATATAAACTATTTATCTTAAAATGTTTATATTTATTTAAAAACCTTTCATCATAATTCTATGTAAGAACCTTTGTTAAATTATGTTTCAAACACCAGTTTAATAATGAGAAATTTAGTTATATTACTAAACCCCTCCAAATTCTTGATTATTTTCAAAATGATCTGAAAAATATTGTCAGAAACTTTTTTTAGAAATATATTATGATAGTAACAAAAGGGTTAAAAACATAGCATTTTAGGAAGCAGGTAAGAAATGGAAGACATACTGTTGTAAGAACCAGGTACCCTCAGATGGGGGTTGTGATTCAATGAGGAAAATAAGGTTTCATCTGGGTTTCTTGTATCCTTAACCCACTGAGTAAAATCCTGTGATCGATGGTCATATATAAGGAAATTTACATAACCACGTGTTGCTGTTATATGTATGCTTCCTTTTGAAACTGTAATATTATGGGGTGCGGGATTTTTCAGACCCATTGGCCGAAAATTGACATACCTAAACTTTGTACGTGCTGCATAAGTTCTGTAAATAAATAAAGAAGAAAAAGAAAACATTAATCTCATAAAAATATGTATTCTTAACTGGTCAGAAATATTACATAATTGTAAGGAAGGGATGAATCTCAGTACCTTACTGGGTACATCAAATAATATATATATTGGACACAATAACACAGAGCAGTTGTTCTATATTTGCCTGGTCACCTACTTTTAACTCTTGTGCTCATGTCATCTTCAAGATCATTATTTTTATGCGGTGGATTGGCAGTATCGGTAGATGGTCAGACGTTATGCTTTCCAGCATAGTTACGTCCCTTTACGATCTGAGTTCAAATCCAGCCGAGGTTGACTTTGCCTTTCATCCTACGGGGTCGATAAAATAAAGTACCAGTAATGCACTGGGTAATTGCTGGCCTTGTGCCTAAAGTAGAAACAATTATTTTTATGTCTGCTGTTCCATGCTTGTATGGGATAGATGTGTCCTTTCAGCACAGTGTTCGTGTTCCTTTGTCATCTCTTCGGTGAGTTTCAGCAATTTAAGGTCATCTCTTACCATCTCCTCCCATGTCTTCCTTGATTTTCCTCTACTGCAGCTTCCTTACATTGGAATTTTCTGACACTTCTTCACCTAGTGATCATCATCCATGCATATCACATGTCCATACCAAAGCAATCATCTCTCTTGCATACTACTTCTGATTGAGTAGCCTTTGAGCCTGCAATGAATGACTACCCCTCTAATTTTAGTTTCACAATGAAATACACACAAAACAGGTGGACGAACAAATCAAGACTACATACTTTAAAAGGGAAGCTTTAGTGCTGTCAAAGATCTGACAACCTCTCTCGTATTGTTGCCATGATAAAATGCACCTAGTACACTCTGTAAAGTGGTTGGCATTAGGAAGGGCAGCCAGCTGTAGATACCAAACAAAATGTGGAACATCTGAGCAAGACATGGTAAGAGCATGTTGTACTTTCCAGTGTATGTGTGCGTCTTTACATGCATGCCTGTATATGTATGAGTATATGTCTTTGTATGTAACTTCCCATGAATTCTAGTGTTTGTGTGTTTATATATATCCTCATCATCCTGTTTATAGCCACAATTTCATGCTTGCATGGGTTGAACAGTTTCCCTCCACTCATTGTGTTCCATTGTCATCTCCTTTCTGACGTTCAGTGTTTTAAGATCTGCTATCACCACTTTTGTTTAGGTTTTCTTTGATCTTCTTTTACTGCAGTTTGTCGTAACTTGGAACTCCTGGCATTTCTTCACCCAAATACCATCATCTAAATGCCATCACATGGCCATACCAATGCAGTATTCTCTCTTGCCAACTATATTTGATTCCTCTTACACTCAATTTCTCTCCCAGCTTATACCTACTTCACTGCTCATGTGCATTAACATCTCACATCCATCAGAGCATGCCTCATTTCTCTCTAGTGTTTACATATCCTCTTCATTTCTGCTCATGTCTTACTGCCATGCAACATTGCACTTTGCATCATATAGCCACCATTTCGTTCACAGGGAGAAACCTTTTGTTGTTAACAGAGGTAGTAGTTCCCTGAACTTTTTCCATCCTGTTCTTATTCTAGCTATCTCCTCCATTGCTAATTTGGTCACCTAGATAACAGAATATATCAACTACTTCTATGGAGCTTTCCTTTGATTGGTTTATTTCACTGGGGCTCTTATTACTAAATACTTCTGAGCATTGCTCACAAACCAAATCTACCTCTCCTGTAACTCTGCCTACATTCCTACTATGTCATTAGTGTACCTATGTTTCACATTGTGTACACTATAGATTTCCTACTTACTCTTTTTCTACATATTGGACATAATCACTTCCCAGATAAAATATGATGGCTTGTCTTCTTTCCTACTTACTAAAATGTTGGTCATTGTTAAGTTTACTCTGAGCCATCTTGATTCTAATTTCTATTTCAACAAGAATTTCTTTTCTGGCTCATCCACAGATTCACATATAAGAACCAAGTTATCAGTATACACAAGTTTCCAGGAGGACTAAAATAAACAGGACTGAATGCTGATGAACACCTACATGCACATTTTGTTAACAACACTTCCATACATGGCTTACACTGCTCTCACAAGCCTCTCATCTACACCTAGTTTCCTTAAGGAGCACCAAATAAATGATAGTAGAATCCTATCAAATGCCTTCTCCAGATCAATGAAAACTAGATATAGTGGCTTACTATAACTAGGAATTTCTTTTGCAGTTGCTTCATTAAGATGTGTTTTCTCCACCATCATCATCATCATTTAATGTTGTCCATCTTCCACACTAGCATGGCATAAAACCAAACTGCAACTCTTTCATAACTTGGTCCATCAGTTTTATGATCCTTTTTAGTGTATCACCTTTTCCCTTGTAATAATTAATGAGTATATGGCTATGCTATCATTGATGACCCCCACCTGATTGATTATGTGAGTCACTAATTTGACACCTACTTCAGCATCCCTGTGACTAACTCTGATGGTCCAGCAGCTTTATCAGTTTTCATTTCCCTGATTACTTCTTTGATCCTATAACTGTCAATTTTGATAGCAAGTCCCTCTGTTGAATCTACTGGGGGTAGTCCTTCTCTCCACTCATTCTTCACATTCATCAACTTCTTATAATATAATTTCCAGTGTCAGTGAAGTTAAGAGTACCAGTGTTATTTCCAACACACTTCTTCCAAACGACATTGATTCACAATGTGAATGTTGATTCTCACCTCTCCTCAATTTACTCAATACTTTCCATCTGTATTTGTAGAAGGTTAAAGGTTAAACATAAACTTGAAAATATTTACATCGTGCTTTTCAAATTTTTGTAGATGGTCATGATCATAAAGAGGCGAAAGCTGCAATACTTTGGCCATGTTATGAGGGCCCAGAATCTGTGAAACCCACATCCTAAAAGGATGGCAGAAGATTGAGAAGAAGACCAAGGAGACGCTGAAGTGATGACATCAGGGATTGGATGGGAAGATTGCTGGCAGCGTGCATGGTCATGGCAAGAGAGAGCAGCCAGTGGAAAGCATTGATGCAATTGTCCATGGTCTCCAACCTTCAGTAATGAAGATGGGAAATGAAAGAAGAATGTCATAGATTTTCTACAGGGATGGAATGTACTTTCTATAAATCTCAATTGTGAAAATAAAAACAAATTTCATCAGCATAATCGTAAATTATACCTTTAAAAATGTATCTCAATAACATTTTCAGCTCATTTTCCATGCTAAAGCAGGAGCTTGTCCTCATGACAAGCTTCTCCATTTTGTCCTATTGTCTGCTTCCCTCTTGTCTTTCATTTCTTCCTCCATCATCTTTAGCCACGTCTTTCTTGATCTTCCACTTCCTTCCATATTAGTTCTACTACTTTTATAATCGATGCTCTTCCAGCTCTTCCCAACATTCATTACTAGCTCTATTCCTGTTATCATCTCATGTAATTCTACTCACCCTGTCATTTTTATTAAACATGATCTAATTATCTCATTCCTATTCACAGCATGCATCACTAGTTCTATTCCCACTATCCTGTTACTCTGTCATTTTTATCATTCCTCAACAAATGACCTACCCATCTCATTTCATTTATCTTTACAACTTGCATGTATCTTTGCAAAATTTCCTTGTCCCAATGGAAGAGCCATCTTGGCTCTGTGGGGAGGGGGAGGCATACAAGGGAGATAAGTGTGAAGTTATGGCAAGTGTAATGAGATTTGACAGGGTAAAGAGTGGGGAAGGGGATGTAATGGTGAAAACACTGAAGTGGCAGATGTGGGGGGGGGGGTCATCAGCGTTGGAGTGGAGGTGGCACTCACAAATACCAGGATGAGGTAGATAGGATGTAGTGATGGAGAGAATAGCTAAGGGGTGATTGTGGAGGGGGCATGGGTGGGGTGTATTGGGGTGAAGGCAGTAGCTACTAGAATGCAATGGTGAGAGTATCTAGGGGATACAATCAGTAATATTAGTACTTACTTGCCATGGACTCCAGCAATGTCATTAGCTCCTTTAAAGGCTTTAAGAATGCGTACTATCTGGAGGTTGGTTTTCAAAGGGTACTCTTGCCCCGTTAAGTTTATGAAATATTTCCATTTTTTATGGTTTAACAAATCCTTCATACAGATTAACTCTGCTTCTGTTTCAGAAAATTTCCCCCACTCAACATCAATAATCCTGGAGGCAATAAAGACATTAGTTAAACAACTTGCTATAGCTCTTATATCATTCAGTATCAATGGGTCAGAACTTTTATCAACATGAATGCAGTAGAAGTTATGTGGACGGTATATGGCCCTTAATAAGTTTTCAACTTGATCAGGTTCTTTGTAAAGTACAATGGAATAAGCAAGTGGAAAATCTTTTTCTTCTTGAGTAACCTTGTCCATTGAAATATAGCCACCACGTTTCCGAAATTTATTACAGTCTTTACACAGATTTTTTGCATACTCTCCATTACGTAATACAACATGTGGGTGTAGTAAAGAATATGTTTCTGCATTCTCCACAGCAAATTCCTCCTGTTAACGAAAGCACGTTAATTTAAAGTTCAGCAAAGAGAAAAATAAAACATAAAAATGAAACAAATCTTATGATTTATCTATATTTGGACAGAAAGTGTTGTCAGGTGCAATTTGGAGTGAGGGTAATGCACATGGCCAGAATTCAAGATATACAGATCTTATGTTCTAAGGATATTTTACTTGAATTTATAATGCTATGATCATTGAAGCAAATCTGTTTGTGTTTTGATTTCAACATTTCGGGGAAAAACATATATATATATATATATATATATATATATATATATATATATATATATATACAGTATTTTCCGTTGCGTTGTAATATAAATATTACATGTATTAAAGTACTTATATATATATATAGATATATATGTATATGTATACACATAGACTAGAGTATGTATGTATATATGTGTGTGTCTATACGTGTGTATATAAAGATAAGTTGAGTATCAAAATGTATACACATGAACGCGTATGTATGTACATGAATACGTGTGTGTATATATATATGTATGCATGTGTATATATATGTAGGTATGAACATGTTATTATGTGAATGTAAGTATATGTATTTTGTAGAGGTGTGCAAATATGTTTGTGTGTGAATGCGTGGGTGAAAGGATAGATACACTTGAAAGAAAAATTTAAGTCTGAATGTTAATTAAGTGCAAACACAAAAACAACCATGCATATCTTTACTATCTCTAATCCTTCTATAGATTTAGAAAAATAACCAATAATATATTCTATAAAAATGTCAAAACAACAGATGGGAATCTAATTACTCACTGCCACCAAAAATTCTCACTGCTATCAAAAAACCACTCCCTCAACTATTCTTCTAACAACTTCACCCCTCCCTCCTAATATTCTCTATAAAAACCAAACAGGTCCTCAGTAATATTATTCTGATGAAATGACAGTAAATAATAACATTTAAATATTGAATGTCTGCATAACTAATACTTTGTAGATAGCAACTGTTTTCAGGTTATGTAACTGTTATAGAAACACGTGTCAATAAATTCCTTTCA
>OZ024741.1:104593474-104653474 GCA_964016885.1 Eledone cirrhosa
ATAAACTATTTTTAATTTAGTTAACCTATAATTAATATTCTACTACTGATGAACTACATAATTTTGCTTTCCTTCTTACAACTATCATTTCCTAAAACTGATACCATTAAGTAAACATATATAATGCTTTAACTTCAGGTTATGACTATGTTCCTTGAAAACTATATATATTTATTATTTCTCACTAATAAATTTAATTCCCCCCTCCCCCAATAATTATGTGTGTGTGTGTATGTGTGTATATATATGTATGTATGTATGTATATATGCATGTATATGTATATATATATATGTGTATATATATGTGTATATATATGTGTGTATATGTGTGTGTGTATGTGTATATATATATATAAGTATATATATATATATTATTTTTATATTCTTTTAATTTCCCCTCATCTTTAACAGCACTTTTCAACTGCATCTAACTCTTATTTATCATATCTATATGTATTAGTATAATTTTATCAATATAAATATACCCATCAATTAAATTAATTTATATTCTTTTCATAGATGTATTTTTTTCACTAACATTCTTATAGTAAAACTTTAGTCACCTTAGATATTTGTATTGGCATTACTATTTTATAACAGCAACTGCTTGTATACCTTTTACTGACCACCTGACCTATTTTCACCCCTAAAATAAGCTTCAATTACTACTATTTTACCATTTGGCCAATTATTAACTTTCTATTGGTTAATTCTAAACCTCTTACCAAACAGACAGAATATATTAGATCTTTGTTGGTTTTATTCAATGAACAAATAAAATTATTTCTGAGGTCAGCATAAGACCTATTTCTTCCCTAAAATAATCCTTCATTCATAATATTCTTTTCCTTCCAAAACTGAAATCTACCTTCCTCTACCCATAATTTAAGGTTCTTCTACTACTATATTACTACCTTGACCCTCACTATCTCTCTATTGGTCAATTCAAAACCTGTTCCCAAACAGACCTATTGTATTGAATCTTTGTTTTTTCAATAAACAAATATCATTATTTCTGAAGACAGCATATATATGTGTAGGTATGTATATTCCCTCTGATAGTTTGTATAAATATTGTACATAGATCTATAGAATATGCATACCAACTCTAACACATATATATCCTAGAAACGATCGTAAAATGATGAATTTTTTTTAATATAAGGAACTGTTTCTTTGTTTATTCATTATTTTATTAATTTACATATACATATATATATATACATATACATATACATATATATACATATACATATATATACTGAATTAGCAATTGAACTAAAACCTGTTGATAAAGTGGTTTCCTTGTTCAATTATCTTACCAGAAGCCTAACATTTTTTCTGTAAGCGGACAGTACTTGATTTAGGAGTCGCAGAAACCCAAATACTGGATTTTACCAACCTTCCAGGGGTCCGGGTAAATTTTCAATCACATATATTTTTATTGTTTGACCCGATTTACTTGGTCGTTTCTTTGGCTGTGCGGATGTTTGTTTAACCATCGTCTCAGTGTGTTTGGCCTTTAACATATGTTGTAGCTCTGATTCATCTGAATCATCGAGCGCTTGCCACACATCTCAGAAGTTGTTTTTCGTTAATTCCTAAGCCGAAATACGATTCTCGCTAATTTATATTTGTATTAATCTCCAGAGTCTAGCTATTGACCAGTTAATTTTCTTGATTTGTTTTAGTTGATTCTATTGACTGATGAATAGCTTTAACCATTGTTTGTGACTTGTACTTGTACTTGTGTTGACATTCACCTTGGACGGGTTGAGCCGGCTTCTTCCCTTGTCCTGACGGCATCCCGAACCATGGCAGCCCACGCACGACGATCCCGGGCTAGGCCACTGGAGATAACGAGCCAGTCACGGTTCAATCGGCGCAGGCCGACCACATGCGGACCTGAGAGTTCGGAGTGCTGTGTTGAGAGTGTAGTCAATGGCGTAGTTAAAGAGAGTTGGCGATACCACACACCCCTGCCGAACACCGGTCCCAACATCGAAGACTCCATCTCCTCACCTTAGCCCCTCACTCGAGCCCGAGTACACTGGTAGTAGCCTTGTATGAGACGAAGCAGTTTCACTGGGATGCCGTCCACCTGCATTATATGCCATAGGGCTTCCTGATCTACCGAGTCGTAGGCAGCTGCAAAGTCGATGAAGCAGAGGACGATAGGCTGTTGATGTGCCCACCGTTGTTCCAGGACATGCCGGGGAATGAAGATTTGATCAACTCACCCCCTCTCCGGACGGAAGCCGCCCTGAGAAGGATGGGTATGGTCATCACAGATGGCCTGGAACCTCTTCAGCAGAAGAATTGCGAAGGTTTTGGCAGCAACGTCAATTAAACTGATACCCTGTAGTTGGAACAGTTTCCTGTTGCTCTTTTTGAAGAAGGGAAGGAGAGTTGCCTCGCTCCAGTCACCAGGGAACCGCTCCGTCGCCCACACCGAGGAGAAGACTCGATGGAGCCAAGCTGTGAAAATATCAGGCTCGGCCTTGTAGACCTCAGCTGGAACGCCATCCTCGCCCGGTGCCTTGTTGTTCCGGAGATGTGTCAGGACACCACGTACCTCCTCGACCGTTGGAGGGGCAGTGCTGCACCCGTATTCTCCTCCGGAAGGCTGCACGTAGGTTGGCATGGATGGTAGCGGTTGGTTGAGCAGCTCAGAGAAATGGTCCCGCCATCGGTCTAGCCAGTCATTAAGATTGGTAATGACCGCCCCGTTCCAATCACGGATCGTCTCGCTTATACCCGTACTGCTTCAGCTGGTCCACTTCACCAGTTGGTAGAGCTTGCGCGAGTCACCACAGGCTGCTGTGCTCTCCGTCTGCTGCGCAAACTCGCGCCAGTGTGCATTCCAATCGTCCCGAATAGCCCGAGATGTGCGACGTCGGAGATCTCGAAGATTGGATGCATACTCGAGTCGGACCACTCTCGCTCTCTCCGCGAGTTCAAGAGTGCCGCCAGAGATCCAGTCCCAATGGCGTCTTTGGGTCGACCCGAGATGCTCCCTGGCCACCTCAACCCTCGCCGCCCTGAGCGCATTCCACTCCTGCTCTGGTAGCTGTTCCACTTCGTTACTCAGCATTTGGAATCGGTTTCGCAGCTCTAGCCGGAAAGCATTTCCAGCATCGAGCTTGAGTCGTGCGGATGTGTGACTTAGTAAGATTATTCCTTCTCCACACACTTAAAGAGAAATTTCCTTCCCATAATATCGGTTTATACCGTGACGACGGATTGGCAGTTTCTCATACCACCAACGACCATAACCTTGATAAATTCCGTAAAGATTTAATCAATACTTTTGCTAATCTTAACCTTAAAATCACTATAGATACGAACCTTACCAATGCTAACTTTCTTGATATTAATCTTGATCTACTTACTGCCTCTTTTAAACCTTATCATAAACCTAACGAGAATCTAAAATATATACACAAAGAGTCTTGCCATCCCCCTATAGTTTTTAAAAATCTTATTCCCAATATTAGCCGTAGGATTTCTACTTTAACTTCTTCTCTAGACATTTTTAATAAAGCTGCCCCTTATTATAATAAAGCCCTCACTAACAGCGGCTTTACAGAACAGATTACATATTTACCTACCCCTCCCCCTAAAACTAATCACAATAATAGGAAAAGGAAAATTATGTGGTTTACACCCCCCTTCTCTCTAACTGTCAAAACTAATGTAGGAAGGAAATTCCTTGACCTCCTAGATAAGCATTTTCCCCCTAATCATAGATATTATAAGATATTTAATAGAAATGTAGTTAAAATTAGTTACTCTTGCTGCCCATCTATGAGGTCTAAAATCACCAACTCTAATCGTACGAGAATAAATCCAGGATGCAGTTGCAGAAAGCCGGATGAATGCCCATTACAGGGCAAATGTAACACCAAATCCATTGTATATGAGGCCAAAGTAACACCTTTGATTAACAACCAGCCGGCCAGGAGTGAATGATATGTTGGTATGACTCAAGACAGGTTCAAAACCAGGTTTTATGCACATGTCACTTCTTTTAAACACTCCGATAAAAGAACAGCAACGGCCCTCGCTAATAAGGTGTGGCAATTCAAAATTAATAATGTTCTCTTAAGTGGTGCATAGAGACGTTCTCTGGCGATGAACGAAATATGACTTATTATCTTCGTTTTTTCGTTCATTGCCAGAGAACGTCTCTATACACCACTTAAGAGAACATTAGTCTACGACCTCTTTTATACCATAAACGTGGTTTTGTCTTTGCGCGTAATTGTTTTTCACCGCTCCTATTAATGACGTATTATTCGTTTTTCCCCGTTCTTTGCCAGCGAACGTTACCACGAACCAAAGTATCGTCTTCCTGTCTTCCTCCGGTTGCAACGTTTTTTGAAATATCCAGTTCTGCGTTTACAGATTGACTTTGTTAGTTTCAGAAGATCCCGTTAAGGGTGAAAGCAGCGATTCTTTGCTTAAACTTTAATCTGTTATTTTAATAAATATTTGCTCTACGGTTCTTATATATTTGATATATATTTTCCTTATCGAGCCCTCTGGATTTTAGTCTTCAATTTTATTATTATTACTATATATATGTATATATATATATATATATGTGTACATAAAATTGAAAATAAATTTTTATGTATTTCTTTTATATATATATGTGTGTATATATCATCATCATCATCATCATCACCGTTTTACGTCCGTTCTTCCACGCTAGCATGGGTTAGACGGGTTGTCCTGTTGTGGGCAGTGTCTGGTCGGCTGACCATGCCTTGCTCATACAGGAACTGATCTGGCTTGATTTCTACAGCTGGATGCCCTTCCTAACACCAACCTCATTTACAGTGAGTGCTGGGTGCTTTTTCGTGGCGCCTACACGTCCACTTTACAGTGTGGGCTGGGTGCTTTTTTGCCGTGGCACCTCCACGACCACCTTGCGGTGGGGGGGGGGGGGGGGGCATATTGTTTATATGCTTCAGCATGTACCCATGGGAGGTCGGGTACCCTGTATTACTGCGTGACATATATATGTGTGTGTGTGTGTGTGTGTGTGTGTGTGTGTGTGTGTGTGTATATATATATATATATATATATATATATATATATATATAAACGGAAAAAATGAAACGAAATTTCATTTCCCACTCTTAGTACGGCTATTACTTAAATATAAGTATCATCATCATCATCATCATCATCAACGTTTAACGTCCGTGTTCCACGCTTGCATGGGTTTGGACGGGGGTAGTCCCACTTGAGGCAAGAGTGATTGTCTTGCTCGCATAGGACTGTCTGGCAGGTTTTCTACAGTTGGATGCCCTTCCTAACACCAACCACATTTACAGTGTGGGTCTGGGAGGTTTTTACCGTGTTGCCTACACGGCCACATTACAGCGTGGACTGTGTGTTTTTTTTGTCGTGACACCTACACGATCTCATTTGTTTCGGCCTCGATGGCGCGGCACCAACATAACTTTACATAGAACGGGGTGGTGCGGATGGGGTAGGGGTGGGGGTGGTGGGACGGGGTGTATTTTGTTAGGGATGCCTACTGGCTGGAGTAGGTTTTACTATATATTTAGGTAAGGCGGGTCTTCTCTGTTACTGAGTACCGCCAAAGGTCTCGGTCCAGTGACATTGTCTTGGAGAGGTGTAAGTGTGTGATGTCGGAGTTTATCAGCTCGTCCCAGGTTTTTCTAGGTCTGCCTATTCCGTGACTACCGTCTATCTTTATTGCCCTGCACTTTGTTATACAGCTATCGACTTTCATGCGCATCACGTGTCCATACCAACGTAGCCTTCTCTCGAGTAAACAACATCTGATCCCTCTTATCTCTAATTTTTTCCTTAGTTCGTTTATGCTTTGCCGTTCACGTATATTACTGTTACACATCCAGCGGAGCATGCAAGCTTCGTTCCTCTCTAGTCTGCGTATATCCTCTGCACACAATGCCCAGGTCTCACTGCCATGCAGCATTGCTGTTCGTATGCAGGCATCGTACAACCTGCCTTTCATTTTTAGTGAGAACCCTTTAGCAGCTAATAGTGGTATAAGCTCTCTGAACTTTTTCCAACCAGTTCTGACTCTAGCTACAGTACTTTCAGAGCACCCTCCCCCACTGCTGATTTTATCGCCCAGGTAACGGAAGCTGTCCACTATTTCTATAGAACCCTCTGGGCAATTGAAAGAGCTAGTAGCTTGTGGGCACTTGCTGCTACTTATTGCACCAGAGCACCGGCCACATGTAAAATCTATGTTCTTAGTTAGCTTACCTGTGATCCCACTACATCTTTTATGCACCCATACTTTGCATTTAGGACATAAAATGGAGTTTCTACCTACGCCTTTCCTACACACCGAGCACGACCATTTCCCAGAAGGGACCGCCGCCTTGTTTTCTTTCCTACAAACTAGTACTTTGGTCTTAGCCAGGTTAATTTTAAGTCCTTTTGACTCTAGGCCGTGCTTCCATGTTTGGAATTTCTTCTCTAGCTCGGCCATTGATTCCGCTATGAGTGTCAGGTCGTCTGCGTATAGGAGTTCCCATGGGCAGCCTGTCTTGAACTCCTCTGTTATAGCCTGAAGGGCAATAATAAATAGTAGTGGGCTGAGAACAGAGCCCTGATGGACGCCAACTTTTACGCTAAACTCTTCACTATATTCGTTGTTAATTCTAACCTTGCTGACTGTTTCTTTATACATGGCTTGTATAGCCCTCACAAGCCATTCGTCAACGCCTAGTTTTCTAAGAGCCCACCAGATAATGGAGTGGGGGACTCTGTCGAAGGCTTTCTCCAAGTCGACAAAAGCTAAGTAGAGGGGTTTACCTTTAGCTAGGTACTTCTCCTGTAGTTGTCGTACTATGAAAAGAGCGTCTGTGGTACTTTTGCCTGACACAAACCCGAACTGCATTTCATCTAGGTCAATTCTCTCTCTGATTAGTTGCGCTATTACTTTTTCCGTGACCTTCATGACCTGGTCGATTAATTTAATGCCTCTATAGTTACTCCTATCTAGGGCGTCTCCTTTACCCTTATAACAGTTAACGATGATGCTGCTATGCCAAGTATGTATACGCATATACATATATGTACACAGACGTACAGTAGTATGTATATATATATATACATACATGCACACATATATATATGTACGTATGGATTCACCGAACATTTATTATAATGCTCGGTGTGTTTGTAAAATAATGATCTCAATAATGATCTCTCAAGCCCAGGGCCTGTAGTAGCTTTAATCTGGCCATTTGCATATTTCATAATCAAACATGTATAAAGATAATCTCTCAGGACTTTGTAGTTAGGAAATGGGATTAGATCGGATAAAATACCAGCTATATACCCTACAGAATTTTCCGTTGTCACTTGTGGTGGGCGGCCGATTGTCTCATTTAGTGACGAATTGATGTTTTTTGTTTTTTTCCTCTCGCTTTGATCATATATTTTTCTGCATTACATTTGTGAGGGTCCTAGCTATAATCAATTGTATTTATTATTTGTGTTTATATTTTCATTCCGTAATGTTATTTATAAAAATATGAACAAAACCTATGATTTATTCCCATTTAAATTTTGAAAGAACTACCTAGCAGGTAACAATTATGAATTTGCGTAGCAACTATTTTATATTGAATAAATACGGTACGTTAATTGTGAATCAAATTGGAAAAGTATGTGAAACAAGAGTTATAATGAACAATACTTGGGTATGAATCGAAGTTGTAGCTGCCAAGCTAATCATTATCATCCAGAATAAAATACGAGAGTTAAAAAGTGTGACACCAGAATGTATCAAAAAGAATCGACCGATTTTATTTACAAATGCTCAATATGTAAATAACTTTATAAAAAGAAAAAAGAATTAAATTTTATATTCAGACGTGTATTGTACAAGTTACCGCATGATTATATGGCCATTTGTTTAAAAATATATACCTTTTTCGAAACATCCTGTATGTATATATATATACAATATATTAATAAATTAATAAATATACAATATATTAATTACTCCAGTAAACTGATGAGTGCTTTATGTCAGTTATAAACTTTTAAGCTTGTTGGAATCCCAACAAATTAAATATAACTTCTACATATTTATATATATTTATATAGAAACAAATTATATAGAAACGAAATGAATACATTACATATTTTCCATAATGAAACATGTACAAAGTCCGGCTTGATAAGAGAAATTATACAAGAATTATGAGGACAAATGTTCGTATTACATGTAGAAATTGCCAGGTATATATTGTATGGGTGTGTGCTGTGATATGTGTGTGTGTATGTGTATATATATATATATATATATATGCGTATAAATGTGTGTGTGTATATATATATATATATGCGTATAAATGTGAGTATGTGTATATTATATATATATATATATATATATACTATATGTATGTGTGTGTGTGAAAATGATTGGGTAAGCCACCACCGATATGTCAACTATTAACACCCAATGACGATACAGGACTTAAATTATTGTATTTCTATTCATTAGTGAAACGATAAAAAATATCAACCTCACTTCATTATTGGCAGTATCGGTAGAGGGTTGGATGCCATGCTTTGATGCATAGAGTTACGGCCCTTGCCATTCTGAGTTCAAATCGCGCCTAGGTTAACTTTGCCTTTCATCCTTACGGGGTCGATAAAATAAAGTACCAGTAATGCACTGGGTATTGGCTGGCCTTGTGCCAAAAGTAGAAACAATTATTTCCATACATACAAATAGAAAAAAATATATATATATTATATTGTCTGTTCTTATTGTTGTTTAAAAATATATCAGTGTTATATATAATATATATATGGTGTTTCCAAAAAATGTATACACACTTCAACAGCATTCATTTTTGGGGGACATCCTGTATATATATATATATATTGCATCTCTCAAAGTCAATGACAGAGGATCGAGATCTTTGGTGTTATGCAGTAATACAGAAGATACGCCCCCCCCCCCCCCCAACATGCGCATGGGCTCAAGTATACAGCTAGTAGGCACCTGTTAACCACTATACCCCCACACCATCCTTACACTGTAAAAATATGTTGCTATCACAACAAAAAGAATCCAGCCCACATTGTAAAGTTGTCACCATGTAGGAGTCACAAAAAAAGCACTCTGCACACATTGTAAGTGTGGTTGGCATTAGGAAGAGCGTTCAGCCATAGAAACCTATCCAGAAACAGCCTTTAATAGGACAACCCGCCTAACTCATACTACTTATATATATTATCTACTTATATATTAACTACTTATATATATTATATATATATTTATATAATATATATATAATATATATGTATAATGGTTTCTGATCTAAACATAAGGCCCACAATTTTAGGGGAGGGGAAAGGCGATTAAATCGACTCCAGTACTATAATATATATATATATATATATATATATATATATATATATATATATATATATATATATATCATTGTTTAACGTCTATCTTCCACGCTAGCATGGGTTAGATGGGAGTTGTCCCAATTTGAGACAAGATTGGTTGCGTGACCATGTCTCGCTCGTATAGAACTATCTGGCATGTTTTCTACGGCTGGATGCCCTTCCTAACAGCAACCACGTTTACAGTGTGGACTGGGAACTTTTTACTGTGTTACCTACACGACCAGTGACATTGTCTTAGAGAGGTGCAAGTGTGTAAGGTCGGAATTTATCAAATCGTCCCAGGTTTTTCTGGGTCTACCTACTCCGTAACTTCCATCAATTTTGATCGCCCTGCACTTTTTTATACAGCTGTCGTCTTTCATGCGCATCACGTGACCATACCAACGTAGTCTTCTCTCAAGTAAACAGCATCTGATCCCTCTTGTTCCTAATTTTTCACTTAGTTCATTTATGTTTTGACATTCACGTATATTACTATTACACATCCAACGGAGCATGCATGCTTCGTTCCTTTCTTGTCTGCGCAGGTCCTCTGCACGCAACGCCCATGTCTCACTGCCATGTAACATTGGTGTTCGTATACAGGCATCATACAATTTAGCTTTCGTTTTTAGAGAGAAACCTTTTGTGGCCAACAGCGGTATAAGCTCTCTGAACTTTTTCCATCCCATTCTGACACTGGCTACTGTACTTTCATAGCACCTTCCACCACTGCTGATTCTGTCACCCAGGTAACGGAAAGTGTCCACTATTTCTATAGAACCATCTGGGCAATAGAAGGGGCTAGTATCCTGTGGGCACTTGCTACTTATTGCACCCGAGCATCGGCCACATAAAATCTACGTTCTTAGATAGCTTACCTGTGATTCCACTACATCTTTTATGTACCCATAGTTTGCAGTTGGGACATAACATGGAATTTCGACCTACACCCTTCCTACACACTGAGCATGGCCATTTCCCAGAGGGCACCTGTGCTCTATTTTCCTTTCTACATACTAGAACTTTAGTCTTAGACAAGTTAACTTTAAGGCCTTTTGATTCTAGGCCATGCTTCAATATTTGGAATTTCTTCTTTAGTTCAGCCATAGATTCAGCTATGAGAGTTAGGTCATCTGCATATAGAAGTCCCCATGGGCAGCCGGTCTTAAACTCTTCTGTTATAGCGTGAAGGGCAATAATAAATAGGAAGGGGCTAAGGACAGAGCCTTGATGAACACTAACTTTTACACTATATTCATTATTAATTCTAATCTTACTGACTGTTTCTTTATACATGGCTTGTATAGCTCTCACAAGCCATTCATCAACACCTAGTTTTCTAAGAGCCCACCAGATAATGGAGCGGGGGCTCTGTCAAAGGCTTTCTCCAAGTCAACAAAAGCTAAGTATAGGGGTTTACTTTTAGCTAGGTACTTCTCCTGTAGTTGTCGTACAATGAAAAGAGCGTCTGTGGTACTTTTACCTGACACAAACCCGAACTGCATTTCATCTAGATCAATTCTCTCTCTGATTAGTTGCGCTATTACTTTTTCTGTGACCTTCATGACCTGGTCGATTAATTTAATGCCTCTATAGTTACCCCTATCTAGGGCATCTCCTTTACCCTTGTAGCAGTTAATGATGATGCTGCTACGCCAGTCCTTCGGAACGACCCCATTCTGTATGACTTGGTTTACTATCCGGATGACCATAGTGTGTCCCACCGTTCCAGATGCTTTCAGCATTTCAGCAACTATTTCCGAAGGCCCAGCCGCCTTACCTGTCTTTATATCTTTGATTGCCTTACTTATTATACTACCTTCAACTAGCATTGCTGCTCCCTCTATTGGATCGATGTGGGGGAGACTGTCTTTCTCCCATTTATTCTCCTCATTTAGGAGCCTTTCGTAGTGACACTTCCAAGCTACCTTCTTATCAGCGTCAGAGATGGCAAGTACACCATCATCATTAAGGACACACTTCTCCCCGACAATATCACGGTTTTCCTTGACACATTGCCTAGCAATCCTGAATACCTCACGTTTTTGGTCCTCGCGTTGTAGAACATGCTTGAACTTTCTTTCCTCTGCTGCCCTTCTTGTGAAGTACACTTGTCTCCTAGCTTCCCCCCTGGCCACTTGATAGTCTTCTCTACTTCCCCCATCCCGCCATAATTTCTAAGCCTGCTTTTTGGCCTTAATTGACTCCTCCACCTTACTGTTCCACCACCACGTTACTCTCCTCCTGCCTGCCCCAGCCACAGACATCATCTGCCCCCTTCAGCAGGTTAGCTTTCAGGAATTCCCACTGTTCCTCTATATTGTACGACTCTAATTGCACTTCCTTACTGTCAAAAGCATCAAGTAATATGCTTTAAAATTTATTACTCATTGTGGGGTCCTTTAGCTTCCATATTTTTCTCCTGAGGATAGTCCTCCTCTGTTGTCGAGTACGTCTTGTCCTGACTACGAGGTCGCTGACTATGAGTCCATGTTGGGATGTGGATTCTTCATGGGGGAGGGATTTAGTGTTTACGACAGACACTCTATCACGTCTTCTGGTAAGGATATAATCTATCTGACTGGCGTGTTCCCCTGATCTATAGGTGATCAAGTGATTGTCTCGTTTTTTGAAGTTAGTGTTACAGACAGTTAGGTTATTTGCGTCACAGAATTCCAGGATTCTGGCGCCTTCCTCATTTCTAGTACCAAACCCATAGCCTCCATGGATTCCGTCATAGCCATCACAATGTTGTCCAACGTGACCATTTAGGTCGCCAGCAATAATTATGTAGTCACTGTCGGTTATTTGGGAGGTCGTGAGCATCAATGTCTCATAGAATCTGTCTTTTATAACGCCAGGCAGTCCGGAATGGAGTGCGTACGCAGATATTACTGTCACCGTAGTTCTATTTAAGACAAGTCTTATTTTAATTATTCTGTCGATCACTCTATTTACGTCTATTACCTTATCTACCCATTTTTCTGCTAATATGATTCCTACTCCACCCAGCCCATTGTCATTTCCCGCCCAGAAAAGCTTATAGCATCGTTTTTTACCCACAATGAATCTAGCAGACCCGCCCCTCCACCTAGTCTCTTGGATACAGCAAACATCAACCTCCTTACGTTCAAGCATTTCTACAACCTCGTTAGAGCGACCTTTTAAGGTGCCTACATTCATGGTACCAACTCTGAAGTTTTGGATTGCGTTTGGTGGGTGGGAACGGTGGGGCGCGGGGAGGGGTGAGGGGGCTGGGGTTGCGGTTATGTTGGCCATCCGCGGCCGAAACAAAGAGGAGGAGTCCTTGCCTTTTCGTTCGGCAGCATGAGGTGAATTTGTCTTTATCTTTGGCATTGTCACTCAGTGTCCAGATTTTTTTCAGACTCTCCAGAATTTCCTAGTCCATCCATCATATCGAAAGGCAACCGGAAGAAGTGATAGCATAGGCCGCTGACTTATGATTGGTTGAAATAATAATAATAGTGGTGAGTGGGGGCGGGTGAGAGGGGTATGGGGTAGTTAGCGAGAAGGTAAAATCCTCGAAATTTGGGCATAATTGGACAAGCATATAACAGTAATAAGCGAATAATATTTAGTACAACCTGACAGAATTATAGAATAGCATATAACAGTAATAAGCGAATAATATTTAGAACAACCTGACAGAATTATAGAATAGCATTGAGATGGACCGGGAAATGGAGAAATCGGAAAAAAATGGCATTTTACATTACATTTCACAGGAGACGAACAATGTGACCATTAATAAGATTTGACAAATTCTGAGATTCGTACCTCATAACAGGTTTATTTTATATTTGGTGAGAGAAGGGAGGGGAGGGGATAGTAAAGATTAGGAGGGGCAAGGAGACCATTTTATAAACCCTAGGATTTTCGGCCAAAATTAAATGAACGGGATCGAGGAAGAGAAGGTTATAAAACATCAGAATTTTCGGCCAAAATTAAACAACGAGATTGTTAATTTAGAAAAACAAACGAGGTTTAAATATATATATATATATATATATATATATATATATATATATATATATATATATGTAAGAGTTCTATTTAAATTGTTGGGATACAACAAGCAAATATTTTTATAACTGATATAAAGCACTCAACAAATATTTGGAGTAAAAATACGATATTAACAAATGGAAACTATATTTATAAAACCATATTTATTTCATTATACATATTTCAAGGACACCAAGTTAAATTATGGTGTGCTTTCATCAGATAAAATATAATATAGATCAGTTTTATAAATAAATATTGACATACCCTTACTGTTGGAAGCTCCCGGATAGTGGAGTTATAGCGTTAATTATTAGTATTGGATATTTTTAAAATAAGCCGTTGGGTTACGGAGAAATAGAAAGACAAAGAAGGAGAGAGAGCGGAATAAAGAGAGAGAGAAATATGGAGAGAGAGAGGAGACGGAAAAATGAGAGAGAACGAAAAACTCTAAGTCATATCTTGTTGAGTTAACTTAACAATTGAGATGAAATGAATAAATAAAAATTAATCATGAATGGAATATACATATATAATATGAGAAATTTAACCATTGTTTAAATATGATAAGATGTTTGGTTAATCAGTTAAATATTGAGATCAATATATTAAAAATTGGGATCTATATATTAAGAAATCCATATTTAAAGATCTATATATTACATAACATATACACACGTAAAAAATACGTACATATAAATATATATACACACTTATAAAAATACATATACATATCTAACTACGTATATAACATACATACAAAATATAAAGGATTCTTTAATTTAAGTTAAGATATAGGAATCTTATAAAATGTTAAGGGGAAATTTTATGTTATACACACTTTATGTTATTAAACAAAATTTATATAAGTTTTATAAGATTACCTGTTATGCATTTATGGCAGTTATTATATGTCTTTTTGTCACGAATCTTGGGGTAATCACTATACATAAGTGCGATCGATATATATATATATATATGTATATATATATAAATGGAATAGAATGAAACGAAATTTCATTTCTCACTCTTAGTACGGCACTTACTTAAATGTAAGTATGTATGTATACGTACATACATATATGTATACAGACGTACAGTAGCATGCATATATATACATACAGGCACACATATATATATATATGCACGTATCAGTTTACCGAACATTTATTATAATGCTCGGTTTGTTCGTTTGTAAACAAACAAACAGCCTGAATTACGCCGTACAGTGTTTAGGCAACCACGTCACCTTTTTGTTCAACACTGACACAGGAACGATGTACTAGTTTCAAGCTTATTAGCTATCGTCAGCACCGTATACCTTTCTGCCAGATGGTTGAACGTCCGAAAGTATATACTTTCCTTATGAAAATTAACGGCTGAGCAGCCTAATTTGCATATCGAGTGAGTTCAGTCGGCCAGGCGCACCGAAAACGATAAATGGAATAGAATGAAACGAAATTTCATTTCTCACTCTTAGTATGGCACTTACTTAAATGTAAGTATGTATGTATACGTACATACATATATGTATGTATACAGACGTACAGGCAATTCAGGCTGTTTGTTTGTTTACAAACGAACAAACCGAGCATTATAATAAATGTTCGGTAAACTGATACGTGCATATATATATGTGTGCCTGTATGTATATATATACATGCTACTGTACGTCTGTATACATATATGTATGTACGTATACATACATACTTATTTATATATATATATATATGTATATATATATATATATATATATATATATATATATATATATATATATATATATATATATATATATATATATATATAATTGTTTCTACTTTAGGCATATTAAAATCCAAAAATAAACTACTTAACGATAGAATCGAACGATCATTATACTGCAACCAAAAACCCCTACCATAACATTTTGATTAAGATATCTACAAACCACTCTCTCCAACCCCTGCATATCTTTCTCTCTCTCTCCCTCTCCCCTACTTTTCTCTCTTCCTTTTCTACTCTATCTTCTCCAATAACCTCACTTAAGGCTATTCACATTGTACATTTTAACCATTCTGCTCTGATGATACAGTGGTCACACACAGCATTTGATATTTGAGTTCTGCAAATAGTTGAAAATTTGCACATAGCATAACTAGGCTGTATTACCACCGTGGAAACATTTGTAAGCACACGGAATAAATTACCTTTTTTATGATGTCTACCTGTTATTATTCATTCTTTATATATTCTTTATATATATATATATATATATATATATATATATATATATATATATATATATATATATATATATATATAGGCATACGTTAAGACGGGCGTTCTGACCTGGGTAAACTTAGCAAGAACATTCTAGACAGAGTGATACAGCAAATTAAGGACTTGAATTGTTTACCTGGCTTGACCTTGTGGAAGGGAACTGGGGAGGTCATTGAGTGGTTTAATGAAATTAAATATAACAATAATAATAAATTTATTCAACTAGATATTGCTAACTACTATTCATCCATTACCCCTAATCTACTTAATAAGGCACTAAATTACGCATTCAAGCATACAGACCTAACTAGCAATGAAATGCACATTATATTATCGGCAAGGAAAACTTTGATAGAATTTAATAATGGACTAGGGCAGATAGAGATAATAATTTTGACATTACTATGGGATCATCAGACTCAGCTCAGGTAACGGACCTTGTGGGCCTATTTATAATTAATTCGCTGCATAGGAAAATACCCGGTGTTACCGGAGGTTTATATAGAGATGACATGCTTTTACTTATTGAAAATAATAACTCTGAACTAAATAAGAAAAGAAAACAAATTATACAATTTTTTAATTACCTTAATCTAAAAATAGAAATTGAGAATAACCATAGAATAGTCAATTTCCTAGACGTAACATTTAATCTCAACACATGTCTTCACTATCCATTTCACAAGTTAAATGAAAACTTGAATTATGTCAATTTTAGCTCCAATCACCCCAGATCTGTCAAAAATACTATAGTGAACTCTGTTCAAAAACGTATCTCTAGAATCTCTTCCAATAAAAATATTTTTGACGAAAAAGCCCAGTATTATAATGAAGCTTTAGCTAGAGCAGGATATAGTGATACAATTATGTACATCGATAATAGACAAACTAACCAAAATAACAACAATTTTAATTACAGTAACAACTTTAACAACTATAATAGAAAGCACTACAATAATTTCAAAAACCAGAAAAGAAATAGAACTAGAAATATAATATGGTTTGCCCCCCCCCCCCCTTTCTCACTAAACATTAAAACCCACATCGCTAAACTATTTTTTAATGCTCTTGACAAACGCTTCCCTAGAACACATAAGTATCACTCAATTTTTAATAGACATACTATAAAATTAACGTACTCGTCCACCAAAAATTTAGCACAAAATATTAATAGAATAAATAATAGGAATCTAAAACCTAGCCAAAATACCGAAAATAGCCTAAACAATATTCAACTAAAAAACTGTAACTGTAGAGATAGATCTAAATGTCCGCTAAATAACAATTGCTTAGTTAAAAATATAATATACAACTGTAATGTTAGAACTGATTTAAATTCTTTTAATTATGTTGGTTCCACCTCGACAGAATTTAAACTTCGCTATAATAATCACAAAAATTCTTTCACGGATCCAAATAAAAAATCCTCAACATCGCTGTCAGGGTTACTCTGGCAACTTAAGCATGATAAAGTTGGATATTCGATGGTTTGGAATATAGTCTCAAAAGGGATTCCTTTTAATTCCTCTTCTGAGACATGTGACCTCTGCGCGGAGGAGATATTCTTTATACTAAAATCTAAAAATTCCCTTAATTTACGAACCAATTTATTCAGCTGTTGCAGACATAGATTGAACTCAACATTTAAATATAAATATAAATTTAAAATGTAGTATAAAATGTAGTATATTTACTTAAGGTATTTGACTATTTATGAAACTTGGCGATAAATCTTTCGATTCCTTCAATTTTTTTTAAAACCTTTCTGCATGAATATATAATTAATGAGATTAAATAAACTACCCTAAAATTGGCGTTGTTCCCAATCTTTTGAATAAATTTTTAAGCTGGATAAACTTCTATAATAAATATAAGAGCATTTGTAGAATAAGTTTTGAATGATTTCTGCTAAATAAGGCTTGGTGAACAATTTTGGTTTTGTTTGCTTTTGATTCTGATTCTATGTGACCGATATGCGTGGCATACTATGTTCTCTTGCGTCCCTAGATACTCTGTGGATTGACGAAGATATTCTTGGCGTTTTTAATTTTAATATTGATATCTGTTGTCTACTCTATGCTTGATCGATGATCATGCAAGTGAGGCTGGAATGTTATTTTAGATGTTAATGTATATCTTATATATTTTGTGTCTATATATATGTATATATGTATGTAAATGTATGTAGGGTGGAATCTTTTGTAACGCATTGAAGTTTTTCATGAAATATAAGAATCTGTGCAGCGTATCACGTAGGTTCACATGTGCGTCTATATTTATCAACTTGAATTTGAGATAACCTTCTCTTTTCTCTTTTTTTTTCACGAGAATGCATATATACTTATGTTTGAAGTTTTATCTCAGATTTTGCTTATAGACCTAAGAATTTTTAAACTGAGCATGTGGTCATTTTTTCACACATTATGGATATGTGTCTCATTCATGAATACTGATATTTACATTATAATACCTAATTCATAAAAATTGATAATTCAAATGGATGAGACATAATATATTTTTAATATATTTTAAATATATCATCTTTCTTTCTTTTTCTCCAATACACTAGTTTAACTGTATCCCTTCCCTTAACCTCTCATATATACGATGATCATCTGTCCAAAAGCAGCCTACTATATTTTTTCACCTCCTCAATGTATTTCTCTCTCCCATATCTCCTTGTCTCTCTATCTCGCTCCGTTGTTTTTCTTTACATACATCTCTTCATCTTCTTTTTTTATTTACATACATCTCTTCATCTTCTTCTTCTCATCTTCGTTTTTCTTTCTATATAACTGTCATAACAGTTTCACTACCAAATCAACTTTTTAAATGGAAGTTGCATTATTACAAGGTATGTCACTAATTATTTATAAAACAGCTTATGTATTGTATTTTGTCTGAGGAAGGAATACCATATTTTTAATATGATATCCCAGAAATATATATAACGAAATAAATATGGTTTTATAAATATAGTTTCCATTTGTTTAATATCGTATATATATATATATATATATATATATAATCATCATAGTGGAGGCACATGGCTTAGTGGTTAGAGCATTGGCCTTGCAACCGAAAGGTTGTGAGTTCAATTCTCAGACCGGGTGATGTGTTGTTTCCTTGAGCAAGACACTTTATTTCACATTGCTTCAGTTTACTCAGTTGTAAAGTGGTCGTGGAGGTGCCACGGCAAAAAAGCACCCAGCACTCACTGTAAATGAGGTTGGTGTTAGGAAGGGCATCCAGCTGTAGAAATCAAGCCAGAATCAGTTCCCGTCCCATCCTTGCAAGCAGGGAAAAAGCGGACGTAAAATGAAATGATGATGATGATGATATATATATATCAGGATCGCAAGATAGAAAAGAAGGTAGCATGGAAGTGCCACTATGAAACATTACTGAATGAGGAAAATGCATGGGAAGAATCAAGTTTGTCACAAGTCGACCAAAGAGAGGGTCCAACTATACAAATTAGCAGTAGTAAGTAAGGTAATCAAGGATATGAAGTCAGGCAGGGCAGCTGGTCCCTCAGAGATAGTTGCTGAGATGTTGAAAGCTTCAGGTATGGTGGGCTACACCATAGTCTTCCACATTGTAAATCAAGTTATACAAAGTGGTATTATACCCAATGACTGGTGTAGCAGTATCATGATAAACTGATACAAGGGCAAAGGTGATGTTTTAGATAGAGAAAACTATAGAGACATTAAGTTAGTTTACCAGGTTATGAAGGTCTCTAAAAGAGTCATAGCTCAGCTGATTAGGGACCGAGTTAAATTTGTTCCAGGTAAACGTACCACAGATGCCCTCTTCCTTGTAAGACAACTGCAGAAGTACCTAGCTAAGAATATCCCCCCACTTGGCTTTCGTAAACCTTTTGACAGAATCGCTGTTCCATTATCTGGTGGGCTCTTAGAAAACTAGGAATTGATGAATGACTTGTAAAGGCAGTACAAGCCATGTATAGAAGAACAGTCAGAATTAACAATGACTATAGTGAAGAATTTAGCATGCAGGTTGGTTTCCCTCAGAGCTCAATTCTTAGCCCTCTTCTGTTTATTATCATTCTGCTGGCAATAACAGATGAGTTTAAGACTGGCTGCTCATGAGAACTCCTGTATGCTGAATTAGAGAAAGAATTCCAAATAGGGAAGCATAGCCTAGAATCAAAAGGTCTTAAAGTCAACTTGGCAAAGACTAAAGTCCTAGTAAGTAGAAGGGAAAAAAGGGCCCAGATCTCCTCTGGGAAATGGCCCTGCTCAGTGTACAGAAAAGGAGTAGGTAGAAATTCCATTCTATGTCTCATATGCAAGCAATGGGTACACAAGATATGTAGTGGGATCTCAGGCAGGTTAACAAAGAATGTAGGTTTTAAATGTAGCCAGTGCACAGGGGCAGCAAGTAGCAAGAGCCCTGAGGATACCATCACCTTCAAATGTCCAGAGGCCTCGGTAGAAGTGGTAGATAGTTTCTGTTATCTGGGTGACCAAATCAGCAGTGGGAGAGGGTGTTCTGAAAGCACAGTAACCAAAGTGATATTGAGTTGGAGAAAGTTCAGGGAGCTACTACCGCTGCTAACTACAAAAGGTTTTTTCCTCAAAATGTAAGGTAGTCTGTATGATGCATGTATACGAACAACAATGTTGTACAGTAGCAAGACCTGGGTGCTATGTGCTGAGGATCTGCAAAGATTGGAAAGAAATGAAGTCTCCATGCTTCAATGGATGTGCAATAGCAATATACGTGAACGGCAAAGCATAAACATACTGCATAAGAAATTAGACATAAGAGGGACCAGATGCAATGTACAGGAGAGGAGATTGCGTTGGTATGGATATGTGATGCATATGAAGGATGACAGCTGTATAAAAAGTTGATGGTAGCCATGGAGTAGGCAGGTCTAGGAAAATTTAGGATAAGTTAATAAAAGCTGACCTTGCACAATTACACCTCACCAAGACGATGACGCAGGACTGCGACCTCTGGCACTATGCAGTACTATAGAAGACCCACCCTTCCATATGCTTGAGCCGAGGCATGTATCTAATAGGCAACACCTTCTTCTACTATTTTCTCTCCCATACACCTTCCTTGCTGTAACTGTCCCTATTACCTATGTCCTCAATTTCCCCAACCCTCCCTAGTTCCCACCCAAGACTATGAAGTGGTCGTGTAGGTGCCACGACAAAAAGCATCCAGCACACACTGTAAATGTGGTTGGCGTTAGGAAGGGTATCCAGCTGTAGAAACGAAGCCAAAATCAGCCCTGTGTGAATGCAACAAGGTCCTCTGACCTGATCTCTCTGAAAGGGTCAACCCATCCTACTCATGCTAGCGTGGAAAGTTTTCTGAGCCCACCAGATAATGGAACAGAGACTCTGTCAACAGCTTTCACCAGGTTTACGAAAGCCAAGTGGGGGAGGGGTATTCTTAGCTAGGTAATGATGATGATTATATATATATATAAAAGGTAAACAGAAATAACAACACAATTGGTACAGTATGTGGAAGGAGTATATTAGGTTAATGCTTGAAATAGCAGGAAGAGGTGGATTTTCACTCTGAAACTGGATATAAACCCAGAGTTTACCTGAACTTCCACCAGGAAATCTTTTCATGTCACTGAAATTTTTTTTACTTCTTATATCATCATCATCATCATCATTTTACGTCCACTTTTCCCTGCTTGCAAGGGTGGGACGGGAACTGATTCTGGCTTGATTTCTACAGCTGGATGCCCTTCCTAACACCAACCTCATTTATATTGAGTGCTGGGTGGTTTTTGCCGTGGAACCTACACGACCACTTTGCAGTGGAATGATATGGACCCCAGTCCCTATCATCTCATTTCTACAGCTGAGTAAACTGGAGCAATGTGAAATAAAGTGTCTTGCTCAAGGAAACAACACATCACCCGGTCTGAGAATTGAACTCACAACCTTTCGATTGCAAGGCCAATGCTCTAACCACTAAGCCATGTGCCTCCATATATATTGGAAAATGTGAGATCCTTGGTACAGTTAGGTATATTTGAAAAAAAGGAAATGAATGACTTCACTTGTAGAGTTAAAAAATTTTGATTTAATTTTATAATATTATGAGTTGGTAGATCTAGTAAGTTCTTTGTTAACTTCGGTGGGAAGAATTTTAAAGATTCCTGGTTAACTTGGGCTGGAGAACTTTCTCGCATTCGTCTGTGGCAATTGTCAAACTGAGATCAGGTGGTGTTGAGATGTGTGACTATATATGAGAGAGATTTGATATGACTTTTCAATCCACTAACTGAGGTATATTCTTTTCCACACTCCCTGCAAACAGGAATGCTACAATGCATAGTTAACAGGGTCCTTGTGCATGTGGCGTTTTAGATGACTTTTAAGGCCTGCTTTACTTAGACATAACTGACCACATTCTTTACTCGTCAAATTGACCTATATGTCAAGATACAGGCAAACTGACCTCAAGGTCTTTATGAGCACACTGCTTGAGCTGTTCATGCTCAACATGGTTTCTTTCAAATTCTCTCCTCCCAAGTGTCATTAAATAGTGCTGTTGCACATCCAGTTGCAACCTTTTCTGGGTGTTTCTTTTGAATAAAGTCTGAAAGTTTCTCCCACATTCCCAATATTTTCTTTATCTCACTTGTACAGATAACCTCCTCCACATCACCTATTTTCTGCAAAACCTTTGTATGCTGCTGTGTCTGTAGCTCCTTTAGCTCCTCCATTGTCAATTCCTCAGAGTGCTCCTCAATGAGCTCATTGATCTCACATTCATCCATGTCCAGGCACATGGACTTGCTGAGGGATACAATCTCCTCCATCACTGCTGCTTTGGGTTTGAGTCTTTCAGAGTCTGTTTCAGACACAACCTCAGGCCACAGCTTCTTCCATGCAGAGGTCAAGGTCCTGCCAGGCCATATTGATAATTCTGAGGCATATCATGATGTTATAGTGGTCCTTCCAGAACTATCAAAGGGTGAGGTTTGTGCTCTCCATCACCTCAAACCAGCAGCGGATAGGTGCTTCGTGAAGAGCTTCTTGAAATTAGAAATCACCTGCTGGTCCATGGGCTGCAGGATAGGGATGGTGTTGGGAGGAAGGTAGAGAACCTTAACTCTTCGAGGATGTCATCTTCGAGGTTAGGTGGGTGAGCAGGTGCATTGTCCAGGATGAGAAAGGCTTGCAGGTGTAGATTTTTTTCCTTGAGATATTTCTTAAAGTCAGGACCTAAGACCAAATTCATCCACTCCACAAAGAACTGCCTGGTGACCCACGCCCTCGGGTTTGCCCTCCACATAACCTGCAGTTTTTCTCTCAGAATCTTATATGACTTAAAGGCTCTGGGATTTACTGAATAATAAATGAGCAGTGGCTTAATCTTGCTGTTGCCGCTTGCATTGGCACACAGTGCAACGGTTAGCATATCCTTCATGGCCTGGCATCCTCTCCTCCTCTGCTGTTATATAAGTCCTCCTTGGCATCTTCTTCCAAAAAAGTCCTGTCTCATCACAGTTGAAGACTTGCTGGGGGATGTATCCTTTGGCTGATATAATTCTGGCAAAAGGTTTGAGGTAATCCTCTGCCTTCATATCCACGCTCGCTGCCTCACCATGCTTTACATGGAGTGAATGCCAGTCCTCTTTTAAAAATTCTTGGACCAGCCCCGACTGGCTTTAAACACTTCAGTATACAGAGTAGAGCACCTGAATTATGCAGATGGGTCTGTTTACTCCGAAGTATATTCATAAATATGAAGTACAAGTCAACTGGTTAAAATTAACTTTGTTTATTTATAGTTGCTGTTATGTATATTTCGGTGATAACCATTATACAACCACTATGACCTCATCAGACAGCTACAATTTGAACATAAAAATCAGAAAAACAAAGATGAAATAAAGTTTACTTCTGTTGTTTCAATTCATTGATATACTCTGAGCTGAAGTTTGGTGTTGCTTTCTCAAGATGGTTGTGCTGATGATACAACAAAAAGCATCTAATCCGCCATGTAAGGTGGTCATGATAGTGACACAACAAAAAGCACCCAGCCTCCCTGTAAGGTGGTCATGCTCGTGACATGACAAAAGCACCCAGTCCACCCTCTTAGATGGTCGGATCAGTGTCATGATAAAAAGCACGCACTTCACACTATAACATTGTTGGCATTAGGAAGAGCATCCAGCCATAGAAACCAAGCCAAAATACATGACATGGTCTCAAAATGTGAATACTCATATAATGAGTGGGTATGTGAATTAGTACAAAATGAAGGGGAACAAATTTTCCATTTAAATTTCCTTAATTCTGTTTTTATTTTTGGTAAATTCCTTTTTTTACCATTTTATTGTATTTCAAGGGTATATTGCAATAAATTGTACTATAAATATCAAAAACAGGGAAAACAAAATTGTTGTCTTAGAGGATCATATTAACCGTTTGGTTGGAATAATAGGATTTGGTTAAATATACATGTTAGATGAAAATAGATGTGGAAATCAAACACTTACCTCATTTTTTATGAAGATTAATACGTTTTGTAAATGGATTTATCTGCAATGTAGATCAGAGTGGAATTATATCAAAAATAAATAAATAAATGAAATAAATAACATTACTATTAACGATGATTAGGTTCATGAGCATGGCATCACATGTTCTCATTTATCTGATGTGTGGAACATAACTTAAAATATAAAATATGATGGAAGATTTTTTGATAAACACTTTAAAATAAAAAAGTTTTGTATTAGGGTTAGTTACAGGCAGTTTGGTATCAAAAGGCCTCAAAACAGTAAAAGTGAAACAATTAATTGGCAAGATAGAATCATTACATTAGGCTTAGATAAATCTGGTTTTCTATTGCAGCTTGAAATCAGTAATGGCAAAAGACCAGACAGCATCACAATGTTCTTGTTTTACGGTGATAAATCTCTTATCTGAAATATGACCAACAGCGATATCTTTTCCAGTAGCTAACTGGCGAAAGCAGTATCATACCTCATACCATGGAGTTCAAAATGAAAGGTTTAATAATCTGGAATAAAATACATCCCTGTCAGTATCAATCAAATAACCAAGTCATGAAATTGACATTGTGATCACTAAGCATATCACACACATTTACTCTGAACTCTTTAGCATTTACATTACTCTATATATACTATTATATTTTCACAGTAAAAACTTTACCTTACATAATTATCTCACATAATATCGAATCTATGAGATTTTGATACTATTTATTTTGAGAACAATACCTTAACATCAGTATGAGCAGCCAGTTACAGCTGGTTTGAACAGAAAAAGGTGAGAAAATTCTGGCTGGATACAGCCAGTTTAAAGGAAGAATCAGTGTAGTAGTGTGTGTGATAAGTTTGGGCCTTTCAATTACAGGTAGTCTATCCAACAAGCTTCCAAACAGTTTTCATCTACCCAATGTTTAAGATGTCACATGGTAGGATTGATCAAGACCTTATGATTGCAAAGTTAACTTCTTAAACATTCAGCATCCACGTTAGATAATCTAATAATGCTATTAACTATTTCCACTATATATATATAATTTAAAACTACTAAACAACAGACAACAGCCAGCTGGAGAAGCTACTAAAGTTGCACATAATTATTGCAGAGCTATCAAAATGAGTATAATGTTACATAAACATGCCAAAGCTAATCTAAGTAGAGGCACATTAATCAAAACTCAAAATATATATTTATATTTAGATTGTGAAACTAGAGAAGGAGAATCAGCCATTACAAGTATTTAGAAGATGTAATTGATAAAGGAAGGGGAAATGTATAAAAGAATTTTACAGATGAAACAGAAAATCTAACTGGATATCAAGGAAAAATTGCTGTAGATATAAAAAAGTAGTTATTGGAAACTGTAAACTTTAGCTTCAATATAATGCCAATATTCTCAGAGTCCAAATTTTACCTATCAGTACAATAATGGTGGATTTTTTTTATTGGTTTTGATGAAGAGATGCCCAATTGTGAATTAATGTATAAATGGTTCAATATTCCACAGACATGTACCTATAACATAATTTCCAAACTGAATCAGCATGGCACAGTATGTGAAAAGGTACAGTACATCTGATGGGTATCTCCACAATTTCACTCATGAGGCTTGGATCGACTCAAGGCTATGGTAAAGATACTAACCTAAGACAGGCATCAAACTTAGGGTCTCATTATTATGAAGCAAACTTCTTAAAAACTTAGCCATACCTGTGCCTGCACCCTCATATATTTAATTACTATGGGAAACACAATAGATCATCTCTAATCCAAAGGCTGACCAACAAGTGGGTCATTGAAGTGTTCTGTATGATGCCCTTCCCCCAGTTTGGTGGAAGGAAACAGTGGTAGTCCATAATCTTGAGATGCCAGAGCTCTCAACAGCAACCAACACAAAAGACAAACTGTCCATTAATTGTTTCTACTTTTGGCACAAGGCCAGCAATTACCCAGTGCATTACTGGTACTTTATTTTATCGACCCCGTAAGGATGAAAGGCAAAGTCAACCTCGGCGGGATTTGAACTCAGATCGTAAAGGGACGTAACTATGCTGGAAAGCATGGCGTCCGACCCTCTACCGATACTGCCAATCCACCGGTCCATTAATGCCTGGTATTTAGTCATCATCCACACTGCTTGGGAGATTTGAAATCTTAAGGGGGAATTCCACTTGAAATGGGTTATAGGAGGGCCATGTTTGCATTTGCAGATGATGACATAATCATGGTGCTGGATACTTCAGCTGTAGAAGCAGACAGCACCATAATGAAAGATTATCAGTAGGTAATGGAGCTTGCAACAACAGGGACAAGATTGCAACATAGCACATGGAGTGGAAAGCCTATGCTATCTAGTGGCAATTTCTTCCTCTGGACAGATGGCACTGTTGTGGCACTGTTGAAGTGCTGAGAGTCTGCTTTAGTCTAGACCTCCAGCTAGAAAAGAACTGGTAGGAGATCATAATCAGGGTAGTCAATCTCATTTAGAAATGAGCAGTGAGAAGGCTGTCTCTGAAAGGTCAGGTGGAAGTGGCCAACATCTACATTGCTTTCACAATGGCCAATATACTATCACCTAACCATCACCTTGGTGATATACAACCACTTGACCATCATGCCATACCCAAATAAACACCTGACCAGCATGGAACACATGCCCTTTCTCTTTTCATGGAAAAGACAAGTAGCATTAGTCAGAAAATCCATCTGCTACCAATACCTTAGAATGCTATAACTACAGTTAACATACATGTAAAAAGCAGTGTGGGGACCTTTTGTGTGACTCCTCTTTCTGCAGCTCTTCTTTACATTGCTGTAGACTTGTATCTAACAGTTGCTATCATGTATAGGACAGATTGTGTTATTAGCTGGGACTATAGTCAAAACTGAACCATCATTTTCCTTTAGAAGTGAAGTGCAGCAAGTCATCTTCTATCTGGTTTCTATGACAAAGGAAGCTGTATGATGGACATATTTAAAGGGTTTGAGGGCATAAATCTTCCTCTCTTGCCAGGCCCTCATCAATTTTGTCAAGTACCACCCGAGGAAGAAGGTGAGGGGATAGAACAGGAATCTCAAACACATAGCCTGCAAACTACTTTTCTATGGTTCATTGCAGAGCAATTTTTGTGACTAATTGAGGAACATTTTAAACAGAAAATTTGTCCTCCAACATTTTGTATTAATTCACATATCCAACTTACTGTCATATGCATATTCATTTTGATGGGAAAAAAAAAAAAAAATACCAGCATATCAGCCATATTGCAGATATTATAACTGGTGGAAATCACGTCCCTCACCATATAACCTTTGGTTTGCTGTGCCTTTCCCCCAGAATGTAATGGCCCTTTTGAGTCCTTGAGTTTGAGACTATGGTTGTCTAAGCAGGAGAAAAGAAACCAGGAGAGTACACTTTTAATACTTGTTATGTGACAGAGCTAAGGGGGGGGGGGGGGTATAAAGGGTTTTCCTAAAATTACCCTAAAGTACAGTCTCCTCCTATTAGGGTATTATTTCTTGTTGACATTGTTATTGTTTTGTATTGTTATCATGACTATTTATTACAATTATTGTTATTATCTCATGTTTTCATTTTGGTGATGTCCCCTTTCATTTATTAGATGTCAACTCCATTCTGTGTTGTTTTTGTCCTTGTATTGTTCCTGATGTCTTGGATCTTTCTAATCTTTCTCTGCCTTCAACCTTGTTGCTGCAGCTGCAAACCCGGGCACCACTGCCCAAAATGCAGAGGAGAGGAAAATAAACAAATATTGGGGCTTGTCCAACTGCTTCCTTTCTGTACCAGTCACCGTTGAGACCTCTGCTGTCCTAAGTCCTGCACTGCCAATTTCTTCCACTAATTTGGAAAGATAGCAGCCAATTTGAGGAAGGAGCCTTGTGAGGTGGGGTAGCTGTTTCAGTGGGCGTTGCTGGCCATTCTGCATGGCAATGCCTTTGCCAGTCTGTCTGTGGGGAATGACCGAATCACCACAAGACAACGGTGCAGAGGCTGTCCCTCCCTCCTTCTCCACCTTTCATTTACTGGTTCATTTTCTTTTTTTCTTCTTCCTTCTCTTTTTTTATTTCATTTAGATATTATTTTGTCTAACTTTACATTTTGGTAATATTTATGTAAATAAAATACATTCTTCATTATCTATGAGGCTTGGTTGAAATGTTCATAGGGTGAGCAAGATACCCTCATGGAATGAGACCGAATGAGGTTTATTTTTCAATATGATCCCCCTTGCAGTCCACACACTTTTTCCATCATTGTTGCAGTGCTTGGATCCCATTGGTGAAGAAGCTTTCATCCTGTTGGTCAAAAAAGTTATCAACAGCACATATATTGTGTTAACAGGTTGATGTGTCGGCTATCCCCTCAAGGTGGGGAGACAGGAAGCGATAGCTATATAAAGCCTATATTTTCCCACTTTACACACAGAGACATCGGAGTGATAGGATACACAACTAACTATGTAAAGATTAACCACTAACTTCAGACCCGAGAGGTCTACAGAAAACACGACATTGGAGCGATAGGATACACAACTAACTATGTAAAGATTAACTGCTAACTTCAGACCCCAGAGGTCTACAGAAAAGCCAGAGACATCAGAGCATTATGCTAGCAATTAACTATGTAAGGATTCACCACTATCAACAGACCCCATGAGGTCTACAGATACACACACAGAGATTGGAGCCATACTCTACAAACCATGTACAAGCCACAGTGGTCTACAACTAATTACAGACCATTCAGAGATATACAAACCATATCTCTCTCTCTCTTACTAACTACTGTCTCACAACTACTACCACGGACTCCAAATTCCAACAACAACAATTATCTGTCGCTCGCTGTTTTCACACCAACAACAACAGACTACAATAGCCTCACATCAGCAGCAATAACAACATTAACAACTCTTGGTAACTGTTTTATATGTACTTTTTAATTGATTCACGTGAATTAAACTATATAACCAAATCATTTATTCTTTATATTCTTTATATTCTCGTTATTACATTTACACATATTCTTATTATTCATGTTATTTCCTCTAACAATTTTGTTATTACATTTAACAATCTTGTTATTATCACATATCTAAATAACCACATATATCCATCTAACTTTTCATATTTAACCTTTCGTTAAATGATGTCCACTGCGGTACTGGTTCCCATCCAAGTAGATTTTCATGTTGGGGAGCAGATGATAGTCAGATGGAGCCAAATCAGGAGAATAGGTAGGGTGATCACCCACTTCAAAGCCATAATCATGCACAGCAGCCATTGAAACCAAAGACTTGTGTGTTGGAGCATCGTCCTGATGAAACAAGACCCCTTTCATCAGTTTTCCTGGACGTTTGGTCTAGATAACCTTTTGTAACTATCTCAGTATGTTGGCATACCACTCTGCATTGATGGTGTGGCCCTTTTGAAGATAGTCAATAAACACAATACCTTTTGCATCCCAAAAAACTGAGGCCATCATCTTCCCTGCAGATGAAACATCATTGGCCTTCTTTGGACAAAGAGACAATCCACTGCATGGATTGTCTCTGACTCAAAGTGATGAACCCAACACTCATCCTGGGTGAGGAAATCTTCAAGAAAACCAGCTATATTTGACTTCAACAATGTCAGATTTTCCCCGTGATTTGATCAGCTTGGTGCACTTTTGATCAGAAACCTTCATCATGCCAAGACTATTGAGCAGATTATTCTTAACTCTCTCATGGATATGCTAATAGCATTGGCTATTTGATTTATAGTCAATCGCCTGTCATTCATCATCATGTGGTGACCATGATTAATGTTTTCCTCAGTGGTGGCACTTGCAGCATGTCAAGACTCTTCATGACTCTCCCTTCCTTTCCTAAATTTAGCTGCCCACTTTTACACTGTTAATAAAGCTGGAGTGTCATCCCCTAATCTAGTAACCATGTCAGAATGAATGCCCTTGGGGTCTAAACTGTAGGTGCTTGATAACACCACAAGGCCAAATTTTGTCTATTTTCCACCTTAGCATGAGTTAGATGTTGTGAGATAAGCCAGGCCAGATGACCCTGTCTTGCTCATACAGAACCGATTTGGTTTCTATGGTTGCATGCCCTTCCCAATACCAACCGCATTTACAGTGTGTACTGGGTACTTTTTGTCATGACACCTACACGACCACTTTACAGTGTGGACTGGGAACTCTTTGTTGTGACACCTACATGTTATTAATAGGAAGAGTTGCAATTAATGAATGCAATATTTCACAGATCTAGCACTACTCCTTCATAGTCAGCCTAAGAACTTTTCAGCCCACTCTCATACCCTAACTCTAGGGCAATGAATTAGCAGAATCTGTAAAGAAATATTTATTATTAGTATTACTTTCACTTGTAATTCACCTCTGGGCAGTTCCTTAATGCTTCTCAAAATTAAGCTTAAATTCCATATATAAATTTTTTATGAATAGATTTACAGAAGGGGAGAGAATAAGAGAGTGTGAGAAGGAGTAAGAGAGGAAGGGAAGAGGAGAGAGGAAGGGAGGGATTGTGTGTCTGTGTGTGTGTGTGAATGTATGTGTATTTAAATGTATTTTGTGTGTGAGAATGTATGTGTATTTAAATGTACTTGTGTGTGTGAATGTATGTGTATTTAAATGTATTTGTGTGTGTGAATGTACATGTATGTGTCTGAATATATGTATGTGTGAACGTATATGTGTGCGAATGTGTGCGAACATATATGTGTGTGAATGTATGTGTGTGTGTGAATGTATATGTATATGTGAGTGTGTGTGAATATATATATATATATATGAGTATTTGTGAAATAACATGACATTTTTTCTGGAATGCATTGTTTTGTGTGTGTGTAAGTTGTGTTGTGTGTGTGTGTGTGTTGAGTGTAGTTCTAAGTGTGTCATTTCTATTGGAGAAGGTGAAAGCAGAAGAATGGGATGGTGGCAATGCAGGTGCTTGTTGTTGAGTTGGTGGTGGCGGCGGTATTAAAAATACTAGTAGTAGTATTTAGTTGTACTCCATTACCTCCTAAGTGACAGTGGGAGTTTGGTTCTTTTGTGTTCAACCTGGTGTATATGTGTATGTTTAAGGAACACATTCATACATTTAAACCTAATTATAACATTTACTCACTATCCATTTTTAAAAACTAAAAACTACAACTACCCATTATAATATCAAAAGCATGAACAATGTACTATTGTTCAGATGGTGAAAATAATTTAAAGTATTTCATCCACATTTATTTTTAAACCTCAGATCTCATATAATGATAAAAAAAGTTGGATAGTGTAAACTTTATACCAGTGGCTAGATCAGAGTTCCCAAAGCTGGGCGATGAAGCAATGATTGGTGGATGATATAGGATTTTGAGCCTTAAGGTATTTCAACATATGTTACCCAAAAACAAATATTTAAAGGAGATATAGAAAGAACCTGTATAAAACAAAAGAAAACAGGAGACTCAAACATTTTTGGTGTTTTTGAATATATACTCTAAAGGTGAGTGGTGAAAAATTTTTCCATGTGATGAGGCAAAAAAGGTTGGGAATCCCTGGGCCAGATGGTATATCTCAGCAGGACTCCTCTCACAAGATGGCTAAAGTATTACCTCAGAAAAACCAGTGATGTCTGTTGCATCAGCCATTCCTCTTTTCAGGCCTTGGAGGAAGAACACCTCTGGTGGCAGTCCAGAGACCAAAGTCATATAAGCAGTGGTTGCCAACCAGTGGTGGTCCACAGAAAAATTCGGACATTATTTGCAATTTTATTAATAATAAAACAAAAATATTTGGTTAAAATATATTTTATGACACCCCTAAAAACTGTTTCTCCTCAGTAAAGAATTTTATACATATGTATCATCTATCAACAATATGACAAACGTATGCTTCAGTATTGTTTAATAATATGGAAGTTCTCTGATCATTATTTTACAAATGTCGGACGCCATGCTTTGACGCATAGAGTTACGGGCCTTGCCATTCTGAGTTCAAATCCCGCCGAGGTTAACTTTGCCTTTCATCCTTATGGGGTCGATAAAATAAAGTACCAGTAATACACTGGGTAATTGCTGGCCTTGTGCCAAAAGTAGAAACAATTATTTTACAAATGTATTTATCTTTTTAAAAAAAATCATATTAGTTGTCCGCGGGATTTAAAATTATGAATTTAGTGGTCCGTGAAGTACGAAAGGTTGGAGACCCCTGCACTAGCCATCTTAACAGTGACCAGCACAAAAAGCAAACAAGCAGTCAGTCACCTTCTGCTTCCTTTGCACTGTAGTCAGAAATATATGTGCGTGTGAGCATATATATATAAACGGAAAAAATGAAACGAAATTTCATTTCCCACTCTTGGTACGGCTGTTACTTAAATATAAGTATGTACACGTACATACATATATGTATACAGACGTACAGTAGTATGTATATATATATACATACATGCACACATATATATATATGTACGTATGGATTCACCGAACATTTATTATAATGCTCGGTGTGCTTGTAAAATAACATCCCGTATTAAGCCGTAGTGTCTAACAACCATCGTTGCTCGTTTGTTCAACACTGACAAAGGAACGCTGTACTAGTTTCAAGCTTATTAGCTATCGCCAGCAACGTATACCTTCCTGCCAGATGATTGAACGTCTGAAAATATATACTTTCCTTATGCATATTAACGGCTGAGCAGTCTAATTTGCATATCGAGTGGGTTAATCGGCCGGGTGCACCGAAATATATATATATATACTAGCCTTGTTGCGTTTCACACATTTTTTGGTAAAAAAAATGATGATTGATTTTAAATAAGTGATATAATTTATGGAGAAAAACTCTGCATTTCAATATTACTCAATGTAAAATATAATTGTTTCTACTTTAGGCACAAGGCCAGCAATTACCCAGTGCATTACTGGTACTTTATTTTATCGACCCCGTAAGGATGAAAGGCAAAGTCAACCTCGGCAGGATTTGAACTCAGATCGTAAAGGGACTATAATGCATGAAAAATTGGAAAACATTATTTTTTGTAATATATCAAATCAAAATTACATTATTAAATCTTATTCTTATTTTGTTTCTTGTAAATAATTTTTTTCAAAATAACAATTCAAAACTTTTGTGAGTAGGCATCATATCTTGTCATTTACCTATGATTTAAATTTCATATAAATCGAAGGGAAACAATTTTCAGTGAGGGTTTGTGCCCCAGGGAACCCTTTGATTAAAATGAAATATACTTATCCAAGTATCCTGGGTAATGTAGTTTCAGAATATATATGGTTATGGGGGTCTATCTCCAAAACCATAGGAGGAGTTTGTGAACAAACAAACAGACAGGAACTTCAACTTTATATATATATATATATATATATATATATATATACAGTTGACCCCTCCCTCAGTATTTGCAGGGGTTACCTTCCTACAACACTCACAAAGAGTGAAAAACCGCAAATATTAAATGTGGTTTCTGAAGATGCCTCATCATCACCGTTTTACATCCGTTCTTCCACGCTAGCATGGGTTAGACGGGTTGTCCTGTTGTGAGCAGTGTCCAGTCGGCTGACCATGTCTTGCTCATACAGGAACTGATTCTGGGTTGATTTCTACAGCTGGATGCTCTTCCTAACACCAACCTCATTTACAGTGTGGGCTGGGTGCTTTTTTGCCATGGCACCTCCACGACCACTTTGCAGTGGGGGGGGGGGGCATATTGTCTATATGCTTCAGCTTCGGCTTGTTCCTGTGGGGGGTCGGATCTTCTGTATTACTGCGTGACGCCAGAAGTTACGGTTGTGTGTCATTGCCCTTGAGAGGTGCAATTGAGTAAGGTCGGCCTTTATCACCTCATCCCAGGTCTTCTTGGGTCTCCCCACTCCGTGGCTTCCATCAACTTCATGTGCTCTGCACCTTTTTATGCAGCTGTCATGCTTCATACGCATCACATGTCCATATCAACGTAACCTCCTCTCCTGCACACAGCATTTGATTCTTCTTATGCTCAGTCTCTCTCAAACAAAGTAAAATATAGGTCAGCAAATACAGTGTATTGTTATTAATAATTTAGTGTTAAAAAGCGTGAAAAAATATATCTCGTCATGAAAACAGCCATTAAAAAATTGCATAAGTTATATACAATTCTGTGGATATGCAGTGGTTGTTACACGACCACTTTACATTATAGGGGTGGGCGAATTTTGTTGTGGCACACGACCACTTTACATTATAGGGGTGGGCGAATTTTGTTGTGGCACACGACCACTTTACAGTGTGTGCTGGGTGCTTTTTGTCCTCATACTTACATGATTACTTTACTGTGTGAGCTGGGTGCTTTTTGTCGTGAACCTACAAAAACACTTTACAGTGTGTGTTGGGTGCTCATCATGGCACCAAAATGACCTCTTTATGGTGTGGGTTGGGGATTTGGGGAGGTAGATCTAGGGATGTGGTGTTAGGACATGGGATGGGTACTAGGACGTGGGAGGGGTGATGGAAAGGAAGGGGGAACATACTAGATGTATGCCTGAGCCCTTGCATATGGGAAGGCGGGTCATCTGTATTACTGCATAATGCCAGAGAACATGGTCCTGTGTCATCGCCTTTGAGAGGTGCAATGGTGCAAGGTCAGCTTTTATCACTTCTACCCAAGTCTTCCTACTCCATAGATTCCATCAACTTTGAGCGTTCTGCACCTTTTTATACAACTGTCATCCTTCATATGGCCATACCAACACAATCTCCTCTCTTGCACACTGCATCTGATCCCTCTTATGCCCAATGTATCTCTCAGTTCATGTATATTACTATTACACTCCATTGGTGCCTGCAGGCTTCATGTATTTCCAATCTTTGCAGGTCCTCTGCACACAGCATCTGCCTTTCATTTTGAGGGAAAACCCTTTTGTAGTTAGCAGCAGCAGTAGCTCACTGAACTTTCTCTATCCTGTTCTTTCAGATACTCTCCTCTACTGCTGATTTGGTCACCCAGGTAATGGAAACTTATTTCTACAGAGCTGTCTGGGAATTTGAAGGAGCTAGTATCCTATGGGCTCTTGCTATTTACTGCACCTGTGCATCGGCCACATATAAAACCTACATTCTTGATAGACTGCCTGTGATCCCACTATATTTTTTATGTACTTATAGCTTGCATTTGGAACATAGGGTGGAATTTCTACCTATTTATTTCCTGCACACTGAGTAATGCCATTTCTGTAAGTTAATTTGAAGACCTATTGATTCTAGGCCATGCTTTCAGACTTAGAATTTCTTCTTTAATTCTGCCATAGATTCAGCTATAAGGGTTAGATCATCTGCATACAGAAGTTCCAATGGACAGCCAGTTTTACACCACTCTGTTATAGCCTTTAGGGTAATAAACAGGAGAGGGCTAATGACGGAGCCCTGATGGACACCTATCCGTATGCTAAATTCTTCACTGTAGTCACTGTTAATTATAACCTTGCTGACTGCTCCTCTATACATGGCTTCTACTGCCTTCACAAGCCACACATCTACCCTTAGTTTTCTAAAAGCTCACCAGATAATGGAAAGGGGAAATCTTTTTTCCAGGTCCACAAAAGACAAGTAGAGGCGTTTACCTTTAACTAAGTACTTCTCCTGCAGTTGCCTCACAAGGAAGAGGGCATCTGTGGTACCTTTACCTGGTACAAATCCAAACTGCATCTAATCTAGGTTAACTTGATCCCTAATCAGCTGTGCAATAACTTTTGTTGTGGCCTTCATAACCTGGTCATCCAACTTAATGCCTCTATAGCTTTCTCTGTCTAGAGATTCTCCTTTGCCCGTGTAGTAGTTGATGCTGCTGCTATGCCAGTCATTTGGTATGACACCATTTTGTATAACTTGGTTAACAATACAGGTGACTATGGCATAACCCACCATTCCTGATGCTTTTCAGCATCTTGGCAACTATCCCCGATGGTCCAGTTGCCTTGCCTGTCTTCATATCCCGCATTTGTTCTGGCTATTCAAATCCCCCTGTGGTCAACTTTGTCTTTTATTCTCCTAGAGTCAATGAAATAAAGTACCAGTAAAGGACTCGGGTTGATATAATCAACTTCTTCTTCCTTAAAATTGCTGGCCTTGTGCCTAAAATAGAATTCATTATTAGTCAGGTAACTAATCCATTCCTTGGTAATTTAGTAACCAGATCATCATCATCATCATCATTCCATTTTACGTCCACTTTTCCCTGCTTGCAAGGGTGGGACGGGGACCTGATGCTGGCTTGATTTCTACAGCTGGATGCCCTTCCTAACACCAACCTCATTTACAGTGAGTGCTGGGTGCTTTTTTGCCGTGGCACCTCCACGACCACTTTGCAGTGGAATGATAGGGACCCCAGTCCCTATCATCTCATTTCTACAGCTGAGTAAACTGGAGCAATGTGAAATAAAGTGTCTTGCTCAAGGAAACAACACATCACCCGGTCTGAGAATTGAACTCACAACCTTTTGATTGCAAGGCCAATGCTCTAACCACTAAGCCATGTGCCTCCATGGTGGTAATTAAATGTGCCTCCAGATGGTAATTTAATTGTCAAAAAGCTCTTTCGTTACCTGACTACTAATAAAACCCAAAGTTAAACTGAACTGAGATAATAACAACATACATATATGTGTGTGTATAAAATAAGGTACTCAATACATTAGTAGAGAAAAGTACATATTTCATATGTACCCTTGTTAATTTGTTCAATTATTGCCACTACACTACTAAATTTGTAGGAGTATACACTATTTCCTCAATTCATTTCAGTTATCATTCAGTAAGAGAGTGTGGCATGGTGTTACAATGCCATAGATGCACAAAGCATCTTGTAGTAGTGTGGTTTTATAGATATATTATTTAATATAGAAATGGCTTCTACAGGACTAGAACTGTTTCATTCGAAGGAAATCATCAGAAAGGGCTTTCCTGATGAGTTTCTTTGAATGAAACATTGTATATATTCTACTATGTATTGAGTACATTACTTACTATAGTTACCCCCGATTGAACCCGGGGTACATACACATATATATATACACAAATAATGGATCAAAACATAAATATGTTTAGAATTTTGTGTTTCTCAATAACCAAGCTCAATAGACATTATCTATAGCAATAATAACCAAATGAAAAAGATATATGGCTCTTTCTCTATATATACATATATCTTTTTCATTTGGTTATATCATTATCTATATATATATATATATATGGCGGTGGATTGGCAGTATCGGTAGAGGGTCGGACGTCATGCTTTCCAGCATAGTTACGTCCCTTTACGATCTGAGTTCAAATCCAGCCGAGGTTGACTTTGCCTTTCATCCTTACGGGGTCGATAAAATAAAGTACCAGTAATGCACTGGGTAATTGCTGGCCTTGTGCCTAAAGTAGAAACAATTATCTATCTATATATATATATATATATATATATATCATGTTTAATATACAAGGAGTCCCCCCAAAATGTATACACACTTTGATTATCTGTATATACAATATTTATTAGAACGGTGTATACATTTTTGAGGACACCCTGTAGAAATGGCTTCCACTGGACTAGAACGGTGTTTGTACTCTACTAATGCATTGCTTACTAACTGTGGTTACCCCCATTGAACCCCGACACACACACACACATATGTATATATATACTCGATGGACATATTTCATATAAATTTGTAGAAAGGGACGAAAAAACCTCTTAGATACTTGTAATCGACTTTTTTTCTCGGATTAGGGTTAGGGTTAGTTTTAAGGTTAAAATTAGGGCTTCCGTTTTCCGGGAAAACAATTCTATAGCAAGCATCTGAGAGGTCCAGGCAAAAAACAAAACTAGGAAAGATAATTATTTTCCACTGAATACATACGAGAGTTGTGTAGATCTCCGAAACTCCGATGGTCTTTTCGCCCCCTTCCATTCCCGTTCTTCTACAAATCTAGTCGTTTCCGACTAGCTTGGGGATCATATTCGACGATAACACGCGAAAAAGAAAAAAATTCTGTAGAGCGGGGTTATCCGAGAGCAGAAGACACCCTATTTCCTCCGTTCTCCGGGAAAAAAACTTAATAACCAGAATATTGGAGATTAGATTAGCTGATAGCACACGAAAAAAAAAGTTTTCCCACTGAAATTGAGTTGGGTGTTCTACTGCGATTGACCATTTCAAAAACACGTGATTCTCAGGGAGATTCAGCGTGACTGTGTGTGTGACTGGCCCTTTGAATTACAGCTACAGTCCACCCGATAGAATTCCAAATAGTTTCTGTTTACACAGTTTCACGCAGAAGACGTGGTTTTACCCGAAGCTAAGGTGCCACGTAGTGAGATCGAACCCGGAACCTAATGAGTGTGATGCTAATTCTTAAACCGCACACATTTACATATGTATAAATACACATATATTCAAGCATGCATGTACACATATATATAATGGCAAAAGAAGTAAATTTAGATATGTCAGAATTTGGTGTCTTACCTGTGACCTGGTAATGTGCCTGATTGGTGGTATACATAGTCCAGGAAATTAATTGTATTATTAACATGTATCTATTGAAGGAAGGTGTCTGCTGTTGTCAGCATTCGTCACCTCACACACATATATATATATCCAGTAAAATAGGACTTGCTTTGTGTATGTGTGTATATATATAAGGAGAGAGAGAAAGAGAGAGATAGATGTAAAATCCCGACCGCGGCGCCAAGCGGTTTCGGCTCGTATGTTCAGCCCCTCACACTCTCTCTCTCTAAATATATATATATATATATAAATGAAAAACCATTGTACTTTTGAAATATGTATAATAAAATATATATTTTGATTATATATATATATATATATATATATGTGCGTGTGTTATATATCTGTCGTCAAAGAAGTTGTTAACATTTAAACCAAGGCTAATTTTTTTAGAAAAAAACTTTTGGTCCTCTTTTTAAAAAATAAAGTCATTCTTAACTGTTTGCTGGTGCCGCGTGTGTGTATCTGTCTATCTGTTGGTGTGTTTGTGTCTATCTATTAGCCCTATCTATATGTTTGTGTATCTATTGTATGTTTGTGAATCTATTGTTTGTTTATGTCTATATGTTGGTCCTATCTGTGTATTTGCTTGTCTGTCTATCTGTTAGTTCGTCTTCTGCGCGATGATAAAAAAAAATAAAAGAAAGAAATTGTAAGCCGTGGGTGTGCGATAAATTCTTCCCATGTAAGCATACACCCTTAACTAACAATACAGCGCTTCGCTATTACTAAACATCACATCACACACAATTTTAACTCACTAAATACAGTACGACACGGGTAAAGAAAGATATATGAAAAAGAAATATATATATTCTTACACACATACACCTCATATATATATATATAATGTATGTGTGTATTATTTTCGCACGCACTTAATTTGACGAGTTTAGTATATTTTCTTTCCTTTATTTTATTTTGGTCATTAATCTTCGTTTCGTTTAATATATTTTATTTTATTTTATTTTATTTTATAAAGGCTGAGTCGCTCGTACGTACGATAGAATTCTTTGCAGCATTCGTTCCGGCTCTTTATGTTCTGAGTTCTAATCCTGCTGTGGTCAACATTACCTTTCGTCCTTTCGGGGTTGTTAAAAGAAAAGTACCAGTCCAGTACTGGGTCGATTCTCTTTCTCTCTCTGAAAGATATGTTCATAAATGGAGAGGGTTGGGCTCCACCAGGTTTAAACCCCAAGACACGATATGAAACACTACGCTGCACGCTATGACCTCGTAGAAAGGTAAGACTTCATCATGTAGTAGGGTAGTTTTAGATGCAGCGCAGCTAACTAACGTTCAGATACTTTCTACTACTACCAGCACCACTACTACCACTATCACCACCATCAACTCACACACATCCATAGCCACGCCTTGTGGGGGGAGCGGACGAATGGTGGTAAATTATAGAACTGTTTGTGTAGAATTTATAAAACAATTGAAAGTAAGGTTAAAAAAGGAAAACGAGAAGAAAAGTCTACTAGATTTGTTGGACATCATAACTCAGCTTTAACCATGCGGCGGACATGGCGAAAGCGTTGTGGTGAATAAACAGCCCGCGAGATCTGCTTTGTTGTGAATTAATCGGAAAATATTAGAAGAAAACGAGGAACTTTCGGAGATTTCACAATATAGCTGAGGAAAAAACTCCAAGGGGGCGTATTGCAAAATAAATAAACATACATTAGGGTTTCTTGTATATAAGTTTCCACAGCTGAATTAAGTACTTAAACAATTATGCCCCCCCTACACACACACACTCCTTATATGTGTGTATTGACCTGTCACTCCCGATAGAGTCGCAGTGGTGCTGTAGCGTGTCATGAGCATTTAAAATAGGATGAAATGCGAACATTGACCTCAGTTAGTTTTGAACTTAGAGCTGGAAAAAATACCGCAAAACATTTTATCCGACGTTCTAACAATTCTGCCAAAACGCTGCATTTTCCATATATATATTTTATTGGATGGGGGTGAGACTGAGTTGGGATAAAGTGTAGCCGCCGTTTCAAACTAGTCATTTAGTATTTTAGCAATCAATGCTAAATAAACATGAGTTATGTGTTGGTTACAGGTGTAAATATATATATATGTGATATACATATGTAGTTTCAGTTGTATATAGATATATTTATAATACACATGTTATATCATTAAAAACACGTGGGACATATAAAAGGAAACAAAACTCAGAAAATACATGCACATGGACAGTTCTCACTCGTCGGCTGTCTATATATATATGTGTGTGTGTATGTGTTATTGATGTATTTAACCCTGTCATACGATACTATATCAAAATTGCTAGAATACAAATGACGTCGAGTGCTCTTTTCATATTACACTATAATTTTCTTAATCATAGCAGCTGCTACCAGTTAGGAAACACCCTATAACACAAGTATGTATATATATATATATTTAAATAAATAGAGGTGTGACACACGAGTTGTGATATATTAGTAAAAAGGAAAAGAAAATGCTGACAAATTTTTCCCAGTGAAAAATAGTTTAATTAGGAATAAGTATAAATTAGTAATAAGTATTAGTTAGTATTCCGTTTTAGTTTTAAGTTTTTACCGGTTGCGCATTTCTTATGCTTTTCAAAAATAATTTTGAGATAGTGTGCTCGTGATTTTTGCTCTAATCTGATCAGTTTTATATGAAAAATGTGGCTTGGGAGGTATTAAGATTTGGTTGGTCGTTGAATGTCACGTGAATAAGCACTATAAATTTCGCGTCAATTCGTGTTGCAAAAATTCTTGTAGTCAAAACAATTTTGATTCGTCGGTAGGAGTCACGTGAATGTTTAAATTGATTTAAACTTGTTTCGCACCAAATGTAGGTTTGTCGAAAAGTGTCCTTTTCCGCTTGATTGAGTTGCAGGAGAGGTCAACAGTTCAGGTGTCTATTAAGACAAATATGTGTGGGTTTTTTTATTATGTGTGTGTAGCAAAGTGGTTCATAGTTGTGATAATGGAAATTAATCGGTCAGTAGGAATGTGTGTGGAGGGGGGGGGGGGGGGGATTTTAACATGTCTTATACGGAGAAATGTGTGTGTGTGTGGGTGTATGTCTGTCTGTATGTTAGTGTGCGCGTGTGTGTTTGGGTGGATAGACCAGTATTTTTGTGGTACTGGTAAAAATGGCGTACATTATTCGATATTTTCAGTCATTTTCAAAAACGATTCTCTAAAAAGAACATCAATAAGATCAATAACAAAAGAGGACACTCACACACGCCTTGTTGTTATGACAATACTATACATCATTTCACCTCTTTTGTTAAGAAATGCGCAACCGGTAAAAACTTAAAACTAAAACTGAATACTAACTAATACTTATTACTAATTTATACTTATTCCTAATTCAACTATTTTTCACTGGGAAAAATTTGTCAGCATTTTCTTTTCCTTTTTACTAATATATATATATATATATGAATCATTGAGCACTTGCCACACATCTCGGAGGTTGTTTTTCGTTATTTCGTGGGCCGAAATGCGAATCTCGATAATTTATGTTTATATATATATATATATATATATATATATATATATATATATATATATATATATATATGGGAGATGTATATATACAGTAAGAAGTGTGCTAGCAGCCGAAGCGTATGATAAAGTTATATCTGTATAAATATAGAGTATGTAACCGAGACTGCATCGACATTTATAATATACACGCGTATCTAATATGTAAGCGTGTAAATACGTGAAGAAATAAAATTTCCCTGTAAATTGAAAAATATGAGAGAGTAAAGGCGTCCAAAGTTAAGACATGGTTGGACTTTGGTGTTAAGCTGGAATCCGACTTTAGATCAGCAAATAAAGTGTTCTCGCGGACCAATCGCCGACATCGTAATAAGAAGTCCTCCTCCACATCTGTTATAAGGAATGCGTCTGAGATGCTCCTCTCTTCGGAGAGTTGCATCCTCATGAGGTGGAGAGAATACTTTGTTGGTCTCCTGAACCTGATCACAACAGCATCTTCTGATGTACCTGAGGTATGTCTGGGAGTGATGACTTATCTCACAGAGGCTGAGGTCACAAGAGCAGTTAAAGAGCTCAAATATGGCAAAGCCACTGGGGAAGATAAAATTCAACTCGAGATGTTAAAAGTACTAAATAGAGAAGGTATTCTCTGGATGACTCGTGTGTGCCGGGTGGCCTGAATCTCTTGAAAGGCATCTAAGCAATGGCAATCGGGACTGATAATCTCAATTTTCAAAAAATGGTTTGGTGCCGAGTGCTGCATGGCTGGAATGAAAATCAGTGCTGCGAAGACTGAGACACTTGTCCTCTCAAGTAGCTTGCGCAGTGAACTCTACAAATGAATGGAGTTCCACCGAAGCAGGTGGAAAAGTTCAAGTATCTCGGGGCCGTGTTCACGCGTGGTGGGAGGAATGAGACTGAATTAAATGCAAGAATTGCAGGAGCTGTTGCAGTAATGTGTCAGCTTTAGCATTCGGTAATCAGAAGAAAGGAGGTGGGTGTAAAAAACAAACACGCTATCTTCAATTCAGTATTCATGCCAACCTTTATTTATGGTTATGAATCTTTGGTAATGACCGAAGGAATACGATCGGTTCCTCCGATGGGTCTTTAGAGTAACGTTTCTCGATAAAGTGCGTAGATCGGAGTTCAGAGGGTCACTCCAGGTAGACCAGCTACTTCTCCAAATTGAGAGATCACAGCTTTGAAACTATGGGCATGTAATTAGAATGTCCCAGGAAAGAATCACTGGACAGATTTTACGGGCAAAACCAACCGGCAGAAGACCCATGATAGATCCCGAGCAAGATTGTTGGATAACATCCATGAGCTGGACTGGTTTCGCTTGGGGATCCAGTTGGATCAATTGGGGACGGTTGCTTCTGACAGGATCCGCAGGTAGGAGTGATTGAGGGCTCTGCTCCCACGACCCTATCAGGAATAAGTGGGCGAAGAAGAATACACACACACACACACACACACACACACACACACACACACACACACACACACACACGCGCGCGCGCGTTCACATGTAGTGTACATGATGTAGATACGATATAAAAGGACTAGAATTTGAATGGAGTCGAGATCACAACATCCTGATCACCTACACCCATCCTGTTTAGTCTGAATGTATATAACACAGGGAGCTGTAAAGATTCATATGTCGAATGAATTGGCAAGACTGTATCTTCGGGATACATTTCTGTTTTCTAGTACTTTCCGTAGTTAAGCAATGAATGACCTGGTTCTTGTGATGAAGGATTTAAAAGGTTCAATATGTATATATGTTTTGTTATGTTATTGTTTAGTCTCAGGTCATCACTAATCGAGCTGATCTGTATTTTTTTTAAGCTCTTCCATCTCTTTTCGGTTTATAACAGAAATGTCCTTCAAGAACGTATTTATACTGACCTCTATTCTTCTTTTCCACCTTGGCTCTTTTCTCTGATCTACCCAATTGTCTTTTTTTCCTTGACATCTACACCCATGTTTTCTGCTACAACAATGCTTGCTGACTTTATCAGATTATTCGTTTCTGTGCTGTTATTTGTTCTGGTGTATTTCGGAATTTCATTCACCTTTTTTATTTTTTCTAGGTTCAACTTCCATAGGTCAACCTTTTTAAGGTTGTAAATAATGTTACTATTGTCCTCCCGTAACCTTGTCTTTATTCTGTCACACATTACCTTCTGTTCATCTGCCACGTCTCCATTAATTCCATTGTCTTCCAGATCATCTATATTTCTTCCACCGAACAAGTTACCATTCACCTTTATTGTTGGTTACCAAAAATTTATTCATCCTTGTCCTCTACTGTAGTTTCTCATTCCTCAGTACTAGCTGCATTTTAATCATTTTTTCCACAACTGTTTTCTAATACCCGTCTTTTGATAGCTTTGAATTTCACTTCTGTCAACCAGTTAATTTTTCTTATTGCTCTGGCTTGGTCATATAACTTCTGCTCTCTGAGTTGAAAGAAGCCTCTTTCTCTCCATTGTTTATGCATACGTTGTCGGCATCTTTTAATAGCAACACTTTTTTCGTCTACAAGATTACTCGGGTACTAACATTCTATGACCTCAACATTTAATTGTTTACTACACCCCCGTCGTGTTTGCTGGTCCATTACTAGATAACGACCTGTTGGAGCCGGACCAGGTACTCCAAGCTTGTCGGGCGTGACACCTTCACCATCAAGGGTTCCAGTCCTCTCAAAAGTTTAATTTGACATTATCACTCATATGCAGTAGCGATTGTCAGGTTGTGCAACTACTAGTGTTTTTATCGTGACACAATCACTAAGTGGACCATTGATTAAGACTTCATCTAGAGACGTTATATCGTAGCTCATCCGCCTTCATCACAAGGATGAAGCCGTTGGCAACTTGAAAAGTTGTCACCTAAGTGCCTTAGGTGTGCCATCTACCCCGGTTTTGAAATCAGACTGATTCTTTTCCTAGACATACTGTCAACCAAGTCTAACTGTCTACCCAAATTGGATGGCCGTTAACTCTCCTGATTTCCACCGCCCTTTGACGAGTTTTGTTTTTTCTCCTGCGGGGTATCCAAAAATCACCCTCCTCATCAAGAAAACTTGGTGGGGTTGTCGGTTTAGTCGCTCACGCGACAGGTTGTACTGGGTTACATGTTACCAGTAGCATTCGAGAACGATGTGACCCTAATTATTATTATTACGTTCTGAGTTCAAATCCCGCCGAGGTTAGCTTTGCCTTTCATCCCTACGGGGTCGATAAAATAAAGTACCAGTAATGCACTGAGTTTGGTGCAATCGACTTTCCCCTTCCCCAGCATTACTGGCCTTGTGCCTAAATCAAAAACCATTATTAAAAAAAATAAAGAAAGAAAGAAATCATTATTATTATTATCATTATTACAAGGGCGGGGGATTGGCAGTATCGGTAGAGGGTTGGACGCCATGCTTTGCAGCATAGAGTTAGGGCTCTTTATCATCTAAGTCCAATCCCCCCCCCCCCCCCCCCCCCGGTTAATTTCGCCTTTCATCGTTACGGGATCGATAAAATAAAGTACCAGTCACGCACTGGGGTCGATTTAATAGAGTTTCCCCTTCCCAAAACTGCTGGCCTTGTGCCTATATAAGAAACCATTATTACAGATCACTCTCGTAAGTTTGTTATTATTCCCATTCTTATCCAGTGTATTTTGTGAACATTTGATATTCTTTTATAGTTAAACCAACCGGTATCTTCTTGAACTAATTAGTTTTATCTCTACTTGTAGCCCTTGGGGACTAAACCTGGTTTTGAAAAATAGAATGGCAAACAATGATTTTTCTTCCGCAATGCAAAACAGCCGGCTCTCCACAGGATAGAAGAGCCTAAAATTCACAAAACAACGACAGCAGCAGTAGCAGTAACAACAAAGACAATAACTGCACGGGAAAAGTATGAAATAAATTTCCCTCAATTACAACATTCAACACCGCTGCCACCATTAAAAGAATCACAACAAAATACAAGGAACTGTGACGAGATAACGAGCAGGGTAGTCATTCATACCCAGAAATGGGCCGAGAGGAAACTATCCCTGAAAGGTCGGGTGGAGATGGTGAACGCGTATATAGCTTCCATCATCTATTGTCGTCTGACCGCCATGCCTTGCCCCAGTTCGCACCTTCTCTTCCACTTCTTGTGGAAGGGACAGGTTCCACTTATTAGGCGGTTCATCTACTGCCAACACTCTTTGTGCAGAGGGCTGACCATGCCGTGGCTGGTGAAGGGCAAATATGAGCTGAGACTACGGCATTTGCAGATATTCCTAATCGGTGAACAGGTATGACCGCCCTTTGTTAAGCATGTCTTTCCGCAGCTCGTCACTTTAACTGCAGTCCTGAGTCCAGCGAGGATCGAGACTGGGCGCTTGGTATTTCGAATGTTGTTAGGCACTTCACAGCCCTTTACTAATCTGGCAATGCGATCAGTGGAAATTCCATTCTAGCGTTCTATAGACGATTAGTGGAGGGCAAGAGCGACGACGGCCTTGAGGAGACTCTAGGCGCCGATGAGAACGAACCAGCCAGTCTATCCCGGAGGACTTTCGATCCGGGTTCTATGGATGATTACCAGAAATCCCTGGCATGGTAGTGCTACAGGGGAAACTGCCGGTTCGAAACAAACTCTACAGGCATGGAAGTGCTGTCAGACGGAGCTGTCCGGGGTGCTCGCAGAGTGATAAAACCGTTCTGCACACACTCGTCCAGTGTCCGGGTATTGCTGGCTTATGGAGTTTTGTCAAGCCACTATTGTCACGCGTGGGACGGATCCGGCTATCGACTTCATCGTGAAGACCGCGCCAGCATCTTCTTTTGACTGAGGACAGACAGTTTTCCTGTGTTTAGAGAGGAGAGGGGCACCTTCCTAGGGCGTTTAGGGGGGGGGGGGTAGAATCTATGGGATTCTTAACTTACACTATTGGGGAATTTAATTATTATTAATTTGTTGTTAATTGATATCTGTTATTTTTTATACACGTTTTAAAACTATTTGTAAATACCCACTGTCTTTTTTCTTGTCCCCCATGTTTCGGTCTTAGCGGCCAACAAAAATATTTATTACGGCCCCTATCTGACTATACTTTTCTAAGGGGGAAGAAACCCGAAAGAAGACACTTTCAAATGCCCGAGAGACAACATAGTAATCTGGGGCGTTTTGTCGAAATTACTCTAAAGTGCAGTCACCCACTGGTCCTTGTTGACAATTGTTATTGTTTCTATTGTTATGTATATTTATTACAATTTCTATAATTGTTATTCCTATTGGGGGTCGATGAAATAAAGTACCAGCTAAATACTGTGGTCGATATAATCGAATTTCCCCTCCCTTCAATTTCTGGCCTTGTGTCAAAATTTGAAATCATTATCGTGGATTGGCAGTATCGTTAGATCATAGGACATTATGCTTTGCGGCATATAGTTACAACCTTTTACATTCTGAGTTCGAATCCTACCGAAGTTAACTTTGCCTTTCATCCTTACGAGGTCAGTAAAATAAAGCACCAGTAACATACTGGTTCGATTTAATCGACTGTTCCCTTTCGCCTAAATTGTTGGCCTAAATCAGAAACCATTATCATAATTATGATTTGGTGGAGGGTGGCTGCTACGTGTAGCAAGTCAAGGGACTCCGTAAAAGCAGTCTTGTTGATAATTTTTTTTACTCCAGTGCATTTAATTACCGTGATGAATGTAACGTCTCCCTCACTCACATGGATATTTCCCCCAATAGGTAAGAAGGAAGTGGTTTACGGTGGTGAGGGTAAGGTGAAGAGGGTAGGGTGATAGAGCAAGAGCCGTGATAGAAGGGGTGGAGGAGAAAGGAAGTTACTGAAGTGACACAGCTTGGGGGGTGGGAAGTTGGGAGTACCTGCTAGATGATGAATGGCGAGTACATAATTAACAAGCGGAAATGGGAGAGAATACAATGGTGTTGGTGGTGATGGGGGATAATGCTGGTGATGATAATGGTGTTGATAGTGTTGATGGTGGTGATGGTAGGGCTGGTGATGATAATGGTGGTGATAGTGATGATGGTCATGGTCATGATGATGAAGGCGGTGGAGGATTTGGTGGGAGTGGTTGAGATGGTGGTGATGAGGCGCTTGATTTTAGAAGGTTATGTGGTAAGGGAATGAAGTGGTTCAGTAAAGTCTCAGCGAATGAGTTGAGATGAAGAGAGAGAAAGAGAAGTTGAGAATATAAATTTCAACAGGGTACAAAAATTGGCAAGGTCGTTTGAGTGTAAAAAACAACAATGTTGGACATTGTAAGACAGACAATATATATATATATATATATATATATATATATATATATATATATATATATATATATATATATATATATATATATATATTAATGGAATAGAATGAAACGAAATTTCATTTCTCACTCTTATTACGGCACTTACTTAAATGTAAGTATGTATGTATACGTACATACATATATGTATACAGACGTACAGTAGTATGTATATATATACATACATGCACACATATATATATGCACGTATCGGTTTAACGAACATTTATTATAATGCTCGGGTTGTTTGTTTGTAAACAAATTACGCCGTACAGTGTTTAGGCAACCACGTCACCTTTTTGTTCAACACTGACACAGGAACGATGTACTAGTTTCAAGCTTATTAGCTATCGTCAGCATCGTATACCTTCCTGCCAGATGGTTGAACGTCTGAAAGTATATACTTTCCTTATGCATATTAACGGCTGAGCAGCCTAATTTGCATATCGAGTGAGTTAAGTCGGCCGGGCACACCGAAAACGATAACTGGAATAGAATGAAACGAAATTTCATTTCTCACTCTTAGTACGACAGTTACTTAAATGTAAGTATGTATGTACGTATACATACATACATGCTTACATATATATATATATATATATATATATATATATACAATAAAGTATGAACATAGAATCATTTGATAAAATATATACACCATCTCCTCTCCCAATCAGCATAATCAACCACACAATAAACCAATTAAACCAGGCTATAAGATTAAAAGGCACCTATGAAGAAATAATAGATAAATAAACGACAGCCATCTATCCGCGATCAACAGCTATAGAATATTTAGCCAGCATTTTAATAGCACGTGGAAATCTATTAAATATATCGTCAACCATACAAAATAAGGTATAAAATTAAAGTTAGAAGAAAAAATGTATATAAACATACCAAGATTACGTATATATATATATATATATATATATATATATATATATATATATATATATATCCAGGGAGTGTAACTTGGAGTTACTGTACGTTCACCCGGGTGAGCACTCAATGTTTGGGTTCACTTCAGTGTCGAGGTATAGAGCTAGACAGTGTGTATTATAGTGAAATAAAATAACAAGGACGATTGGTTACTCCTTCATTACGTTTATTGGTATTTCACTATATATATATATATATATGTGTGTGTGTGTGTGTGTGTATGTTTCTATATTTGGCACAAGGCCAGTAATATTTACAAAGGAAAGGAGGCACATGGCTTAGTGGTTAGAACATTGGGCTTGCAATCGAAAGGTTGTGAGTTCAATTCTCAGACCGAGTGATGTGTTATTTCCTTGAACAAGACACTTTATTTCACATTGCTCCATTTTACTCAGCTGTAGAAATGAGATGATAGGGACTGGGGTCCACATCATTCCACTGCAAAGTGGTCGTGGAGGTGCCACGGCAAAAACACACCCAGCACTCACTGTAAATGAGGTTGGTGTTAGGAAGGGCATCCAACTGTAGAAATCAAGCCAGAATCAGTTCCCGTCCCACCCTTGCAAGCAGGGAAAAGTGGACGTAAAATGATGATGATGATGATGATGATGATGATGAAGAAAGTCGATTATATCGACTCCAGTACATAACTAGTATTTTATTTTATCGATGAAAGGCAAAGCTCACTTCAGCTATGCCCGTTTTACTATATCTCAGTAACTAATTATTAGACAAAATATCCAAATATAGTTTAACACATAGATTGTCACCAATAACAACAACAACAACAACAGCAAAATCATATCAACAACAGCAAAACAAGGGGCAATGACCAAAAAAGCAGCAGCAGCAACATAGCAGCAGCAGCAACAGTAATAGTGACAGCAACGAACATGAGAAAGTAGCTAGCCAACCAACAAGCGAGGTGATCCCAGGTACCACCTTGGTTAATAGCAGCTGCTCTCGCAGATATCGAGTACAAGACGCCCATTCTAGACGTCTATAAAATAAGAAAAGAAAATTAGTCCGGGGATGGAACTATTTATCCAAACGGACCATGACTGCATCGAGGCCATCCCCGATATAATAGGTCTAGCAGATGGCAGCTACCTTCCCAGAACCGTGGAAGGGACAAAAACCCACAAGAAAAGAAAAGGCCCTTCTCCTTCCACCCTCACCCGGCACGCAAAGATTTCAAAAGTTGTATTGGGCTATGGACGGAGGCAACCGTCAACAATAGATGCTGGATCGCCTTGAAAAGGTTTAGTAAAGCAGTAGCGACAGTGAAAACTAAACTAGAATTAGGACTAGTTAGAAAGCTAGATGAAGTCCTTAGGAAATTGCAGTCGACATGCTCGCGGCAAGATTGGCGCTCAACTAATTCTTCAAGGCGATCCATGGTCGGGGGAACTATAAAAGTAAAAGCCGACTTATTTTAGCTGATCTAGCTTATATCCCCCCAAACTGAGATTTTGGCTTAAGTTTAATATCTCTCTCTCTCTCTCTCTCTCTCTCTCTATATATATATATATATATATATATATATATATATATATATATATATATATATATATATATATATATATATATATATATATATATATATATATATATATATATTATTATCATTATTATTATTATTATTACTTTCAAAGTAAAGGGTGTCATGAATGATATAACATTGATAACTTTGATAGGTTTCGGCCAGTATTGGCCCAGGCCATGTCTAACTTAACAGCAATGTCTAACTTAATGGCGGAGACATGTCCGGGTGTAGGAGGTTTGTCTGGGATTTCTTGAAGGGATTTGACCAAAGACTTCTTGAACTTTATGGGGTCTGTTTCTGTTTTAATATAATGTTAAAGAGAACGGGGTCAATTGAGGTGAAATAATTGTGCCGTATTGTGAGCTGCTGATTTGATTTTTGTTGTGGGTGGATAGTACGGGGCTCAAGCCTTGGGTGTAGTTTAAAGATGATGCCAACATCATTTGGGCAATGCTGATGGAATATTTTCCACATCATGCAGATAATATAGCGCTCACGACGGCGTTGGAGAGAATAAAGTTTCAGTTTTTCTAGTCGACCCCAATTATCAAGGCTTGACATGCCATCTATCTTTTTCCTGATTGACCTTTGAGGAGCTTCAATTTTCATGATACTTTGTTTCGTGTGGGGAGACCACAGTGGACAACAATATTCAAGGTGGGGAGCGGCAAAAGTGGAGAAGCGAAGGATAATAGTGTGGATATCTCTCGACTGGATGGTTCTGAAAATCCAGGAACACATTCTGCAGGCCATGTCAACTTTGTTGTTTATATGAGTGGCCCAGCTTATGTTGTTGTCCACAATTACTCCCAAGTCTCTGATGTTGGATGCCACGAGAGTTTCACCTGAAGGAAGGGAGTATGGAAGTTTCGGGGCATCTTCTTTTCCAAAGTGGATTAACTCAAATTTATTCTCGTTCAACAGCATATTGTTCTTTTCCGCCCATTGGATAACAGCCAGTAGATCTGATTGGAGGCATGTCCTGTCACCCACCCCATTGATGACCTTCTGGAGCTTGGAATCATCTGCGAAGATTCTTATGCTGCTGTGCTTGATGATGTCAGAAATGTCATTAATATACATAATGAAAAGAAGTGTGCCCAGCACAGTATCTTGTGGGACATCACTACTGACTTTGGTTGGGCTGGATTGTACTCCTTCAACTACAACATGTTGGGCTCTGTTTGACAGGAAACACTTCATCCACTGCAGCAACTTTCCAGTGACACCTATGTTGGATAGTTTTCTCAGTAGAATGTTGTGACCAACCCTGTCAAAGGCCTTGCTGAAATCAAGGTAGACGACATCAGTGTTGGAGCCCTCTCCCAAAACTCCCAAAATGTCATCAAAGTAATGCAGTAGCTGCATTAGGCAATCCCTTCCATTACGGAACCCACGTTGGTTGGAGTTCAGCATATATATTTTTTTTTCTGTGTGGTCTGCCCTTGGTGGTAGGGTCTGTAGTCCGTACCGTAGATAGAACTCAATGTAATCCGATGGCGAGTAATCCAGTGATTCTATAGAAAAGTTCCGTGTTCCGCCGAGTTAATTCCTTTGATACAGAGTCAGATATTAGGTATTAAATTAAGAATGAAAATAAAAACAACAAAGTCAATTATTTTACCTATTCATATCATTGTTTGACTATCGTTTCGGTGGGTTGATCATATTGACATATTGTCTGATCTATAGCAATTATATAACTGTATACTATCAGAACCTCATATACAGGTTCGATCAGACCGTCTTCTTCGGAAACAATCGCACGTCCATACCAGAATGAAAGGCGCTCTTGTGACCTTTGTGTGATGGAGCTAATGGAAATTATGTCTAGCTCTGATCTGTTAAACTCTCGCCAGGACAGAATTATTAATAGCCAACATAGGAATTTACGTACCTTCGCCAGGTACCACCCAGATTAGCCTAATTGTTTTCTCCTATCTAGATATCCTACTCCTATAATATATTTCCTTTATATATTTCCTTTAGCTGCATAAATTAAACTTTAATTTTTGACAAGCATTAGATTCGATCCTACATTTCATTTTCCACCTTACATTTGCTCCTGCCCAATGTCCGATTGTTATATCTTAGGTTGCAAATTTTTTTTACTAATAATTTAACCTTTCATTTATGGCAGTCTCGTAAAAAAACAATTATTACTGCCATCAACTTTCAGACACTTCGACCAGGGAAATTCATCCCCCTTCCTATTTCTTTACTGACATGTTACTCGCTACTTAACTTTTAACAAGTGTGAAGATATTTATATATATATATGTGCGCTTAAGAGCATATATATGAATATGTATATATGTGCGCGAGTGTGTATGTGTATATATGTATTTATATATGTGTGCAGTGGTGGGCTGGCCAGATTGCCAGGTTGCCCAATGGTAAGTGGGCTCCAGGGAAGCCTACGGTAGCATTGCAAGAGCCCACAGTAGCATTGCAGGGTTCACTGTAGTATTTTAGGAGCCAATGCTTTGCTTTCAAAAAATACCTAAAATCTAAGACAAAGAATAAATAAAAAAAAAAATAAATAAATAAAACAATTAAGCAAAGCATTTGGTCAACCAATTCCCCAGGGAATTAATAGAAACCAAAATATACGATAGTGCAGATAGCTGGAATCACTGGTTGTACATTCTACTAAATCTAAAGCTTAGTGTATTCGTTCATACGTGCAAACATACATATATAGACACAGACACACAAGCATATATATACGGATTGAGCTCAGCCGTCGGGGTCTTACTTGTTCCTATTACCCACTCTACTACCCTAAGTATTGAGTACTTTGGTGCGTTATGGTCCACCTGGTTCCTTACCACATTTCCTTCGTTATATATATATATATATATATATATATATATATATATATATATATATATATACAAATTTTAGTATAGCATTAACGAAGCTTTAGGCTGCGGCTAAGCTAACGAATGCAAATTTGGAATGTATCTTTAGCACTCGATGGAGAATAATACCCAAGAGTAATAACAATACGTTTAGGCAGCTTTGCAAATGAAATATAGCGATCGGCAATCCAGCCGAATTGCCATAGCAACGAAAAGGACTGGACTCAGGAAAAGATTTTTGACTGACCTGGACCATCACGCGGAGACCGAATGCAATACATAATGCATATCGTATAGCATACGATATACATCACATACAACATACAACATCCACGCTAGGTTTCTGTAAATTCGAGATCGACTAATTCCGCTTGCAGGGGTCTGCAAGTTAATGGCCTTTGACGACAGAACAAAGGATTTACTTCGTCAACAAGTCTTGCGTTCTATAGCCTCAGCGGGTGTGTTCTAGCAGTAAATTTCGCTATAGACACGTGGTTTTCTCCAAGGGAAGTAACCCCCGTTTTGGCGGTGAATTCGAAATTTGAGACAAAGGAATGAAATTCCCTTATAACAAAGGAATTGTGGTAAGGAACCAGATGGACCATAACGCACCAGAGTACTCAATACTTAGGGTAGTAGAGTGGGAAATAGGGTAGTAGAGTGGGAAATACCCAGCTTACATAGGTAGTTGTATCTCTTTTCTTTTACTCTTTGTCTTCTTCTTCCCCTGTCTCATCTTAACACTTCCTTCCACCCCCTATTTTCTTCCTCGTCTGATTTTCCCCTTTCGCCTACCCCGATGCAGCCCATCGAGCCTCGGTAGCATCAGTTCCCCCACCCCTGTAATTTTAAGATAGAATTGGCCTAATACCTTTTATTAACTACTTATAGCAGATGTGTTAAACCCCTTAAATTTTGTATCAGTTTTGTAATTTCTACAAGTTTTTTCTATTCTCAACTTATTAACCTGTAATTGTAAGATAGCATTGTGATTTTTTTATTCGTTTCTCACTATCAAATTTTATATATTTTTTTATTTATTTCTAGTTTCTTTTATTGTCTCCTACTCTCATTCGATTTACCTATTCTATAACCTCCCTCCTCCACTTCATACACTATCCTTAGAATCTGCTATCACTTTCAACGCCTGACCGCTCCACTCACTCCCTTATTGTTCTACAGGCAAGTTCAGCCACCCCTATCTCCCACCAAATGCCATGGTAGACTTATTTGTGTTTACAACAAATTTTAACCAATCCTCTTGACAATTCCCATATAAGGAAGTACCCCCTTGACAAGTTCGGCTATTTATTCACCAGGCTAAAAATTCTAATTTAGTCCAGAAATAGCTGTCTAAACGGCTTGAGCTCTGCCATCGGGGTCATACTTTTTCCTATATATATATATATATATATATATATATATATATATATATATATATATATATATATATATATATATATATACAGATAAATCTACCACTCAATTATATTTATATATATATATATATACATGTAGCGAAATCTGTCTGCGCCTTGAACTTTGGGTGATACCTAAAGGTTAAATCCTAGGTCAACACTCTCTTTGGTATAGACAGGTGGATTCTTTGGCTGTCCTCTCAAGGTGGGGGACAGGAAGTGACAGCTATACACAGACCATGTACAAGCCATTCCACACAGAGACATAGGATATACAACTATATATATAAAAGGATTTACTGCTATCAATAGACCTCCAGGGGTCTACACACAGAGATATCGAAGCGATAGGATACACAACTAATATGTAAGGATTTACTGCTATAATAGACCCCCAGTGGTCTACAGCCAGAGACATCGGAGCACCCCCACTACAGAACAAGCTATGTAAAGATTCACCACTATTCAACAGACCCCATGAAGTTTACAGATACACCCAGAGCGATTGGAACCCTGCTATACAGAACACATGTGGAAGATTTACCGCTGTATGCAGTTCACGGTATTTCTCAGTTACTACAGACCATTCAGAGCTATACATACCATACTCTCTTATGACAGCAACGAACTATTACCACGAATTCCAACAACAACAACAACAACAATTATCTATCGCTCGCTGTTTTCACAACAACAGCCTACACATCAACAACAAAATAATATTGTCAATCTTTGCAACTTATGGTTGTTTATTGTACCTTTTAATTGATTCACGTGAAGTAAAATATATAACCAAATCATATATTCTTTATATTCTTTATATTCACGTTATTAATCCTTATATTATATTCATATTATCTCTTCTAACAACATTTTTATTATCATAACAACTAAATAACCAACATATCTATTCTATACATATTACCATACCATCCATTATATAACTATTTCTTTATTATTCATACCCTTCGTTAAATATATATATATGTGTAAATGAAGTAATTCCGTCGAAAGGTCCAGGAAAAAAGAGTGCTCAATGTAGGTTACAGAGCTTAATAGTTATGTAATAAACAACATAAGGCAATTATTTCATTTACCAGTGGTTTCTTAAAAGCAAACAAATTTTGCTTTCAATCATCAGAATGAAAAAATCCTGGTGTATTTATTGACATTGGATTTTAAAAACAAAAATATAATCCATATGAAAGTGAGGCTGGAAAAGGAAGAAGGAAAGGAAAAATAAACACACATGCACACACACACACACAATTACATATACACACATATATACATACACATATATATACACATACATACGCACACACACACATATATATGTATATCTATATATATATACATATACACATACATATATACACATATATATCAACATATACATACATACACAGGCACACAAATACACAAACACGCACACACACACATGCATATATATATATATATAAATATATATATATATATACACATACATACACACAATCATACTTATATACACACGTACATACATACACACATACATACACACATATATACACGCATACATACGCATGCACAAATATAGATATATGTACACACACCTACATACGCACACACAAATAATTATAAGAAAAAATATAATAAAAATACCGTCACATAAGAAGAAAAATGAATGTAAAAATTATTATACAGTTGACAGCGATACAGGCAACAAATAAATGAACAAACACACGTGGTAAGCAATACACACAATTGCACATACACATACATACATAAAAATAAATACATACATACACATATACATACACACACACATATATACATATATATATATATATACATATACACATATATACATACATATACACAAACACATACATACACACATGGTGGCTGCCAACTCGTTTTCGAGTAGGGCCACTACTTTATATCCATGTAGGAGAACCCCTACTGATGCGCTAAACGAGTGTGACTTTTCAGTCCAGCCAGCGACTTGAAAACTCGGGTACAAACACTACACTTGTGACAATTATTGACACATAGTGCTGGGCCCATGGTACCATGTCACGACAAGTGCAGAGAGATCTCCAGATATAAAGCAATGCCTGTGCCGTGAAGCTTTTATAGTGAGCAAAGGCACTGCACAAAGCCAGTCCCACTCTCTTAACCAAGATGATATTTACCAAAAAGAAGAACAAGTCAACATCATTGGATACCATCAGAGTTGCAGGTGTTATATCAGAGTTTTCCTTCTCCTAGAATTCTGCCTTGACAAAGGCTAAGGGGTCATCTCTCCCGGTGATTTTGGATGGCCATTGACTATTAAGAGCTCCTTTGCCCTTTGACAGGTTTTGTTTTTAGTCCTGCAGGATGTCCAAAGTCACCCTCCTCACCAAGCAACCTTGGTGGGGTTGCCAGTTTAGTCGCCAACGACCCGTCCATGAGACAGGTTGTACTGGGATACATGTTACCAGTAGCACCAACTGGTGACCTGACATACACACATACACATATACATACACACACATATACATATATATATATATATATATACATATATATATACATATACACATATATATACATACATATACACAAACACATACATACAAATTCATACACACATATATGTATGTGTGTAAAACTGATTCTTAGATGTATTCATATGAACCTTGTTTAACTCTTAAAAAAATATATATATATATACAATGGGAGCATCCGATTCATCCCAATTGACAGATTTAATTGGTATCTTTATTTTGAACTCTTTGAATCGGAAAATTCCTCAACTTCGCGGTGGAATTTATCGTGACGATGGACTCTTTTCTATCTTAAATTGCAACATAATTAACCTCAATATTATTAAGAACTATATACGTAATCTCTTTAACCAACATAACTTAAAAATTGAATTTGATAACAGCATCAAACTAGCTAATTTCTTGGATGTATCTCTTAATCTTGACACAGGCCTATATTACCCTTACCATAAAAACAATGAGAACCTAAATTATGTTAATTTTAAATTTAACCACCCCACTAATATTAAGAATGCTATAGTTAGTAATATTGGAAAAAGAATATCTAACCTATCTTCTAATAAAAACATCTTTGATGCTAACGCCAATTACTATAATAACGCGCTTTCTAAAGCCGGTTATCCTGATAAAATCAAATATAGTAAAGAAACAAATTCTAGATCTTACAGTAGAATAATTAATCATGATCATTCCAATAACTTTAATAAAAGACCTAGATACAAAAACATAATCTGGTATAATGCTCCTTTCTCCATCTCTATTAATAATAATATTCCTAAATTATTCTTTAGTGCCTTAAATAAATGCTTCCTCCCTCACATATCTATAGTAAAATATTTAACAAACACACTATAAAATTTTCCTATTCTACCTCCTCCAACATCTCCAACATTATCTCTAAACACAACAATAAAATACTAAATACTAAATCTCTTCCTTCCAACACTGAATATCATAATAATAGTAATAGTACTCCCGACGTCATTGTTAACTCTAGGCTAATTTCTGCAAACCCAAATACAACGTCAAACGCAACTTCGCTAAATGTTCTTAATCCCATTCTAAATCAAGAAACTATTATTCCTATCGTAAATAACTTCTCCAATCCAATTCCTTCTATAGATAACACTAGGTCATTTGTTAATAACTCTGTTAATCTCACTAATCGCAATTGCAATTGCCCTGTTAAAAATAAATGTCCTCTCAACAACCATTGTCTTGAAAAAAACTTAATCTACGAATGTAAAGTTATAACTGACACCAATTCCTTTACCTATTTTGGCTCCACTTCCACCTCCTTTAAAGCTCGTCTTTATAATCATCATTCGTCTTTTAAATACCAACTTAAAAGAACCAACACGGCCCTGTCAGAACTCATATGGTCCTTAAAAGACAAAAATATTAACTATAACATCTCTTGGAAGAAGGTTTTTTCTGCTTCTCCATACTTGAATAGTTCTCTATCCAAGACATGCAATCTCTGTTTATGTGAAAAATTTACCATTATATCTAATTTAGATTCTATAATAAATAGACGCACTGACTTGTTTTCTCTCTGCTTTCATAAATTCCACAGAACATTCCATAAAGTATACAGCTAATATCTAATACTTTATCAATTTAAAATCCTTTTCTCAAAGGCACACATATATATACATATATATTTCTTTAAAAATATACCCATCTTTCTACCTTATTTCAATGTTATTTATTATACATTATATAATACCAGTTACTCATTCTATATCACTCCTATTTATCACTTCCCTTTCTTTCTTTTTTCCTTTTTTTCTTTTCTTTTTTTCTTTTTCTTTTAATTTCTAACCTCTAATCTGTACCTTTTCTTCCTAGACACTTCTCAATTATCATTGTGCCTAACGTAGAAACAATTATTACTCAGCACAATATATTCTTACTTCATATCACCTTTAAAAAATCCTTCGTAAACATAAACATTTTTTTGACGTTAGATTATTCATCCTCAATTCATTATTTTTTCTCCCTTTCATGCTCATC
>OZ024741.1:104655974-104688474 GCA_964016885.1 Eledone cirrhosa
CAGAGATTCGATTTTACTGATTTCCAATTATATATATATATATATATATATATATTTAAGGGTTAAACAAGGTTCATATGAATACATCTAAGAATCAGTTTTACACACATACATATATGTGTGTGTATGTATTTGTATGTATGTGCTTGTGTATATGTATGTATATATGTGTATATGTATATATATATGTATATATGTGTGTGTATATGTGTATGTGTATGTATGTGTATATGTATATGTATATGTGTATGTGTGTGTGTGTATGTATTTATTTTTATGTATGTATGTGTATGTGCAATTGTGTGTATTGCTTACCACGTGTGTTTGTTCATTTATTTGTTGCCTGTATCGCTGTCAACTGTATAATAATTTTTACATTCATTTTTCTTCTTATGTGACGGTATTTTTATTATTATATTTTTCTTATAATTATTTGTGTGTGTGCGTATGTAGGTGTGTGTACATATATCTATATTTGTACATGCATATGTATGCGTGTATATATGTGTGTATGTATGTGTGTGTATGTACGTGTGTATATAAGTATGATTGTGTGTATGTATGTGTATATATATATATATATATATATATATATATATATATATGCATATGTGTGTGTGTGCGTGTTTGTGTGTCTGTGTATGTATGGATATGTTGATATATATGTGTGTATATATGTATGTGTATATGTATGTGTATGTATATATAGATATACATATATATGTGTGTGTGCGTAAATATGTGTATATATATGTGTATGTATATATATATGTGTGTGTGTGTGTGTGTGTGTGTGTGTGTGTGTGTGTGTGTGTGTGTGTGTGTGTGTGTGTGTGTGTGTGTGTGCGTGTGTGTTTATTTTTCCTTTCCTTCTTTTTCCAGCCTCACTTTCATATGGATTATATTTTTGTTTTTAAAATCCAATGTCAATAAATACACCAGGATTTTTTCATTCTGATGATTGAAATCAAAATTTGTTTGCTTTTAAGAAACCACTGGTAAATGAAATAATTGCCTTATGTTGTTTATTACACACACACACACACACACACACACACACACACACACACACACACATATATATATATATATATATATTAATTTTGCGAGGTTTTTGATATGAAATCGTGTGTCGAAACAAATATTGTTATACTTGGGAGGGTCATATTTGTGTAATAATATTACCAGAATTAATAACAGAACACACTCAAGTTTGATTTAGAACGTAGCACAATGGAACGCATCCAGCAGATAGCGATTCCATACCCCAGAGTATAACTGTAACTATCGACTACCCTTCCAAACACCCTAACAATAGACTATCTGTATTAGACACGGAACTCTGGATTAACACTATAGACGAGAGAGCCCATTTTCTCCACCCACACTACGCTAAACCAATGGCCTCCAAATACCTGATACTCAAAAACTCAGCAATGTCCAGTAGTGCTAAGTTTAATATTCTGATCGCAGACTTGGTACGAGTGATGAAGAACGTGTCCCGCATGTGCGACCCAACAGAAATGGAAAGACACATCCAACACTTCATCAACCGCATGCAGTTCTCTGGCTACAACCAAAGAGACAGAATCAGAGTATACGAAGGAGTCACGGAGAAGTATAAGACCATCCTAAAACTGGACATGAAAGGAATTTTCCCATTATACAGGAGCAAATCATGGAATAGCTTAGATAGGACTAGACATAAGATAGGGAAAGCCACCTCATGGTACGACAACCAGAGATACCAGAGTGTCATGTTTGTGGACGCTACCTCTGGAGGGAAATTAGCTAACCAGTGTAGAAAGGCCCTGAGAAAGACCCACTTAAAGATTAAGGTGGTAGAAAAGCCAGGAACCACCATAAAATCCCTGATCAGCAAAACCTACCCTTTTAAGAAAAGCCACTGTACTAATAGGAAATGTATTATATGTAAAGTAAACCCCCGGATAAACTGTAAAACTAGAAAGGGAGTCTATAGCATAAGAAGTACAGAGGGTACTTGCAGAAAGATGACAACAACATACATACGTGAGACAGCTCGTAGCATAGGTGAGACAGCTCGTAGCATAGGATAGACCAACACTGGGGGGAACTAAAAGGACGAAAAAACGGTTCAGTACTATACGAACATGCCAGACAACAACACGACGGTAACATAGACAACATAGAAGTTAGAATAATATCTAAACATAGAAATGACCCAGCAGATAGGTAAATCAGAGAGGCCAGCGAAATAGAACTTAGAAGGCCAAGGCTAAACAGAAAAAAATGAATGAAATAACAACACCCAAACTAACAATACTGACCTAAGAGAAGTATAAATAAATACATACACAAGCACAATAACAACAAACACATATAAACACACACTAGTAAACTAAGATAGAATATAATAACCAATACACAGTCACCCAAACACGAACACACATCAAACACTATACACACACGCAAACGCATGCGCAGAGAAGACAAAAAAAAAATAAACAGACTAAATAAAGATGGCATAGCCATACAATACAACAGGAGGAAACATAATAACACCACTGACGATGTTACAGATGTGCAACGAAAGAACTTTGTTAGACTATATATATGTGTTTGTGTCTATATTATATCTGTATTTTTGACCGTTGGTCAGTCAATGGTAACATGAGGACCGAATAAATTAAATTAACCGATATAAAAGACACAGAAGCGAAAACCAACCAAAGAGTGAGTGTGTTCTGTTATTAATTCTGGCAATATTTTTACACAAGTATGACCCTCCTCAAGTATAACTATATATATATATATATAAATGATATATCTCTATGGGTACTTAGTACTCAGAGAGATATTTACCTCATTTTTATATATTCTCCAATCTATGTAGAGAAAAAATTCGTTGTGCTTACTGCTATTTTTTTAGCAGCAAAGCCATCAACAAGTCTGTAATATTCCCACTTTCACTAGCGGCCGGTTCACGTGTGGGTCACTTTAACGGCCATAACTCATACGAGCTGGTAGTTGGCATTATATTTTCAGACCGTGGGACTTAGTCCTATAGGATGGAAATAGCTATTTAGTCTGTTTATATATTTACGTATTTGTTTATTTTTTTGTTATTATTTCTGGCAATATTACACAAATATGACCCTCCCCAAGTATAACAATATTTGTTTCGACACAGGATTTCATATCAAAAACCTCGCAAAACTAATTCATCGCCGCTATGGCATTAGCTTGTGCCAAGTTGAAAGATTATTGAAAGACACTGTTTTCTGTTATATAAAAACTACAATAACAACAGAACAAATCCGCTTCTTAAAAGACTGTGTTTCCTTCAAAATATACACAACAAACATATCAAAACAAGTAAATAATTTATTATTAAACAAAACACAAGCTGAACGACTAAAACACACAATAACAGTTAATATGAAAAGAACAACATACACAAAAGTTAAAGAACTTTACAGAGAGAAACGCATTAACGGTAAGGAAGTTCGAAATCTCACCACACCAAACGAGAGGGATGAACTCATGAGCGTCATTCGACGTGAAACGAAATTCGCCCGAAACGAATGCAATAGGCATTTCAATAAGAAATTAGATTGGATGAATAAGAAAAAACTAGAAAGAAAAATAGAATATTCACAAAAATACCCAGATGACATCAACAATATCCGTATGAAGAATTTACCAATGACCACACAGTAAATATTTATGGGAACACTTTAATCAGTGAACAAGAACAACAAATTCTGCAGCTACCACCAAGATTTGCTATCTACAAAAAGATTAACCCTATCGAGTGCAAAACGGAGCTGGAAAAGTGTTTCACAAAAATACGTTGGAATGCAAAAGTAAACAACAACAACAACAACTATACGGACAACAACAACAATAATAACTGTTTCTACTTTTGGCACAAGGCCAGAAATTACCCAGTACATTACTGAATAACGATAGTAGTAATATAAACAATAACTCTGAGTATAGAAATAACAGCTATAATAGTAATAGTCATAACAATAGCAATAGCAGGAGAGTGAGAAATAGTAATAATGGTAATAATATTAACGATAGACAGAACAACAACAACAACCACAATAATAATAATGATTTCTTTATTAACCACAAGGGTTTACATAAAGTAGACATTAAGGACAGTGCAGGACAATGCAGGACGGTACAAATGGTCATTTCTGCGTGTAAAAAACAAAAACAGAGGATGTAACAAAAAATAACAATGAAAAATTCCCCAATAGGGGGCAGACTTCGGAGGGACATTTGTGGAGAAAGCCCATTAAAAGGCCACAGTGACCTTGACCACCAGGGCAAGTGCCCTCTCCCAGTTTTCCACCTTTAATTTACAGACACATACTCAGAGTAGGCCCATTCACTCGAGCCATACTTGCTTCTCTCACCCATCTTTCAACAAAATGCTGGGAAGAGAGCACTTCCCTCTCTACCCTGATTTTCCTTTTCAAATAAAATTTGAAAAAGTTAATCAGGGCATCACCGAAGAGGTAAGTGCTCGTCTTCATCCCTTTCAAACGTGTCCACCATACTATCTCTTTCGCCATGGCCATCAGGTAGATAAAAACTGCCTGCCCTTCCCGGCTAAAGGAGGAGGGCGGGGCAATCCTCACGATGGACTCAGCTGATAGTTGGATCCGTCCTACACGTGACAGCAGGTGTTCGACATAAACCCACAAGTCAGCAATGCTCGGACACTGGACGAGTGCGTGCAGAACGGTTTCGTCGACCTGCGCGCATCTCAGACATGCTCGGCTGACGGCACCTCCATGCCTGTAGAGTTTATCCCGAACTGGCAAAGCTCCTCGGTAGCACTACCAGGCCAGGGATTTCTGGAATTTGTTCATAGGCCCCAGCCCGAAAGTCCTACCGAAGAGATTGGCTAGTTGATTTTCGTCGACGGCTAGAATTTCTCCAAGTACGTCGTCGCTCTTCCCCTCCACTAATCCCCTATAGAACGCCAAGGTGGAGTTTCCACCGATCACATTGCCCGATTGGTCGAGGGATGTGAGCGCCTGAAGACATTCCAGTCTCCAAGCGCTCCCTCTCGGTCTTCGCTTGACCCAGGACTGCAGCTCCGTCAAGGAGACGAGCTGGGTAAAGACGTGTCTAGCAAACGGCGACTACACCTGATCACCGTCGAGGAAGAGGTGGAGATGTCGTAGCCTGAGCGCGTGTCTGCGCATCATCAGCCACGGCATGCCCAGCCCTCCACGTAGCGGGTGTTGACAGCAGATGGACCGCTTGACCATCGGAGCGCGTTCCTTCCACAAAAAGCGAAAGAGCAAACGCTCCAGCGCAGTCAGGCGGGGCTTAGGGCAAGGTACGACGGTCAGGCGGTAGTAGATGACAGACGCGATGTACGCGTTAGCCACCTCCTCTCGACCTTTCAGGGATAGCTTCCTCTCCGCCCATTTCTGGGTGAGAGAAGCCACCCTGCTCGTCACCTCGTCCCAGTTTTTGTCCGTCTGGAGGTCCGGACCGAACCAGACCCCTAGCAATTTAACCGGTCCGTCCGTCCAGCGCCCGACGACGCTGTTGGACGGCATGGACCTGCCTCTCCAGGTGCCGAGCTGCAGGCCCACTGACTTTTCCTGGTTGATCATTGCTCCTGTCACCGCTTCGTATTCTCTTAGTGTAGTGCCGATCGCCTCGATGTGTTTGGCGTTCGACACCACTACGGTGACATCGTCGGCATATGCTGACACGGATCTTCCGCATCCCAGTTCGTGCGGGACCCCCCTAAACGTCTCCAGTTTGTGCAGTAATGGCTCTAGAGTCAATACTTACAAGAGGGACGAGAGGGGACATCCTTGGCGGACCGAGCGCATGATGTTGAACGGTTCCGAAAGGTGACCGTTCACTCTCACCACAGAGCAGATGTCGCTGTGAATGGTAGCGATCCAGCCTCTGAAGACGGGCCCAAAGCCAGCCGCCTTCAGGACTGCCGCTAGGTAACGATGGTCGACCCTATCGAAAGCTTTCGACTGATCTAAATTGATCAAGGACCCACCCGTGCCAGGTTCCCTAGCTACCCTCTCTACGATGTATCGCATGAGGTGGAGGTTGTCGTGGATGGATCTGTCGGGAATGGCGCATGTCTGCGCCTCTTCCACCAGACCACCAACGACAAGCGCGAACCTCTTTGCTAGCACCTTGGCCAAAATCTTGAACTCTGTGTTTAGCAAATACATGTAGCAACGTTAATGATAAACACAGCAACAACAACAACAACCAAAACAAGAAACATAATAAAAATAATAACCACAATGGTAGAAATAACAGTAACAACAACAATAACGGTGGAGAAAACAACAACAATACATCTAACAATCACAGCAACAATACATCTAGCAATCATAACAATAATAATAATGCTAATGATAGGAACAACAACAACAACCACCATAATAACAATAATAGCAACACACACAACTACGACGATAGATATAATGACAACCCCTTAGAGAAACTATTCTTCAACCCAGCTGACAAAACATATAAGATGGGTAATATCTATCCTACGAGGTTACCCTTTAATAAAAGGGTTTGTATACCACAACAAATAGATGACGAGACAGAGGCACAGTTCATCATAGCTAGAAATAAGATTAGACAAATAGTAGACCGGTTTACTAAGAGACAGAGCAGACCAGAGGTCCAACAACTTGGGAGGAAAACTGTAGAAGGCTTGGTTAGCCTCAAGCAGCGCACAAGGGATGGTGAGGTAGTATGTCTACCCACGGATAAGTCCGGTAGGATGTCAATAGACAGCATGCCGAACTACATCAAGGCTATGCAACCCCACATCACCAACACGAGCGAAATTGCACAGCAAATACATGATGGGAGAGAGAAAATCCTCAACGCTCACATGATGATGTGGACCGACATCCTAAAGCCAAGCAGACGCACTGCCAATAACTTCCAGGCGTCTAACAATGGCATACCACCCTTGTATGGGCTCCGCAAAGACCATAAGACAGTCGACGACCCGACAACAGGACCACCAACAAGACCTGTATGCGGAGCAAATATAGCTAGCAACTACAGGATCTCCTACTTCCTCTCAATGGTTATACGCCCCATAGTCAAGATGTCCCCAGATGTATGTGACAGTACAGAGGACCTCCTCAGCAGAATCAGTGAGTGCAACAAAAACCAAAACCTATCCAACTGCATAATAGGCAGTATGGATGTGGTGTCACTTACCCATTCATTAACATTGATTTTGCTGTGGAAAAATGTGTGGAGATGATCATTGAGAGTGAGGTGGAGTTCTGCGACGTCGACACAGACGAACTGGGCCTCCTACTTAGACTTACCTACGACACTGACTACCTAGACAGCCATGACCTTAGACGTTTCTGCCCCAGTAGACCCAGAAGAGGTAGACCCCCCCCCCACCATAACGTCAATTGCAAAAAAGACTCCCATAGGAAGGTGGATTGGGTGGACCAAAAGCTATACGGACCCCCCCCCCAAAAAAAAAAAAAATGATTAGGTAAGAAAAATGGTCGCACATGCAATAGGGGCTAGTATCAAAACTATCCTAAAGGGCCACATATTCAAATTCAACGAGAAGATCTACACCCAAAATGAGGGAGCAGCCATTGGCGTCAGCATAGCTGGTAACGTTGCCAACCTTTTTATGGTATGGTGGGAAAAGAGACTCAAAGATTTTGATGAGAGCTCCATAGACCTCATCATGTACTCTCGTTACGTAGACGACATCAATATAGTAATAAGGACATCCCCACAAGAGAGTACTAACAAGTTTGATTTAGAACGTAGCACAATGGAAAGCATCCAGCAGATAGCGAATTCCATACCCCAGAGTATAACTGTAACTATCGACTACCCTTCCAAACATCCTAACAATAGATTACCTGTATTAGACACGGAACTCTGGAACACTATAGACGAGAGAGCCCAAATTCTCCACTCACACTATGCTAAACCCATGGCCTCCAAATACCTGATACTCAAAAACTCAGCAATGTCCAGTAGTGCTAAGTTTAATATTCTGATCGCAGACTTGGTACGAGTGATGAAGAACGTGTCCCGCATGTGCGACCCAACAGAAATGGAAAGACACATCCAACACTTCATCAACCGCATGCAGTTCTCTGGCTACAACCAAAGAGACAGAATCAGAGTATACGAAGGAGTCACGGAGAAGTATAGGACCCTCCTAAAACTGGACATGAAAGGAATTTTCCCATTATACAGGAGCAAATCATGGAATAGCTTAGATAGGACTAGACATAAGATAGGGAAAGCCACCTCATGGTACGACAACCAGAGATACCAGAGTGTCATGTGTGTGGACGCTACCTCTGGGGGGAAATTAGCTAACCAGTGTAGAAAGGCCCTGAGAAAGACCCACTTAAAGATTAAGGTGGTAGAAAAGCCAAGAACCACCATAAAATCCCTGATCAGCAAAACCTACCCTTTTAAGAAAAGCCACTGTACTAATAGGAAATGTATTATATGTAAAGTAAACCCCCGGATAAACTGTAAAACTAGAAAGGTAGTCTATAGTATAAGAATTACAGAGAGTACTTGCAGAGAGATGACAACAACATACATAGGTGAGACAGCTCGTAGCATAGGTGAAAGGATAGACCAACACTGGGGGAACTAAAAGGACGAAAAAACGGTTCAGTCCTGTACGAACATGCCAGACAACAACACGACGGTAACATAGACAACATAGAAATTAGAATAATATCTAAACATAGAAATGACCCAGCAGATAGGCAAATCAGAGAGGCCAGGCTAAACAGAAAAAATGAATGGAATAACAACAACACCCAAACTAACAATACTGACCTAAGAGAAGTATAAATAAATACATACACAAGCACAATAACAACAAATACATATAAACACACACTAGTAAACTAAGATAGAATACAATAACCAATACACAGTCACCCAAACACGAACACACATCAAACACTATACACACACACGCAAACACATGCGCAGAGAAGACAAAAAAAAAATAAACAGACTAAATAAAGATGGCGTAGACATACAATAGAACAGGAGGAAACATAATAGCACCACTGACGATGTTGCAGATGTGCAACGAAAGAACTTTGTTAGACTATATATATGTGTTTGTGTCTATATTATATCTGTATTTTTGACCGTTGGTCAGTCAATGGTAACATTGAGGACCGAATAAATTAAATTAACCGTTATAAAAGACACAGAAGCGAAAACCAACCAAAGAGTGAGTGTGTTCTGTTTTTAATTCTGGCAATATTTTTACACAAATATGACCCTCCTCAAGTATAACTATATATATATATATATATATATATATATATATATATATATATATATATAAATGATATATCTCTATGGGTACTTAGTACTCAGAGAGATATTTACCTCATTTTTATATATTCTCCAATCTATGTAGAGAAAAAATTCGTTGTTGCTTACTGCTATTTTTTTAGCAGCAAAGCCATCAACACGTCTGTAATATTCCCGCTTTCACTAGCGGCCAGTTCACGTGTGGGTCACTTTAACGGCCATAACTCATACGAGCTGGTAGTTGGCATTATATTTGCAGACCGTGGGACTTAGTCCTATAGGATGGAAATAGCTATCTGATGAAATTTACTTTCCGTTAGAAATTCTCTGAATTTCTAATCTTTTGTAAATGGAAACCGCCGGTAATAGCATTGCGAACAGGTAGATATTTAAATCATTTTTTAATTTATTTAAAGGATTGTTTAATGTTTGTTTGTTCTGTTCAATGGGTTAAAGACATCTGTCAAATCAATTAGTGTTGATGGTGATGGTGGTGTGTATATATATATATATATATATATATATATTTTAGAGGAACGATCGACTTTTTTGTCAAATCGGACCGAGGGAACAATGTTTCCGTTGGTCTTTCCAATTGCTAATACTATCTATCGGTCGCAACTCCAGGTAGAAGGAGCAACGTGAAATAAAGTGTCTTGCTCAAGGACATAACGCATCGCCTGGTCCAGGAATCGAACTCACAACCTTACGATTGCGAATACAATTCTCTAACCACTCAGCCACACGCCTTCACTATCATATATATATATATATATATGTGTGTGTGTGTGTGTGTGTGTGTGTGTATATGTTTGTGTGTGTATGTTTGTGTATGTGTGTGTGTGTGTGTGTGTATATATATATATATTTATTTAGGTTTGTTGGTTCACCACTGGATAGAATTGATCATTACGTATGGTCAACCTAGATGTAATATTATGGAGAGAACTCAACGTAATGCAACTCAACCGTCTTCGTTTGTATTGTTGGTGGTGCGAGTACGGAGTTAATTATTATAAAATAACAGGAGGCTGGACTGGTGTAATTCCTTAAAAGGTTTATTATACTATGATCATTTCAATGACCCGGTTCAGTGTGAATCCGGTGACATCATCAGGTATTCGAAATATAACAAAGGAATATAATAGACAAAATCCATGGGGCTGAAAATCAGAGACACGAGGGCGACCGAGCATTTAGCAGCTTCTACCTCTGTCGCCCTCATGTCTCTGATTTTCAGCCCATGGGTTTTGTCTATTATATTCCTTTGTTATATTTCGAATACCTGATGATGTCACCGAATTCATACTGAACCCGGTCATTGAAATGATAATAGTATAATAAACCTTTTAAGGAATTACACCAGTCCAGCCTCCTGTTATGTTATAATATATATATATAGAGGAGGAAGTTATAGTAGACTACATCAACTCCAGCCAGAACAACTTAAACTAAATAGATACGCCTTTAGCCTCGACGTTGTCTCCCTCTACACTACAGTCCCCGCTCATCCAGCTGTCGATTTATTGACGGACTGCGTGGTCGCAGAGGACATCCGCTGCTACGGTCTCCATCCGACGGACATACACCAGCTTTTGTCCTTCACAGTGGACGACACGTACTTCACCTTCCACCACCACACATACAGACAGACAACAGCTAGAATGCCGAGCCCTCAACACCTGCCATTCCCATACCTTCTTCACCCGATATGTAGATGACATACTCATCCTTACATCATCCTGTGAGGAGGCGGATAAAATATACACGATATTCTCCAGCATGGACGCTAGTATAAAGTTCAGTATGGAACACCCCGATGACCGCGGATCCCTATCCCTACTGGACTTCCAACTCAGGGTAACAGAGGAAGGCAAGATCCACACCTGCTTCTATAAAAAAGCCGCCTGCAGGGACCTGTTCGTACATTTCAGATCGGCCCTCCCAGCCGGCGCTAAGTTCGGATACATAAGGAACGAATTAACACGTATCCGGAACAAATGCACTGACGTTAGAGACCGAGACACACACACCACACATTTCCTGGAAGTACTCAAACTTAACGGATACTCGACGTCCACCACGAACCGTGCCAGAAAGAACAGAGGACACCACACTCGAGGCACTAACACCTGCTTCCTGAAGCTCCCACACTTCAGTGACGAAACAACAACAGCCATCCGCAGAGCTATCAGACGAGAGGGACTAGATATCCAACTAGCCCACTCGGGACCTTCTGTACGCGGACAGCTAACCAAAATACACTCCACCAGACATGTCAGCCGCTGCAGGCTAGCCAACTGCCCCATCAACGACACAGACCTATGCCACCAGGCTTACGTCGTATACAGATTAGAGTGCGACAAATGCAGCAACTTCTACGTAGGTAGTACCACCAGGCCACTTCACATAAGAATAAAAGAACACCTCAATACTAACGCTTCCTCATTTAAGAAACACCTAGTGAAATGCAAAAACACCGACAAAACATAACAGTTAGGATAGAAACTAAGGAAAGAAACCTCGGCAATCTTAGAATTAAGGAAGCACTGATTATAGACAAAACACAACCACCAATCAATAATAGACTAGAACTCAACACCCAATTTATAACTTGATAGAGCACCTAGCCCCACACTTACACCCCCTTCTCACGCACACACACAAACACACACACACGCGCTTACACTTCCACTTATTCTCTCTCACACACACATACACACACACAGACCAGGTTTAACATGATAGAGCATCTAGCCCCCACATTTACGTATAGACATATCTTCTCACACTCACACACACATACTTACGCCTTCACGTATTCTCCCACACACTTAAACATACATGTACAAAACCCCTTTTAAAGGGAGACTACTCTTTATCCACCTAACCTTCACTCTTTGACATTAGAGATAGAACAGAATCTCTATACCATTTCCTGTCAGCATGACTTGGCAAGCTATTTAGAACGCTGGTTTAACCACTTTACTTCCCTCCGAAGAAGAGATATTATCTCGAAAATTAAGGATGTTTAAATAAATTTAAGGTAAAAGACTAATTGTCAACAATATCTTTTGCATTTGCATTTATATTCTATATCCATACCTGCATTGTTTTGGCCTTACAACTACAAACGTTTATATATATAGATATGTCCCAAGGCTCTGATACCATCAACACCATAAACACAGAGCTGGTATATCTAAGAGCAACTGACTAACTGCCTGATGAGGTCATAGCCATTCAATGGGTATCATCGAAATATATATAACAGTAAATAAAGGATTATTCATGCAATTGACTTATGTTTCGTCACTATATATATATATATATATACACCACCATATATATATATATACATATATATATATATATATATATATATAGTAAAAAATTGAACGGGAACAAAACAGAGAGGCAGTACGAACATATATATATATATATATATATATATATATATATATATATATATATATATATATATATATATATAATGCCAATCATTGTAAGTTTGAATCTGACATGCAAAAACACACATATATATATGAATAAAGTAAGCCCAAATCATAGTAGATTCAAATATCACAGAGAGGGGGTGGAATGAGGTGCAACAGAAATGAAACATAGATTACGGGTTAAAATATAGTCTAGATAGATGTGAAGCAAAACGACGATATAATTTATAGAACACCCAAATGATTAAGAAGTCGACCTTAAGTAGGAACCATAACATTAAGAAATACATGAACGACACCACAACACTTTGTTTCGAAAATTTTGAAAGTAGGTTTATAAGTATGAATTTTCATTAGATTTTCGTAGTTGTCTCTGTGGCCTAGCGGTAGGTACTAGAGACGGTGGAGATCCTGGCCCCGGGTTCAATCCTGGTCAAAACGTACATGTAACCGTTTTTATTTTACAACCAATAGTTGTAAAATTCGGTGTTGTTTTTCTCTCCAGGTCTGACCACAGCAGATTTAAGGATAGAGCAATTATTGGTTTAAAACAATATAACACTTTATTCTAAAATAATTGTTTCTACTTTTGGCACAAGTCCAGCAATTATCCAGTACATTACTGGTACTTTATTTTATCGACCCCGTAAGGATGAAAGGCAAAGTCAACCTCGGCGGGATTTGAACTCAGATCGTAAAGGGACGTAACTATGCTGGAAAGCATGGCGTCCGACCCCCCACCGATACTGCCAATCCAATATAGACAACTAAGTAAACGGATATTTTATAACACAACGATAACGATGACGACGTCACATTGTGTATATGAGTGTGTATGTGTATGAGAGTGTGTGTGTGTTTGCACGTTCGTTACGTACGTTACGCCTCAGTAAGTTACATACACACACATCTTCACGTAAATATTTAATCAGATACACAGACAATTAAACACACACACACATCTACACATGCATATACATATGTGTGTGAGTGTTTGTGTGAGTATATGTGTGTGTGAGTACACATACATTTCTGTAACGACTGACATAACGAAACGTTGGGGGTGAAACTCTATGTGTGTGTTTGTAGAATATATGTCTCTGTGTGTTTTTTTATAAGTGTATGTTTTTGTGAGTGTATGTGTGTACCGTTAAATTAGCAGTTAATACATTTACTTATATTTGATTAATTTGCTTATATGTGGTTAATTTACACTGCATACAAAAATAGAGATTAACATATATTTCTTTTTGGGTGTTGATATTTAGTTGTTTACAATATTGAAAAAAAATGTCTTTATTCTAAAAATTCCTCTCATACTTACAGCTGTTCCATTTAGATTTAAGAGGCTTCAGTTTCCAGTCAAACTAAGTTTTGTTAGTTCAATTAACAACTCTCAGGGTCAATCCCTCAAGGTAGTTGGACTTGATCTATCTAGTGCATCTTTCTCCTACGGTCAACTCTATGTTAGTTACTCACGAGTTGGAAGTAACAATAATTTATTCATTTGGACACTAACAAGAAATTACACAATGAATATTGTTTACCCTGGTATGCTTCAAAATTGACAGATTTTCATTTCTAAATTCTATTATCATTACAATTTTGATATTTTTTTTATTTATAAAATATAGATATTTTGAAATAATTATAAGAAAAAAAAATCTTCATATTTATTATTTACTACTCTGAATTAGAACAGCAGTAACCGGGCAACGCCGCGTCATTCGGCTAGGATAATATTATATAATATAATTCCAAGAACAATATCAACATTGTTCAAAGATATTACAAATGTAAAAAAGCTAGTGAGATGCGGATATAATATTGTTGTTTTTCTTCTTGGTTGGGCATCGTGCAAGTTGTTATAAAGGCTGCCATCAAGACCACCTTAACAACATTATAGACTCACGGGTAAAGCAATTCACTAGGAACACCTCTATACACAAACACAGCATATACGAGGGTTGGTTGAAAAGTTCAGAGGCTGACGAAAATACACTCATGGAATGACCAAATGAGGTTTATTTTTCAACATAGTCCCTCCTGGAAAGAAACAATGCAGTTATTAATAAGAAGAGTTGAAATTAATGCATGCAAGATTTCACAGCTCTAGCATCACTCCTTCAAATTCAACCTATGAACTTTTCAGTCGACCCTCGTTTAGCATTGAGTTCCTATATCTAGTGGAGCCCCAAGTCAAACTATCCAATGTACCCATGCCATAAGGCGACCTCGGCTGCCATGTGAGAGCTGACAGCGATGTAGTTGTATATGTTAATTATAAGCATGCAAGAGGAATGTGTATTTAAAAGAGTAGGAGTGTTCTTGTAGTTTGAAGTTTGATTATGGTAGCATTTGTGGGACAAGGAAAATGATTAGAATAAAGTGGCCGTTAAATTAGTTGTGGTACTGTTAATTACAAAAACAGGCAAAGTGAGCAATTAAATTTAATTACTGCACCAGAGTTTCTAATAAACAGTTGATTTCTCTTGTTAATACATTAGTTGAAACTGCCTGATCCGTTCACATCCTTCACTCCATTTAAACGTCATTTTGATGTTCATTATATGTGAAGGGCGGTAGATTGGCAGTATTGGTAGAGGGTCGGACGCCATGCTTTGCCATTCTGAGTTCAAATCCCGCTCAGGTTAACTTTGCCTTTCATCCTTACGGGGTCGATAAAATAAAGTACCAGTAATACACTGCGATAATTGCTGGCCTTGTGCAAAAAGTAGAAACAATTATATATGGTGGATTGGCAGTATCGGTAGAGGGTAGAGGGTCGGACGCCATGCTTTGCAGCAAAGAGTTACGGCCCTTTATGGTCTGAGTTCAAATCCCGCCGAGGTTAACTTTGCCTTTCATCCTTACTGGGTCGATAAAATAAAGTACCAGTAATACACTGCGATAATTGCTGGCTTTGTGCCAAAAGTAGAAACAATTATATATATATTGTTATACTTTGGGAGGGTCATGTTGCCAATAAGAAACACACGCACCAGTTGCTTTCACTTCAATTTATTATATATTTATAAATTTATAAATTTACAAATTTACAAACTTATAAATTTATGGTTGGTTGGTTGGTTCCACAACCAGATAGTTGTTTATATATAGTCATAGTCCTTTCGTCACACACTCTGTAACCTCTTCAGTGACTGGGGATTCCTTTCTTCGTTTCTGTGCCTTTCCTTTCTTCTATCCTACGCCATTTTGTTTCTGTGTGTGTGTTGTGTGCTCAGTTTGCGCATGCGCCACATCCGGGTGTCTGTGTGTGTTTGTGTTCATTTATCTATTTGTTTATTTATTTATTTATTTATTGTTGGTTGGTTGTTTGTTCTATGTGTGTGTGTGTTTTCATTTTGTCCTGTGTGTGTTTTCATTTTGTCCTTAATTGTAAGTTGTTTGTTCTATGTGTGTGTGTGTTTTCATTTTGTATGCAGTTCTCTGGCTACAATCAGAGAGATAGAATCAGAGTGTATAAAGGAGCCAGAACCAAATGGGAAAAAATGGTAAATAATGAAATAAATGGGACCTGCCCCTTGTATAGGAGCAAATTTTGGAATAGAATAGAAAGAACTAGGAACAAGGCCAATAGAATAAACTCATGGTATGATAGCAATAAATACCAGAGTGTAATGTTCATCAATACAACCCTTAGAGGCGAACTAGCCTACAAATTTAGAAGGGCCCTAAATAAACATAATCTCAATATTAAGATAGTAGAAAGACCTGGTACCTCCGTAAAAACACTTATTAGCAAGACATACCCGTTCCAAAGACCCTCATGTGTAGATAAGAAATGTATAACCTGTAAAATAAGCCCCCATATTAACTGTAAAACTAGAAATGTAGTGTATAGCATAAGATGTACTGAAGGACAATGTAGAAACAAAAATATAGTGTACATAGGTGAGACAGCTCGTAGTATAGGGGAACGAATAAATGAACACTGGCGAGACCTCCAAGATAATAAAGAATCATCTGTGTTCTACCAACATGCTAAGATAGAACACAGGGGTAGATTAGAGAGCATATAAATAAAAATAGAATCCACACACAGAAAAGACGCAATGTTTAGGCAAATTACAGAGGCAGTAAGCATAAAAGAATTAAAACCAAAATTAAATAGAAAATATGAGTGGAACAGCAACATCACAACTTACAATTAAGGACAAAATGAAAACACACACACACATAGAACAAACAACTTACAATTAAGGACAAAATGAAAACACACACAGGACAAAATGAAAACACACACACACATAGAACAAACAACCAACCAACAATAAATAAATAAATAAATAAACAAATAGATAAATGAACACAAACACACACAGACACCCGGATGTGGCGCATGCGCAAACTGAGCACACAATACACACACAGAAACAAAATGGCGTAGGATAGAAGAAAGGAAAGGCACAGAAACGAAGAAAGGAATCCCCAGTCACTGAAGAGGTCACAGAGTATGTGACGAAAGGACTATGACTATATATAAACAACTATCTGGTTGTGGAACCAACCAACCAACCATAAATTTATAAGTTTGTAAATTTGTAAATTTATAAATTTATAAATATATAATAAATTGAAGTGAAAGCAACTGGTGCGTGTGTTTCTTATTAGCAACATGACCCTCCCAAAGTATAACAATATCGGTTTCAACACACGATTACAGATAAAGAATCTTGCTAAACAAATTCAGAAACGAAATATATATATATTATTTTATGTGTATGTCTATCTATCTGTACACACACACACACACACACACACACACACATACACACATATATATATATATATATATATATATATATATATATATATATATATATATATATATATATATATATCCATGCGATACTGACGGGCATGAGAAAAAGTATTCAATACCGAAGTAGAGTTTAAATATTCTTTATTATTGTGCTAAGTGGTGGTTGGAATGGTGGTGGTGGTGGTGGGGGGTACCCTAGAGTAAAGGTTCTCAACGGGGGGGGGGGGGGGCATATGCACCCCGGGGGACGTTTCGGAACTCCAGGGGGACGTTTGGGAATTTGTATGTCTTTGAGACAGCCAGTGTGAATGCATTTGAATGAGCATGCACACAGCATAACTATGATCTGATCGCAGCTGTGAGCAGGTGTGTAGGCGTGTTTAGACATTAACCGGCAATTGAGATCCTAACAATGGAAAAATCCACAGTCAACTGGGTCAAGGACATTTTGAGCGCAGCCAGTTAGAATCTTGTCTTTCCTTCACCGATAACAATGTATTTCATGTCTGAAATTATTGACTCAACCGTAACGAGTTAACACTATGTAGATCTATTTTATTCCCTATTGTATAAATAATATTACAAATAAAAAAAGAAAAAAAACACAGAAGCGAGTAGCACACACATCTAGGACCACATACAACACATAAGCAGGTAATACACGCATCTAGGACCACATACAACACATAAGCAGGTAATACACACATCTAGGACCACATGCAACACATAAGGAGGTAGCACACACATCTAGGATCACATACAACACACAGGCAGGTAATACATACATTTAGGACCACATAAAACACATAAGCGGCTAATACAAACATCTAGGAGCACATACAACACATAATCAGGTAATACAAACATCTAGGACCACATACAACACATAAGGAGGTAATACAAGCAGGTAATACATACAGCTGGGACCACATGCAATACATAAGCAGGTAATACATACATCTAGGACTACCTACAACACACAGGCAGGTAATAAATACATCTAGGACCAAATACAACATACATTGTATCATGTGCTACGGACGACGCAAGAACAATGGTCGGTCAACATAAGGGTTTCGTCACTCTTCTGAAGAGAGAAAATCTATCTGTATTTGTTGTTCATTGTGTCATTCATCGACAACACTTGGCTGCGAAGAAACTCAGCAAGCCACTGAGCAAGTCCTTGCAGGTGGCCCTTGATGTCATCAATTTTATCAAATGGCATTCCCTCAATGAACGAATTTTCCGGCAACCGTGTCAAGATAATGACGAAGAATTCGTCAAGTTGCTCCTTCATAATGAAGTGAGGTGGCTTTCAAAGGGCAAGTGCCTTACTCACTTCTTTGAACTGTTCGACTCTATCATTGAGTTTCTGCGAGGACGCAACACAGAACTGTACAAGAAAACCCTCGATGTGAGGCAAGACTGCACCTACCTCACCGACATCTTCGACAAATGCAATAGCGTCATTTTAGCTTTGCAAGGGAAGAAGATCACCTTGCTTAAAGCAAGGAATGCTGTGAAAACATTCCTGACCTAATTGAATGTCATCGAAAGGAATCTTTGTTGACGGGAATTCTATAATTTTCCTAGTGTCGCCAATGTTCAAAACATTGTAAGCGATGACCAACTCCAAATTTATACCGCTCACCTCCGTGCGTTACAAGACAACATGAGAGAACGGTTTGTCGACCTTTTGCCGATGGACATCCCAATGTGGGTAGCAAATCCCTTCATAGCTAACTTCGATGATTTGGACGTTATATTTCAGGAAGAATTCATTGAACTTCAAGCAGATGACATGATCAAAATTAGATTTTCCAAAATAGGTGAACCCCCCTTTTGGATGCAAGAGCAAATTCAGCGTCGATTTCCACACCTACATGCAGAGGCTAAGATTTGCTCTGCTTTTTCCAATCTCATACTTAGTCAAGAGGAGGTTTGGTGCTGTTTCCAGACTGCACAGTAAGGCTCGCAACCGCTACAATGTAATTACACGTGGAGATCTTCGGCTACATCTTACGACAATCCAGCCTGACGTCAAAGAGTTAGCTAGACTCCATAAAGTTCAATGGTCCCATTGAAATGAGGTTAAATTTAAAGTAAATTGATTTATCCGAAAACTTGGATATGCTATTGTTACAAAGCAAACTAACATTTTTTTTTATTTGTAGTTGCAGTCTGACTGGACTGGAAACCATCTACTCCAATTCACTTACTCATTTGTTGTATATATTTTACCATTTACTAATAAATATACCCTCTTACGTGGTCATGAAAACCCTCTTCCGTGGTCTCTAAGCTCACAAAGTGAAGGGGATATCAAGTTAGATATCAATATTTATTATGTCCGTTTCATTAAAGGGAAAATTGGAAAGCTTTGAAATGATATAATTGCCACTTTCTTCCAGATAAGCGCACTCTTTGGATAGACAGAGTTGCTCTTGTATAAATGTTCAAAATAGCTGGTATCGCCTGTTGGGAATATAACAAATTCAACTGGTCCTTATTCATAAAAAAGAACAAACATTTATGTTCCTTTTTTTTTGAAATTTATATATTTCCTTTCAAGGAATGTATTTATACTCTTAGCTGCCTGCAATGGTATCTTTGGAACATTGTTAATCAATTTTTTTAGTAATCTACTGATATCAAAATCAGTAGTATATTGAAAAATGGAAAAGTAGGGTAGGGACCGTTTCGTGATTTCGAGGGACAAAAGGGGGCGTTTAGCCTAAATGGGTTGAGAACCTGTGCCCTAGAGTTTCACCTATCTACTCACAGGATCCATAGACGACTCTTGTCTGGTGATCTTGTGAGTACACAGGTAAAAGAAACTCCAGAGTAACAAGACTCATCACTTAACCCCATAATAAATGAATATATATATATATATATTTATATATATATATATATATATTTATATATATATATATATATATATATATATAATAATAATAATAATAATAAGTTGCTAGTACCGGTTACATCTCATCCTACTCAATAGGTAATGTTATGTAAAATCCCAGACTATACACATAGTTATTCGCTTCAATACAACACACGTAAATGGGTACCTTCAAACTATACCCGTACTCGAGTTTCGACCACACTTAATGCAGCAATAGAGTACACAGCATCCACTGTCTGAATTTCTTATGCAACAATGCACAATCGGGGCATGTGGCTTCATCAGCGGGTTTTGCCTAATCAATAACCAATCGATCGACAGAATTCGATTCGAGTCCGTGTCGGCTATGACAGTGAATGTGATGGTCAACACAGTAAAACATTAGCAACTGAAATCCCTACGCATCATCACAATGCCGTCAAGCGATTGGCTATTGGTTCAGAAATTTACATGACGGTAGGAGATGAAATTCAAATAATTCCGCTCCTGCCATAAGCACTCAGCCAACGTATCTCAAATACAAATTAACAAGCGAGTGAAAATCAGTCTCCAATCGCTGTACAATAGAATGGTAGCATTCGGCTCCAGACTCCAAGTACTATGGCGAGAAATAGTGCGACAGTAACAATGGTAGTGCCTAAAATCTTTCCGGACATTAAATGCTAACAGGCGATTAGACAGCGATATAGAGTTAGCGCATTGGTTAGAATTCGAAATCTAGATATTGCGACCAACCAACAAAGGCAAGTTATTTTAGATATTTCATTCATTGTTTTACGATCGTTTCGGAGGGTTGATCATATTGATATATTGACAGATCTATAGCAGTTAGAGAACTGTATACTGTCAGACATACTATATATGTATGTATATTGGTTTCTGATCTAGGCACAAGACCAACAATTTTTAGGGAAGGGGAAAGTCGATTAAATTGACCCCAGTGTATTACTGGTGCTTTATTTTATCGACACCGTAAGGATGAAAGGCAAAGGTAACCTCCGCGGGAGTTGAACTCAGATTGTTAAGTGCCGTAACTCTATGCCGCAAAGCATGCTGTCTGACGCTCTATGGATACTGATATATTACGGACTTGACAGGTTAGATTTAATTAACAGCAGCACTAACGTAGCATGATACAGAATAGAGTTACAAACGCAATATATAATTTTCAAATCTCTTCAATGCACCATCCTTTATAATACGTAGAGAAATTCTTACCGTTGAACATGATTACAACATTCACACTGAGACTTGTATGTAACATTAGAGGCGGCTATTAAAGTCCCCGGGCTGGTAACTTTGAATACGCAGACGATAACGGCCTGTTGGAGAATGAATTTGAAAGCAGTCAAAAATAACTTGACACACAGGCCTAAAACAATCCGGTATGATGCCACACAACCTTGAATCAGCCAAGATTGTGCAATGGGATACGTATGGTTGTGACTGAACTACAGCTTCACATTATTGAAGCCAAAATCCTCAATAGATGTGGTAAGGGAGACATCGCATTTACACCTAGAATGCTGCTAATAGCAACAGATGTCCCCTTTCGTTTCAAATGATTGCAATTCCCAGTGAGAGTCGGTTACACAATGACCATTAACAAGTCCCAAGGTCAAACACTGCAAGTTGTCAGTCTCCATCTAGACGAAGGGTGTTTCTCACATGGTTAATTGTATGTAGGTTATTTCAGACAAGGAAGACCCCACAAACTCTTCATATATGCTCCAAAGAAAACAAGTTAAAAACATGGTATATACTGAAGTCCTGTAAATGTTTTTTTTTAATTTTCGTAGAATACATTTTTCTATTATTTTCTTTCTTTATTATATATCACCTTCTCTTCAGAAGATTGAATGTATGTGTGTGGAGGGGGGGGTCTCTTAAATTTCGTCTGTGCGAATAACAGAGGCAGGAAGGGAGAGGGATACTCGGAGTTACAGATAAACACCAAGCTTAATTAATTAATTGTGCCTCAGTTTACAAATCCACCATTCTAAAGAGGAGTGGCTGTATGAAAGAGCAGTCTTTGCCCCCCGAAACATCACAGTGAATGCCATAAACAAAATCTCTCACAAATGATCCCTGGAGGTAGCCACACCTATAAATCTATCGAGATAAATTCATTGTATATACTGAAGTTTTATAATTTTTGTAGAACATATTCTCTTTTCTTTTCTTTATTACTTTCTGTAATTAAATATTCTAAATAAATTTTTAAAAGTATGTTATTCAAATACATTTTAACATCTTTTATTCTTAGGAAAATGGACATAACGACAAATGACAATAGGTGACTTATGAATAGACTTGAGCAGAGTACAAACCTGGGCGAAGGTCGCTAGTATAACATCACCCAATGAGTACGCTGAGATGCAACCGGTACTAGCAGCAGTGAAACCTATGCTAGTTCCGTCAGCTTATTATATATATATATATATATATATATATACACACATATATATATATATATATATATATATATATATATATATATATATATATATATATATATATATATATATATATATATATATATATATATATATATATATATATATATATATATATATATATATATATATATATAAGTTAAAACAATGAAATAAAAATCAAGTCATTAGAGATATACTTCACTGCTTTACGATCGATTCTAGGTGATGATAATACATTGTAGCTATACTTCGTTATTGATCTATGTAAGGTTAATTACAAAATATCAGATAAAGAGAATATTTACTTACATGCATATCACCAGCTGTTTTCAAAAGCAATAATAATTTTATTCAGAATTAGTAGTATGTTAGTATCTTGTCTTTATTTGGAGGTAATTGAAGAACTAACCAATCAAATTGTTTTTTTCATATGATGTTAAGATGAAATGTAATTCACTTTAGTTGAGGTCATGACCCTTAGAAAGGAATGGTTGAATGGTGTTAATAACAGAGTTGCCATAAAAAATCTATTAGGAGGAAAGAGATTGTCAAATTGATAGTTGAATGTATCTGGTATAGTGAAGTTTAAAAGGAATGTAAAAATAAAATGATTAGTGTTGTATGGAGTTTTTAGGTGAATATAAATTAAGGTCATGGCGAGGAAAGATAGTATATTAAAAGATGAAAATTATAATAAGATAATGAAATACAGTAATGCAATAATATAATATAACTAACACAATATAGTACGGTATTGTAAATTGCACTTAGTATAATACAGCGTATGATACGCTCTAAAATACTATCAAGTATGTTTATGTATAAATAATCAAACTCAGATAAATACATGTTGACATAGTCAAAACGCACAAATTTCATAGATCACAAAGTGCATATATCCACACTATATATAGCACTTAGTACAATACAGCGTATGATACGCACTTAGTACAATATATAAATTGCACTATATAAATTGTGCATATCACAAAGTGCATATATCCACACTATATATAGAGAGGTATAGTTACATTGATACCCAACTAAAAATATACATACACATAAATAGATGCAAACATAAATACACATTTACACATGTGCACATAATCATATACACATATATCTATACATATCTATATCTACACATACACACCTATACCCATATATATATATATATATATATATATATATATATATATATATGTGTGTGTGTGTGTGTCTGTGTATGCACACACTCATACATGTACACACACTCATATATAAACACTCATACACATATACTCACATATACACACACACAAACACACATATATATACACACATACACACACACACATAAGGTAAAAGATAAGCATGAATGCATATAATTAGGGGAAAGAGGTACTAACATTTAAATACTATAAAGCTAATTAAATATTCTAAATAGCAACTCACTATAATTCTATATAGAGTAACATTTGTTAGTACCCCTTTCCCCTAATTATATGCATTCATGCTTATCTTTTACCTTTTAATATTTTAGCTCCCTTAGGTTTATGCGTTAATGACATTCACCTATCAATTTGACAATCCCTTTCTTCCTAATAGATTTTTTATGGCAACTCTGTTATTAACACCATTCAACCATTCCTTTTAAAGGGTCATGACCTCAACTGTTTCGTTGGTTTTCGCTTCTGTATCTTATATCTTATATCCTGTATCTTATATCCTGCATCTTATATCTTATATCCTGTATCTTATATCTTATATCTTATATCTTATATATATATATATATATATATATATATATATATATATATATATATATATATAATTAAGTTAAAAATGTACATCCACATATGTATACTGAAATACTAGTATGCATATGAATACACACACGTGTACATATGTAGATGTACCGAGTTTTTCACTGGACACTTTACTGTGAGTGTTCAGCTAGTCTGTATGTAAACACACAGACAAACCGGTTTTTAGAGTCATACTGGTTTTCGAGGAAACACCTTTCCTCTATTCTCCAGAAAGCCAGACAGGAATATTGGACTAGTTTCGATGTTGTTACATCTCATCAGCAATATTTACCTATCCTCCGGCCTTTCTAGAGAATCGTAAAAGCACATATCGTTATATGCTTTTTCTATGAAAATTAGTAGTGGGCAGACTAATTTGCATAGAGCGTGAGTACGTACCGGTTCAGCGGAGACGATAAAAACTTAATTGTTTAAGCATCAGTCATACAAAAGTGAGTTACAAACGAAACGAAATTTAATTTCGTTTCGTTATTTGTTTTTATCGTCTCCGCTGAACCGGTACGTACTCACGCTCTATGCAAATTAGTCTGCCCACTACTAATTTTCATAGAAAAAGCATATAACGATATGTGCTTTTACGATTCTCTAGAAAGGCCGGAGGATAGGTAAATATTGCTGATGAGATGTAACAACATCGAAACTAGTCCAATATTCCTGTCTGGCTTTCTGGAGAATAGAGGAAAGGTGTTTCCTCGAAAACCAGTATGACTCTAAAAACCGGTTTGTCTGTGTGTTTACATACAGACTAGCTGAACACTCACAGTAAAGTGTCCAGTGAAAAACTCGGTACATCTACATATGTACACGTGTGTGTATTCATATGCATACTAGTATTTCAGTATACATATGTGGATGTACATTTTTAACTTAATTGTTTAAGCATCAGTCATACAAAAGTGAGTTACAAACGAAACGAAATTTAATTTCGTTTCGTTATTTGTTTTTATATATATATATATATATAAGATATAAGATATAATTTTAGTCCAGAATTAGCCGTCGAAACGGCTTGAGCTCAGCCGTCGGGGTCCTACTCGTTCCTATTACCCACTCTACTACCCTAAGTATTGAGTACTTTGGTGCGTTATGGTCCACCTGGTTCCTTACCACAACTCCTTCGTTATATATATATATATATATATATATATATATATATATATATATATATATATATATATATATATATATATATAGGGGAGAAAAATGGTGTGCTGCGCTGTTGCGGATGTGATACATATGAATTAAAAAATAGAGTAAGAAGCCAGGACTATCCGTCATCAGTAATCTTCTGGCTATTATAGGTATTTTCTCGCTCACATTTCGCATGGCTTGGATGCGTCTTTCATCTTCCCGTCAATGATTCGCCAGATCTTATGTTCACTTGTATCACTGACTTGATTTTTCACCCTTTACGTTGCCTTACCATCCTTGTTTGTTTACATGTCTCTATTTCTCCACCGAATTTTTTTATCCCAATAACTTTATTTAGTTATCGCTCGCGCTTGCCTGAGGTATATGATCTTTAATGCGAAGAAATACCTATAATGGCCAAAATATCACTGATGACGGATAGTCCTGGCTTCTTACACTGTTTTTTAATTCATATATATATATATTTTTTTTTAAACGATCGACTTTCGTCAAATCGGAACGAGGAAACAATGTTTCCGTTGGTCTTTCCAATTGCTAATACTATCTATGTGAGTTCGATTCCTGGACCAGGCGATGCGTTATGTCCTTGAGCAAGACACTTTATTTCACGTTGCTCCTTCTATCTGGAGTTGCTACTGTACGTCTGTATACATATATGTATGTACGTATACATACTTATATTTAAGTAACAGCCGTGCTCAGAGTGAGAAATGAAATTTCGTTTCATTTTTTTCTATTTATCGTTTTCGGAGCCCCCGGCAGATTAACTCAATCGATATGCAAATTAGGCTGCTCATCCGTTAATATGCATAAGGAAAGTATATACTTTCAGACGTTCAATCATCTGGCAGGAAGGTATACGGTGCTGACGATAGCTACTAAGCTTGAAACTTGTACATCGTTCATTTGTCAGTGTTGAACAAAAGGGCAACGATGGTTGCTAAACACTGTACGGCTTAATTCGGGATGTTTGTTTACAAACAAACAGAGCATTATAATAAATACTCGGTAAATCCATACGTACATATATATATGTGTGCATGTATGTATATATATATACATACTACCGTACATCTGTATACATATATGAATGTACGTATACATACTTATATTTAAGTAGCAGCCGTACTAAGAGAGACAAATGAAATTTCGTTTCATTTTTTCCATTTATCGATTTCGGTGCGCTCGGCCGATTAACTCACTCGATATGCAAATTATGCTGCTCAGCCGTTAAAATGCATATGGAAAGTATATACTTTCAAACGTTCAATCATCTGGCAGGAAGGTATACGGTGTTGACGATAGCTAATAAGCTTGATACTAGTACATCATTCCTTTGTCAGTGTTGAACAAAAGGCCAACGATGGTTGCTAAACACTGTACGGCTTAATTCGGGATGTTTGTTTACAAATGCTCGGTAAATCCATACGTAGATATATATATGTGTGCATGTATGTATATATATACATACTACCGTACGTCTGTATACATATATGTATGTACGTATACATACTTATATTTAAGTAACAGCCGTACTAAGTGTGAGAAATGAAATTTCGTTTCATTTTTTTTCCATTTATCGTTTTGGGTGTGCCCGGCCGATTAACTTACTCGATATGCAAATTATGCTGCTGAGCCGTTAATATGCATGAGGAAAGTATATACTTTCAGACGTTCAATCATCTGGCTGGAAGGCTTACGGTGCTGACGATAGCTAATAAGCTTGAAACTTGTACATCGTTCATTTGTCATTGTTGAACAAAAGGGCAACGATGGTTGCTAAACACTGTAGGGCTTAATTCGGGAAGTTTGTTTACAAACAAACCGAGCAGTATAATAAATGCTCGGTAAATCCATACGTACATATATATATGTGTGCATGTATGTATATACATACATACTACTGTACGGCTGTATACATATATGTATGTACGTATACATACTTATATTTAAGCATCAGTCGTACTAAGAGTGGGAAACGAAATTTCGTTTCATTTTTTTCCATTTATCGTTTTCGTTGCGCCCGGCCGATTACCTCACTCGATATGCAAAATAGGCTGCTTAGCCATTAATATGCATAAGGAAAGTATATACTTTCAGACCTTCAATCATCTGGCAGGAAGGTATACGGTGCTGACGTAGCTAATAAGCTTGAAACTAATACATCGTTCCTTTGTCAGTGTTGAACAAAAGGGCAACAATCATTTATCGTTTTCGGTGCGCCCGGCCGATTAACTCACTCGATATGCCAATTATGCTGCACAGCCGTTAATATGCATATGATAAGTATATACTTTCAGACGTTCAATCATCTGGCAGGAAGGTATACAGTGTTGACGATAGCTAATAAGCTTGAAACTAGTACATCGTTCTTTGACAGTTTTGAACAAAGGGGCAACGATGGTTGCTAAACACTGTACGGCTTAATTCGGGATGTTTGTTTACAAATGCTCGGTAAATCCATACGTACATATATATGTGTGTGCATGTATGTATATACATACATACTACTGTACGTCTGTATACATATATGTATGTACGTATACATACTTATATTTAAGCAACAGTCGTACTAAGAGTGGGAAACGAAATTTCGTTTCATTTTTTTCTATTTATCGTTTTGTGTGTGCCCGGCCGATTAAACTCACTCGATATGCAAATTAGGTTGTTTAGCCGTTAACATGCATAAGGATAGTATATACTTTCAGGCGTTCAATTATCTGGCAGGAAGGTATACGGTGCTGACGTAGCTAATAAGCTTGAAACTTGTACATCGTTCCTTTGTCAGTGTTGAACAAAAGGCCAACGATGGTTGCAAAACACTGTAAGGCTTAATTCGGGATGTTTGTTTACAAACAAACCGAGCATTATAATAAATGCTCCGTAAATCCATACGTATATATATATATATATATATATATATATGTGTGCCTGTATGTATATATATATATACAACTGTACGTCTGTATACATATATGTATGTACGTATACATACTTATATTTAAGTAACAGCCGTATTAAGATTGAGAAATGAAATTTCGTTTCATTTTTTTCCATTTATCGCTTTCGGTGCGCCCGGTCGATTAACTCACTCGATATGCAAATTAGGCTGCTTAGCCGTTAATATTCATAAGGAAAGTATATACTTTCAGACATTCAATCATCCCGCAGGAAGGTATACAGTGCTGACGATAGCTAATAAGCTTGAAACTTGTACATCGTTCATTTGTCATTGTTGAACAAAAGGGCAACGATGGTTGCTAAACACTGTACGGCTTAATTCGGGATGTTTGTTTACAAATGCTCGGTAAATCGATACGTACATATACATATGTGTGCATGTATGTATATACATACATACTACTGTACGTCTGTATACATATATGTATGTACGTATACATACTTATATTTAAGCAACAGTCGTACTAAGAGTGGGAAACGAAATTTCGTTTCATTTTTTTCCATTTATCGTTTTGTGTGTGCCCGGCCGATTAACTAACTCGATATGCAAATTAGGCTGCTCAGCCGTTAATATGCATGAGGAAAGTATATACTTTCAGACGTTCAATCATTTGGCAGGAAGGTATACAGTGCTGACGATAGCTAATAAGCTTGAAACTTGTACATCGTTCATTTGTCAGTGTTGAACAAATGGGCAACTATGGTTGCTAAACACTGTACGGCTCAATTCGGGATGTTTATTTACAAACAAACCGAGCATTATAATAAATGTTCGGTAAATCCATACGTACATATATATATATATATATATATATATATATATATATATATATATATATATATATATATGTGTGTGTGCATGTATGCATATATATATACATACTACTGTACGTCTGTATACATATATGTATGTACATATACATACTTATATTTAAGTAACAGCCGTACTAACAGTGAGAAAAGAAATTTCGTTTCATTTTTTTTTCCATTTATCGTTTTGGGTGTGCCCGGCCGATTAACTCACTCGACATGCAAATTAGGCTGCTTAGCCGTTAACATGCATAAGGATAGTATATACTTTCAGACCTTCAATCATCTGGCAGGAAGGTATACGGTGCTGACGTAGCTAATAAGCTTGAAACTAATACATCGTTCCTTTGTCAGTGTTGAACAAAAGGCCAACGATGGTTGCTAAACACTGTAAGGCTTAATTTGGGATGTTTGTTTACAAACAAACCGATCATTATAATAAATGCTCGGTAAATCCATACGTATATATATATATATGTGTGCCTGTATGTATATATATATATACAACTGTACGTCTGTATACATATATGTATGTACGTATACATACTTATATTTAAGTAACAGCCGTATTAAGATTGAGAAATGAAATTTCGTTTCTTTTTTTTCTCCATTTATCGCTTTCGGTGAGCCCGGTCGATTAACTCACTCGATATGCAAATTAGGCTGCTTAGCCGTTAATATTCATACGGAAAGTATATACTTTCAGACGTTCAATCATCTGGCAGGAAGGTATACGGTGCTGACGATAGCTAATAAGCTTGAAACTAGTACATCGTTCCTTTGTCAGTGTTGAACAAAAGGGCAACAACCATTTATCGTTTTCGGTGCACCCGGCCGATTAACTCACTCGATATGGAAATTATGCTGATCAGCCGTTAATATCCATATGGAAAGTATATACTTTCAGACGTTCAATCATCTGGAAGGAAGGTATACAGTGCTGACGATAGCTAAAAAACTTGAAACTAGTACATCGTTCCTTTGTCAGTGTTGAATAAAAGGACAACGATGGTTGCTAAACACTGTACGGCATAATTCGGGATGTTTATTTACAAACAAACCGAGCATTATAATAAATGCTCGGTAAATCCATACGTACAAATATATATGTGTGCAGGTATGTATATATATACATACTACTGTAAGTCTGTATACATATATGTATGTACGTATCATATTATATTTAAGTAACAGCCGTACTAAGAGTGAGAAAAGAAATTTCGTTTCATTTTTCTTTCCATTTATCGTTTTGGGTGTGCCCGGCCGATTAACTCACTCGATATGCAAATTAGGCGGCTTAGCCGTTAACATGCATAAGGAAAGTATATACTTTCAGACCTTCAATCATCTGGCAGGAAGGCTTACGATGCTGACGATAGCTAATAAGCTTGAAACTAGTAAATCATTCCTTTGTCAGTGTTGAACAAAAGGCCAACGATGGTTGCTAAACACTGTACGGCTTAATTCGGGATGTTTATTTACAAACAAACCGAGCATTATAATAAATGCTCGGTAAATCCATACGTACATATATATATATGTGTGCATGTATATATATATATACTACTGTACGTCTGTATACATATATGTATGTACGTATACATACTTATATTTAAGCAACAGCCGTATTAAGAGTGAGAAATGAAATTTCGTTTCATTTTTTTTCCATTTATCGCTTTCGGTGCGCCCGGCCGATTAACTCACTCGATATGCAAATTAGGCTGCTTAGCCGTTAATATGCATAAGGAAAGTATATACTTTCAGACGTTCAATCATCTGGCAGGAAGGTATACGGTGCTGACGATAGCTAATAAGCTTGAAACTAGTACATCGTTCATTGTCAGTGTTGAACAAAAGGGCAACGATGATTGCTAAACACTGTACGGATTAATTCGCGATGTTTGTTTACAAATGCTCGGTAAATCCATACGTACATATATATATGTGTACATGTATGTATATACATACATACTACTGCACGTCTGTATACATATATGTATGTACGTATACTTACTTATATTTAAGTAACAGCCGTACTAAGAGTGGGAAACGAAATTTCGTTTCATTTTTTTTCATTTATCGTTTTCGGTGCGCCCGGCCGATTAACTCACTCGATATGCAAAATAGGCTGCTTAGCCGTTAATATGCATAAGGAAAGTATATACTTTCAGACGTTCAATCATCTGGCAGGAAGGTATACGGTGCTGACGATAGCTAATAAGCTTGAAACTAGTACATCGTTCCTTTGTCAGTGTTGAACAAAAGGGCAACAACCATTTATCGTTTTCGGTGCGCCCGGCCGATTAACTCACTCGATATGCAAATTAGGCTGCTCAGCCGTTAATATGCATATGACACGTATATACTTTCAGACGTTTAATCATCTGGCAGGAAAGTATACGGTACTGACGATAGCTAATAAGCTTGAAACTAGTACATCATTCCTTTGTCAGTGTTGAACAAAAGGGCAACGCTGGCTGCTAAACACTGTACGGCTTAATTCGGGATATTTGTTTACAAACAAACCGAGCATTATAATTAATGCTCGGTAAATCCATACGTACATATATATATATATGTGCGTGCATGTATGTATATATATACATACTACTGTACGTCTGTATACATATATGTATGTACGTATACATACTTATATATAAGTAACAGCCGTACTAAGAGTGGGAAACGCAATTTCGTTTCATTTTTTTCCATTTATCGTTTTCTGTGCGCCCAGCCGATTTACTCACTCGATATGCAAATTATGCTGCTCAGCCGTTAATATGCATAAGGAAAGTGTATACGTTAAGTAACAGCCGTAGTAAGAG
>OZ024741.1:104693474-104793474 GCA_964016885.1 Eledone cirrhosa
TCGTTGTTGGTGGTGGTGTCGTTGTTGGTGACGGTGTCGTTGTTGTTGGTGGTGTCGTTGTTAGTGGTGTCGTTGTTGGTGGTGGTGTCTTTGTTTGTAGTGGTGTCGTTGTTGTTGGTGGTGTCGTTGTTGTTGGTGGTGTTGTTGTTGTTGGTGGTGTCGTTGTTGTTGGTGGTGTCGTTGTTGTTGGTGGTGGTGTCGTTGTTGTTGTTGGTGGTGTCGTTGTTGTTGGTGGTGTCGTTGTTGTTGTTGGTGTCGTTGTTGGTGGTGGTGTCGTTGTTGTTGGTGGTGTCGTCGTTGTTGTTGGTGGTGTCGTTGTTGGTGGTGGTGTCGTTGTTGGTGGTGTCGTTGTTGTTGGTGGTGGTGTCGTTGTTGGTGGTGGTGTCGTTGTTGCTGGTGTCGTTGTTCGTGGTGGTGGTGTCGTTGTTGGTGGTGGGGTCGTTGTTGTTGTTGGTGGTGTCGTTGTTGGTGGTGTCGTTGTTGTTGGTGGTGTCTTTGTTGGTGGTGGTGTCGTTGTTGTTGGTGGTGTCGTTGTTGGTGGTGTCGTTGTTGTTGGTGGTGTTGTTGTTGGTGGTGGTGTCGTTGTTGTTGGTGGTGTCGTTGTTGGTGGTGGTGTCGTTGTTGTTGGTGGTGGTGTCGTTGTTGTTGGTGTCGTTGTTGTTGGTGGTGTCTTTGTTGGTGGTGGTGTCTTTGTTGGTGGTGGTGTCGTTGTTGTTGGTGGTGTTGTTGTTGTTGGTGGTGTCGTTGTTGTTGGTGGTGTCGTTGTTGTTGGTGGTGTCGTTGTTGTTGGTGGTGTCGTTGTTGTTGGTGGTGTCGTTGTTGTTGGTGGTGTTGTTGTTGTTGGTGGTGTCGTTGTTGGTGGTGGTGTCGTTGTTGTTGGTGGTGTCGTTGTTGTTGGTGGTGTTGTTGTTGTTGGTGGTGTCGTTGTTGTTGGTGGTGTTGTTGTTGTTGGTGGTGTTGTTGTTGTTGGTGGTGTCGTTGTTGTTGTTGGTGTCGTTGTTGTTGGTGGTGGCGTTGTTGGTGGTGGTGTCGTTGTTGTTGGTGGTATCGTTGTTGTTGGTGGTGTCGTTGTTGTTGGTGGTGTTGTTGTTGTTGGTGGTGTCGTTGTTGTTGTTGGTGTCGTTGTTGTTGGTGGTGGCGTTGTCATTGTTGGTGGTGTCGTTGTTGTTGTTGGTGGTGTCGTTGTTGTTGTTGGTGTCGTTGTTGTTGGTGGTGTCGTTGTTGTTGGTGGTGTCGTTGTTGGTGGTGTCGTTGTTCGTGGTGGTGGTGTCGTTGTTGTTGCTGGTGGTGTCGTTGTTTGTAGTGGTGTTGTTGTTGTTGGTGGTGTCGTTGTTGGTGGTGGTGTCGTTGTTGGTGGTGTCGTTGTTGTTGGTGGTGGTGTCGTTGTTGTTGGTGGTGTCGTCGTTGTTGGTGGTGTCGTTGTTGTTGTTGGTGGTGTCGTTGTTTTTAGTGGTGTCGTTGTTGTTGTTGGTGGTGTCGTTGTTGTTGGTGGTGTCGTTGTTGTTGTTGTTGGTGGTGTCGTTGTTTTTGGTGGTGTCGTTGTTGGTGGTGGTGTCGTTGTTGGTGACGGTGTCGTTGTTGTTGGTGGTGTCGTTGTTAGTGGTGTCGTTGTTGGTGGTGGTGTCTTTGTTTGTAGTGGTGTCGTTGTTGTTGGTGGTGTCGTTGTTGTTGGTGGTGTTGTTGTTGTTGGTGGTGTCGTTGTTGTTGGTGGTGTCGTTGTTGTTGGTGGTGGTGTCGTTGTTGTTGTTGGTGGTGTCGTTGTTGTTGGTGGTGTCGTTGTTGTTGGTGGTGTCGTTGTTGTTGGTGGTGTCGTTGTTGTTGGTGGTGTCGTTGTTTGTGGTGTCGTTGTTGTTGTTGGTGGTGTCGTTGTTGTTGGTGGTGTCGTTGTTGTTGTTGGTGGTGTCGTTGTTGGTGGTGGTGTCGTTGTTGGTGGTGGTGTCGTTGTTGTTGGTGGTGTCGTTGTTGTTGGTGGTGTCGTTGTTGTTGGTGGTGGTGTCGTTGTTGTTGTTGGTGTCGTTGTTGTTGGTGGTGTCGTTGTTGTTGGTGGTGTCGTTGTTGTTGTTGGTGGTGTCGTTGTTGTTGGTGGTGTCGTTGTTGTTGTTGGTGGTGTCGTTGTTGTTGGTGGTGTCGTTGTTGTTGGTGGTGTCGTTGTTGTTGGTGGTGTCGTTGTTGTTGGTGGTGGTGTCGTTGTTGTTGGTGGTGTCGTTGTTGTTGGTGGTGTCGTTGTTGTTGTTGGTGGTGTCGTTGTTGTTGGTGGTGTCGTTGTTGTTGTTGGTGGTGTCGTTGTTGTTGGTGGTGTCGTTGTTGTTGGTGGTGTCGTTGTTGTTGGTGGTGTCGTTGTTGTTGGTGGTGGTGTCGTTGTTGTTGGTGGTGTCGTTGTTGTTGGTGGTGTCGTTGTTGTTGGTGGTGTCGTTGTTGTTGGTGGTGGTGTCGTTGTTGTTGTTGGTGTCGTTGTTGTTGGTGGTGTCGTTGTTGTTGGTGGTGTCGTTGTTGTTGGTGGTGTCGTTGTTGTTGGTGGTGTCGTTGTTGTTGTTGGTGTCGTTGTTGTTGTTGGTGGTGTCGTTGTTGTTGGTGGTGTCGTTGTTGTTGTTGGTGGTGTCGTTGTTGTTGGTGGTGTCGTTGTTGTTGGTGGTGTCGTTGTTGTTGGTGGTGTCGTTGTTGTTGGTGGTGGTGTCGTTGTTGTTGGTGGTGTCGTTGTTGTTGGTGGTGTCGTTGTTGTTGGTGGTGTCGTTGTTGTTGGTGGTGGTGTCGTTGTTGTTGTTGGTGTCGTTGTTGTTGTTGGTGGTGTCGTTGTTGTTGGTGGTGTCGTTGTTGTTGGTGGTGTCGTTGTTGTTGGTGGTGTCGTTGTTGTTGGTGGTGTCGTTGTTGTTGGTGGTGGTGTCGTTGTTGTTGTTGTTGGTGTCGTTGTTGTTGGTGGTGTCGTTGTTGTTGGTGGTGTCGTTGTTGTTGGTGGTGTCGTTGTTGTTGGTGGTGTCGTTGTTGTTGTTGGTGTCGTTGTTGTTGTTGGTGGTGTCGTTGTTGTTGGTGGTGTCGTTGTTGTTGTTGGTGGTGTCGTTGTTGTTGGTGGTGTCGTTGTTGTTGGTGGTGTCGTTGTTGTTGGTGGTGTCGTTGTTGTTGGTGGTGTCGTTGTTTGTGGTGTCGTTGTTGTTGTTGGTGGTGTGGTTGTTGTTGGTGGTGTCGTTGTTGGTGGTGGTGTCGTTGTTGTTGGTGGTGTCGTTGTTGTTGGTGGTGGTGTCGTTGTTGGTGGTGGTGTCGTTGTTGTTGTTGGTGGTGTCGTTGTTGTTGGTGGTGTCGTTGTTGTTGTTGTTGGTGGTGTCGTTGCTGTTGTTGGTGGTGTCGTTGATGGTGGTGGTGTCGTTGTTGTTGTTGGTGGTGTCGTTGTTGTTGTTGGTGGTGTCGTTGTTGTTGGTGGTGTCGTTGTTGTTGTTGGCGGTGTCGTTGTTGTTGTTGGTGGTGTTGTTGTTGTTGGTGGTGTCGTTGTTGTTGGTGGTGTCGTTGTTGTTGTTGTTGGTGGTGTCGTTGCTGTTGTTGGTGGTGTCGTTGATGGTGGTGGTGTCGTTGTTGTTGTTGGTGGTGTCGTTGTTGTTGTTGGTGGTGTCGTTGTTGTTGGTGGTGTCGTTGTTGTTGTTGGTGGTGTTGTTGTTGTTGGTGGTGTCGTTGTTGTTGGTGGTGTCGTTGTTGTTGGTGGTGGTGTCGTTGTTGTTGTTGGTGGTGTCGTTGTTGTTGGTGGTGTCGTTGTTGTTGGTGGTGTCGTTGTTGTTGGTGGTGTCGTCGTTGTTGGTGGTGTCGTTGTTGGTGGTGGTGTCGTTGTTGTTGGTGGTGGTGTCGTTGTTGTTGTTGGTGGTGTCGTTGTTGTTGGTGGTGTCGTTGTTGGTGGTGGTGTCGTTGTTGTTGTTGGTGGTGTCGTTGTTGTTGTTGGTGGTGTCGTTGTTGTTGGTGGTGTCGTTGTTTGTGGTGTCGTTGTTGTTGTTGGTGGTGTCGTTGTTGTTGTTGGTGGTGTCGTTGTTGTTGTTGGTGGTGTCGTTGTTGTTGTTGGCGGTGTCGTTGTTGTTGTTGGTGGTGTCGTTGTTGTTGGTGGTGTCGTTGTTGTTGGTGGTGGTGTCGTTGTTGGTGGTGTCGTTGTCGTTGTTGGTGGTGTCGTTGTTGTTGGTGGTGTCGTTTTTGTTGTTGGTGGTGTGGTTGTTGTTGTTGGTGTCGTTGCTGTTGGTGTCGTTGTTGTTGGTGGTGTCGTTGTTGTTGTTGGTGTCGTTGTTGTTGGTGGTGTCGTTGTTGTTGTTGGTGTCGTTGTTGTTGTTGGTGTCGTTGTTGTTGGTGGTGTCGTTGTTGTTGTTGGTGTCGTTGTTGTTGGTGGTGTCGTTGTTGTTGGTGGTGTCGTTGTTGTTGTTGGTGTCGTTGTTGTTGGTGGTGTCGTTGTTGTTGTTAGTGGTGTCTTTGTTGTTGGTGGTGTCGTTGTTGTTGGTGGTGTCGTTGTTGTTGTTGGTGGTGTCATTGGTGGTGGTGGTGTCGTTGTTGTTGTTGGTGGTGTCGTTGTTGTTGGTGGTGTCGTTGTTGTTTGTGGTGTCGTCGTTGTTTATGGTGGTGTCGTTGTTGTTGGTGGTGTCGTTGTTGTTGGTGGTGTCGTTGTTGTTGTTGGTGGTGTCGTTGTTGTTGGTGGTGTCGTTGTTGTTGGTGGTGGTGTCGTTGTTGTTGGTGGTGGTGTCGTTGTCGTTGTTGGTGTCGTTGTTGTTGGTGGTGGTGTCGTTGTTGGTGGTGTCGTTGTTGTTGTTGGTGTCGTTGTTGTTGTTGGTGGTGTCGTTGTTGTTGTTGGTGTCGTTGTTGTTGTTGTTGGTGGTGTCGTTGTTGGTGGTGGTGTCGTTGTTGTTGGTGTCGTTGTTGTTGTTGGTGTCGTTGTTGTTGTTGGTGGTGTCGTTGTTGTTGTTGGTGTCGTTGTTGTTGTTGGTGGTGTCGTTGTTGGTGGTGGTGTCGTTGTTGTTGTTGGTGTCGTTGTTGTTGTTGGTGGTGTCGTTGTTGTTGGTGGTGGTGTCGTTGTTGTTGGTGTCGTTGTTGTTGTTGGTGTCGTTGTTGGTGGTGGTGTCGTTGTTGTTGGTGGTGTCGTTGTTGTTGTTGGTGTCGTTGTTCGTGGTGGTGGTGTCGTTGTTGGTGGTGGTGTCGTTGTTGTTGGTGGTGGTGTCGTTGTTGGTGGTGGTGTCGTTGTTGTTGTTGGTGGTGTCGTTGTTGTTGGTGGTGTCGTTGTTGTTGTTGTTGGTGGTGTCGTTGCTGTTGTTGGTGGTGTCGTTGATGGTGGTGGTGTCGTTGTTGTTGTTGGTGGTGTCGTTGTTGTTGTTGGTGGTGTCGTTGTTGTTGGTGGTGTCGTTGTTGTTGGTGGTGTCGTTGTTGTTGTTGGTGGTGTCGTTGTTGTTGTTGGTGTCGTTGTTGTTGTTGGTGGTGTCGTTGTTGTTGGTGGTGGTGTCGTTGTTGTTGTTGGTGTCGTTGTTGTTGTTGGTGGTGTCGTTGTTGTTGGTGGTGGTGTCGTTGTTGTTGGTGTCGTTGTTGTTGTTGGTGTCGTTGTTGGTGGTGGTGTCGTTGTTGTTGGTGGTGTCGTTGTTGTTGTTGGTGTCGTTGTTGGTGGTGGTGGTGTCGTTGTTGGTGGTGGTGTCGTTGTTGTTGGTGGTGGTGTCGTTGTTGGTGGTGGTGTCGTTGTTGTTGTTGGTGGTGTCGTTGTTGTTGGTGGTGTCGTTGTTGTTGTTGTTGGTGGTGTCGTTGCTGTTGTTGGTGGTGTCGTTGATGGTGGTGGTGTCGTTGTTGTTGTTGGTGGTGTCGTTGTTGTTGTTGGTGGTGTCGTTGTTGTTGGTGGTGTCGTTGTTGTTGGTGGTGTCGTTGTTGGTGGTGGTGTCGTTGTTGTTGTTGGTGGTGTTGTTGTTGTTGGTGGTGTCGTTGTTGTTGGTGGTGTCGTCGTTGTTGGTGGTGTCGTTGTTGGTGGTGGTGTCGTTGTTGTTGGTGGTGTCGTTGTTGGTGGTGGTGTCGTTGTTGTTGTTGGTGGTGTCGTTGTTGTTGTTGGCGGTGTCGTTGTTGTTGTTGGTGGTGTCGTTGTTGTTGTTGGTGGTGTTGTTGTTGTTGGTGGTGTCGTTGTTGTTGGTGCTGTTGTCGTTGTTGGTGGTGTCGTTGTTGGTGGTGGTGTCGTTGTTGTTGGTGGTGTCGTTGTTGGTGGTGGTGTCGTTGTTGTTGTTGTTGGTGTCGTTGTTGTTGTTGGTGGTGTCGTTGTTGTTGGTGGTGTCGTTGTTTGTGGTGTCGTTGTTGTTGTTGGTGGTGTCGTTGTTGTTGTTGGTGGTGTCGTTGTTGTTGGTGGTGTCGTTGTTTGTGGTGTCGTTGTTGTTGTTGGTGGTGTCGTTGTTGTTGTTGGTGGTGTCGTTGTTGTTGTTGGTGGTGTCGTTGTTGGTGGTGGTGTCGTTGTTGGTGGTGGTGTCGTTGTTGGTGGTGGTGTCGTTGTTGGTGGTGTGGTTGTTGTTGGTGGTGTCGTTGTTGGTGGTGGTGGTGTCGTTGTTGGTGGTGGTGTCGTTGTTGTTGGTGGTGTCGTTGTTGGTGGTGGTGTCGTTGTTGGTGGTGTCGTTGTTGTTGGTGGTGTCGTTGTTGGTGGTGGTGTCGTTGCTGTTGTTGGTGGTATCGTTGATGGTGGTGGTGTCGTTGTTGTTGTTGGTGGTGTCGTTGTTGTTGTTGGTGGTGTTGTTGTTGTTGGTGGTGTCGTTGTTGTTGGTGGTGTCGTTGTTGTTGTTGGCGGTGTCGTTGTTGTTGTTGGTGGTGTCGTTGTTGTTGTTGGTGTCGTTGTTGTTGTTGGTGGTGTCGTTGGTGGTGGTGGTGTCGTTGTTGTTGGTGGTGTCGTTGTTGTTGTTGGTGGTGTCGTTGTTGTTGTTGGTGTCGTTTTTGTTGTTGGTGGTGTGGTTGTTGTTGTTGGTGTCGTTGTTGTTGGTGGTGTCGTTGTTGTTGGTGGTGTCGTTGTTGTTGTTGGTGTCGTTTTTGTTGTTGGTGTCGTTGTTGTTGTTAGTGTCGTTGTTGTTGTTAGTGGTGTCTTTGTTGTTGGTGGTGTCGTTGTTGTTGGTGGTGTCGTTGTTGTTGTTGGTGGTGTGGTTGTTGTTGTTGGTGTCGTTGTTGTTGGTGGTGTCGTTGTTGTTGGTGGTGTCTTTGTTGTTGTTGGTGGTGTGGTTGTTGTTGTTGGTGTCGTTGTTGTTGTTGGTGTCGTTGTTGTTGTTGGTGGTGTCTTTGTTGTTGGTGGTGTCGTTGTTGTTGGTGGTGTCGTTGTTGTTGGTGGTGTCGTTGTTGTTGTTGGTGGTGTCGTTGTTGTTGGTGGTGTCGTTGTTGTTGTTGGTGGTGTCGTTGTTGTTGTTTGTGGTGACCTTGTTGTTGGTGGTGTCGTTGTTGTTGTTGGTGGTGTCTTTGTTGTTGGTGGTGTCGTTGTTGTTTGTGGTGTCGTCGTTGTTTATGGTGGTGTCGTTGTTGTTGGTGGTGTCGTTGTTGTTGGTGGTGTCGTTGTTGTTGTTGGTGGTGTCGTTGTTGTTGGTGGTGTCGTTGTTATTGGTGGTGTCGTTGTTGTTGTTGTTGGAGGTGTCGTTGTTGTTGTTGGTGGTGTCGTTGTTGTTGGTGGTGTCGTTGTTGTTGTTGGTGTCGTTGTTGTTGTTGGTGGTGTGGTTGTTGTTGTTGGTGTCGTTGTTGTTGGTGGTGGTGTCTTTGTTGTTGGTGGTGTCGTTGTTGTTGGTGGTGTCGTTGTTGTTGTTGGTGGTGTCGTTGGTGGTGGTGGTGTCGTTGTTGTTGTTGGTAGTGTCGTTGTTGTTGTTGTTGTTGGTGGTGACCTTGTTGTTGGTGGTGTCGTTGTTGTTGGTGGTGTCGTTGTTGTTGGTGGTGGTGTCGTTGTTGTTGGAGGTGTCGTTGTTGTTGTTGGTGTCGTTGTTGTTGGTGGTTTCGTTGTTGTTGTTGGTGTCGTTGTTGTTGGTGGTGTCGTTGTTGGTGGTGGTGTCGGTGTTGTTGTTGGTGGTGTCGTTGAGTTGTTGGTGGTGGTGTCGTTGTCGTTGGTGGTGTCGTTGTTGTTGTTGGTGGTGTCGTTGTTGTTGGTGGTGTCGTTGTTGTTGGTGGTGTCGTTGTTGGTGGTGGTGTTTTTGTTGTTGTTGGTGGTGTCGTTGTTGTTGTTGGTGTCGTTGTTGTTGTTGGTGGTGTCGTTGTTGGTGGTGGTGTCGTTGTTGTTGGTGTCGTTGTTGTTGGTGGTGGTGTCGTTGTTGTTGTTGGTGTCGTTGTTGTTGGTGGTGGTGTCGTTGTTGGTGGTGTCGTTGTTGTTGTTGGTGTCGTTGTTGTTGTTGGTGGTGTCGTTGTTGTTGTTGGTGTCGTTGTTGTTGGTGGTGTCGTTGTTGGTGGTGGTGTCGTTGTTGTTGTTGGTGGTGTCGTTGTTGTTGTTGGTGTCGTTGTTGTTGGTGGTGTCGTTGTTGGTGGTGGTGTCGTTGTTGTTGTTGGTGTCGTTGTTGTTGTTGGTGGTGTCGTTGTTGTTGTTGGTGTCGTTGTTGTTGTTGGTGGTGTCGTTGTTGTTGGTGGTGGTGTCGTTGTTGGTGGTGTCGTTGTTGTTGTTGGTGTCGTTGTTGTTGTTGGTGGTGTCGTTGTTGGTGGTGGTGTCGTTGTTGTTGTTGGTGTTGTTGTTGTTGTTGGTGGTGTGGTTGTTGTTGGTGGTGGTGTCGTTGTTGGTGGTGTCGTTGTTGTTGTTGGTGTCGTTGTTGTTGTTGGTGGTGTCGTTGTTGTTGTTGGTGTCGTTGTTGTTGTTGGTGTCGTTGTTGTTGGTGGTGGTGTCGTTGTTGTTGGTGTCGTTGTTGTTGTTGGTGTCGTTGTTGTTGTTGGTGGTGTCGTTGTTGTTGTTGGTGTCGTTGTTGTTGGTGGTGTCGTTGTTGGTGGTGGTGTCGTTGTTGTTGTTGGTGGTGTCGTTGTTGTTGTTGGTGTCGTTGTTGTTGTTGGTGGTGTCGTTGTTGTTGTTGGTGTCGTTGTTGTTGTTGGTGGTGTCGTTGTTGGTGGTGGTGTCGTTGTTGTTGTTGGTGGTGTCGTTGTTGTTGTTGGTGTCGTTGTTGTTGTTGGTGGTGTCGTTGTTGTTGTTGGTGTCGTTGTTGTTGGTGGTGTCGTTGTTGGTGGTGGTGTCGTTGTTGTTGTTGGTGGTGTCGTTGTTGTTGTTGGTGTCGTTGTTGTTGTTGGTGGTGTCGTTGTTGTTGTTGGTGTCGTTGTTGTTGGTGGTGTCGTTGTTGTTGGTGGTGGTGTCGTTGTTGTTGGTGTCGTTGTTGTTGTTGGTGTCGTTGTTGTTGTTGGTGGTGTCGTTGTTGTTGTTGGTGTCGTTGTTGTTGTTGGTGGTGTCGTTGTTGTTGGTGGTGGTGTCGTTGTTGTTGGTGTCGTTGTTGTTGTTGGTGTCGTTGTTGTTGTTGGTGGTGTCGTTGTTGTTGTTGGTGTCGTTGTTGTTGTTGGTGGTGTCGTTGTTGGTGGTGGTGTCGTTGTTGTTGGTGTCGTTGTTGTTGGTGGTGGTGTCGTTGTTGTTGGTGTCGTTGTTGTTGGTGGTGTCGTTGTTGTTGGTGGTGGTGTCGTTGTTGGTGGTGTCGTTGTTGTTGTTGGTGTCGTTGTTGTTGTTGGTGGTGTCGTTGTTGCTGTTGGTGTCGTTGTTGTTGGTGGTGGTGTCGTTGTTGGTGGTGGTGTCGTTGTTGGTGGTGTCGTTGTTGTTGTTGGTGTCGTTGTTGTTGTTAGTGGTGTCGTTGTTGTTGTTGGTGTCGTTGTTGTTGTTGGTGGTGTCGTTGTTGGTGGTGGTGTCGTTGTTGTTGTTGGTGGTGTCGTTGTTGGTGGTGGTGTCGTTGTTGTTGGTGTCGTTGTTGGTGGTGGTGTCGTTGTTGTTGGTGTCGTTGTTGTTGGTGGTGTCGTTGTTGTTGTTGGTGTCGTTGTTGTTGGTGGTGTCGTTGTTGTTGGTGGTGGTGTCGTTGTTGGTGGTGTCGTTGTTTGTGGTGTCGTTGTTGTTGTTGGTGTCGTTGTTGTTGTTGGTGTCGTTGTTGGTGGTGGTGTCGTTGTTGTTGGTGTCGTTGTTGTTGGTGGTATCGTTGTTGGTGGTGGTGTCGTTGTTGTTGGTGTCGTTGTTGTTGGTGGTGTCGTTGTTGTTGGAGGTGTCGTTGTTGTTGGTGTCGTTCTTGTTGTTGGCGTTGTCATTGTTGGTGGTGTCGTTGTTGTTGTTGGTGTCGTTGTTGTTGGTGGTGTCGTTGTTTGTGGTGTCGTTGTTGTTGTTGGTGTCGTTGTTGGTGGTGGTGTCGTTGTTGTTGGTGTCGTTGTTGTTGGTGGTGTCGTTGTTGTTGGTGGTGTCGTTGTTGTTGGTGGTATCGTTGTTGGTGGTGTCGTTGTTGGTGGTGGTGTCGTTGTTGTTGGTGTCGTTGTTGTTGGTGGTGTCGTTGTTGGTGGTGTTGTCGTTGTTGGTGGTGTCGTTGTTGTTGTTGGCGTTGTCATTGTTGGTGGTGTCGTTGTTGTTGTTGGCGCTGTTGTTGGTGGTGGTGTCGTTGTTGGTGGTGGTGTCGTTGTTGTTGGTGGTGTCGTTGTTGTTGGTGGTGGTGTCGTTGTAGGTGGTGGTGTCGTTGTTGTTGGTGGTGTCGTTGTTGTTGGTGGTGGTGTCGTTGTTGGTGGTGGTGTCGTTGTTCATAGTGGTGTCGTTGTTGTTGTTCGTGGTGTCGTTGTTGTTGGTGGTGTCGTTGTTGTTGGTCTGTGTCGTTATTGGTGGTGGTGTCGTTGTTGTTGGTGGTGTCGTTGTTGTTTTTGGTGGTGTCGTTGTTGGTAGTGGTGTCGTTGTTGGTGGTGGTGTCGTTGTTGTTGGTGGTGGTGTCGTTGTTGGTGGTCGTGTCGTTGTTTATAGTGGTGTCGTTGTTGTTGTTGGTGGTGTCGTTGTTGGTGGTGGTGTCGTTGTTGGTGGTGGTGTCGTTGTTGGTAGTGGTTTCGTTGTTGGTGGCGGTGTCGATGGTGGTGATGTTTATTGGCATTGATGTTGGTGATAATGGTAGTGTCATCATTGTTGATGTGTAGTTAGTGGTGGTGCTTTATTGTTTGTGTTTGTGGTTAATGTCATTATTATAGTTGTTGATGGTGTTAGTATAGTTAATGCTGGTAGTGTCGTCATCGTTGTTGCTGGGGGTGGTGTCGTTGTTGTTGTTGGGTTGGTCATCGTTGGTAGTGATGGTGTCTCATCGTTGTTGTTATTTAACCCTAATCGAAGATCTATAATCAAACGCGTTTAACACGCGACCATACTGTCCTTTTCTTTAAACGTACAGCCATTTCATCAAATGTGTCCCTTCTATTTGTTAAAAAGCTATTTGATGGAGATTTGGTTGTTATTTCTAGAAAGTTGTGTGCCCGGCTTGTATTATATATGCATGCAGTTGTCTAATACAGGGGCAGTGGAACTGGGGAGACCAAGGGAACCATGTCTCCTCCAATAATATTGTTCTTCCCAAACTACCAAAACACACATCTATTTGTATATACGCCACAATTTATGGACATGTTATGTCACATACCATGTGTACTGCAAATGTCTAAAAGTCTAAAGTGTCTCTCGAGCCCGAAGGCACATTAGTCGATAATTATTTCGGTTTCTGTGGAGTTAAGTGAATCGACCCTGGACAGGACGCCAGTCCATTGCCGGATTAAACCCCAAGCTAATACTAGTACTCATTTTCAGCTGAGTATACTGGAGCAACGTGAAATGATGTTTTATTCAGGATCACAACACACAACTCAGTCCACGAATCGAACACACGACATTATGATCGTAAGTCCAACTCCCTAACCACTAGGCCACGTGCCTCCACGCTGCAAATGTATCATATTTCGAGTGAACATGTTTCAATAAAATGTATTCTACGAACAACAGTGGGAAAAGAAAAAAAATGTATCATTCCCACAGTCTCTCAATGAATTCAGTCACGGCCTGTAAATACATTTCTTTACAATGTTTCACTAAACCGTATTTCTTTGCTGTTTGTTCACGAACTGTTGCACGCCCTGATTCACCCATACAATATTTTCACATGTCTTTGTACATACATAATACATACATATATATATGTATACATACGTACATGGTGGCTGCCAACTCGTTTTCGAGTACGTCCACTACTTTATATCTATGTAGGAGAACCCCTACCGATGCGCTTAATGAGCGTGACTTTTTAGTCCAGCAAGTGACTTGAAAACTCTGGTACAAACACTACACTTGTGACAATTATTGACACATAGTGCTGGGCCCATGGTACCATGTGACGGCAAGTGCAGAGAGATCTCCAGATATAAAAGAATGCCTGTGCCGTGAAGCTTTTATAGTGAGCAAAGGCACTGCACAAAGCCAGTCCCACTCTCTTAACCAAGATGATATTTACCAATTAGAAGAACAAGTCAACATCATTGGATACCATCAGATTTGCAGGTGTTATATCAGAGTTTTCCTTCTCCTAGAATTCTGCCTTGACAAAGGCTATGGGGTCATCTCTCCCGGTGATTTTGGATGGCCATTGACTCTTAAGAGCTCATTTGCTCTTTGACAGGCTTTGTTTTTAGTCTATACGTGTATATACGTACAAACATATCTACATACATACATACATGCATACATACATACATACATACATACATACATACATACATACATCAGTCCACGCGATCAGTCGCATATTTTGGCGTGGGAGACTATTTTTTAAATTTAAGATGAATGCTATCTCCGACAGTAATGCCACAACTACAGCCAGGTTGAATAACTCGTTATTCTTCTAACTATCCCTTCTGAAGACACCTTTTATTCGAATTCGTAGAGATATCCGACTAAATACATCATTCATTTTACAAGGATTTGCTACAAATAGCATGGCTGAACACAACATCAACAAGAAAATTAAGGAAGTATCGAAGACAAATAACAAAGAAGGTAATCAAACTTTATTCAGTTGTAGCTACAGAAGAAACCGAAATTATAAATCGCATTTCTCTTGGAGTTGCGAACTTAATAATGATTTATTTAATTGTTATAAAATGGCAAAAAACAATCCCTCCATTGGCTATATGAATAGAATGAAGCTACACTGGGACGAAATGCACCCAGAGCTAAATTATTTCACAGCGAAACAATTACGCCAACAAGCGACGTTTGTTGAACGTAAAAATAAGATAAATATTATTAATTGTAAGTCCCCACAACAAACATGGAATCAACAACACGTGCTACAGATCGCCATGCTACTAGACTTCCTAGCAGCCAGGTCGAACAGTGCCTTGAAACAACTATGCCTGTACCATCTAAGTCTACCTCGAATGCTGGGGAAAACACTATCGATAATAATAATAATCGAAGAAATAATAATAATAATCGAATAAATGTGACACCACGTATACCATCTGAGTCTACCTCGACTGTTGTGGAAAATACTATCGATAATGATAATCAAAAGTATAAACAATTGAAAATTTCCCTCAACGAAATCTTCCAGAGAGAAATTAACTCATGTATAAATATCTCTCTGGCTGAACGTGTTAAAATGACAATGGTGAATAAAAAACCAAATAATGAAATACTACGTGTTATTGACGAAATAGGGATGAATATTTACGACGGATAAAAACCCCAACATTTTGGCAAATCAACGCCTGTTTATATGCCTTAGCAATGACAGTGAAGCATTATCTTGGTGATAGCAGAGATATTAACAAGAACAAAACACCACCAAAAATACCATCATATATAACTAAAATAGAAAAAAAGAGTGCTGACCTACGAAAAAAACATAGGACATGTGATAATGCTCCTTAGATGCAAACAAACACAAAAAAACCTCACTCACCAACAAAGAGTGAAAAATAAAATAGAGACGATGTTTGGTAACAGTAGAACCAGAACTCTCCAATATAAGCTGATCACCCTCAAACAAGAATTGACAGCTGTTAGCGAAAAACGCCGATACCTGAAGAAGGTAGATGAGAGAAAAATGCTTAATAAAAGATTCAGACGAAACCAAACATCAGTCTATAGAGATATGAAGGGCAAAATAATAAGTGTCACTGAGGCCCCATCCCAGAAAGACATAGATTCCTTTTGGAGAAAAATATGGGGTGAAAAGAAGAATTTCAACCAAGATGCAGTGTGGCTAAGAGAAATCCGAAAGAACTATTGCTCCTACACTACAACAAAAACATACGAAATAAGTGAGGGTACCCTTGAGACTGTGATAGGAAAACTCCAAGATAAGAAAACACCAGGAAGAGACATGATTGTCGGCTACTGGTACAAAAAACTAATATTCTATCGGAGGTATCTTACTGACCAACAAGTTCTTAAGGGAGATACACTTATACCAGAATGGTTGACATTAGCACAAACGTTACTGGTCCCCAAGAGCAAAGACACCCACTTGGCAAAAAACTACCGACCCGTTGCATGCCAGAACCTAATGTATAAGATGTATACAGCCTGCCTCAACCTATTCCTCCAAGATCACTGTGAAAATAATAACATCATCACAGATGAACAAGCAGCTGGAAAGAAAAGGGTTTGGGGATGTGCTGAACAACTCCTAATCAACAAAACTGCGATGTCGGAGGTGCGACAACTTAGGAGGAATATGACTACAGTCTGGCTGGACTACAAGAAAGCTTTCGATTCTGTTCCCCACTCTTGGATGATAGAGGCCCTCCAACTTGCTAAAGTCCCAGACATTATTGTCAGAGCCATAGAGAGGCTGTCTTCTTCTTGGGCTACTATCCTAAGGTTAAAGACAGAGAGGGAGGACTCTATTTTCACTGATAAAATAAAATATTGCAGGGGTATATTTCAGGGGGACAGTCTCTCTGTGATATTGTTCATCTTGTCATTAAACCCCTTGTCCTTTCTGCTCAAGAAATGTGAGGGATACGTCATTGGCTCACAGGATGACAGAAATACGAACCTAACCCATAACTTCTTTGTGGACGATCTGAAACTCTATGCCAAGAACATGGATGGGATGAAGAAAAATCTTGACCTGGTTACAACGTTCTCAAAGGATATAGGAATGGAGTTTGGCCAAGATAAATGCTCATACATGACTGTAAAGCGGGGAAAAACAACAACCCAATCTAGCAACATTGTCATCAATGGTCTAACTGTTTCACCGATATCTGATGAGGACTGCTACAGATACCTGGGGATAAATGAGAACATATCCTATAATGGTATCTGTAATAAAGAACGCGTAACCAGGGAATAATACACCCGATTAAGAAAAATCTGGTCATCGGAACTCTCTGCGCAAAACAAAACAGTGGCTCACAATGTGTTTGCTGTGCCTGTCCTAACACCAACGTTTGGAATACTCAATTGGACGATAGACGAAATCCGAGCAGTTGATGTTGGAACTCGAAAAATACTGAACAACACCGGAAACTTCCACATCAACAGTGACATAGACCGCCTTTACTTGAAACGTAGGCAGGGAGGCAGAGGCCTAACATCAGTCCAGACAACATTTGAATGTCGCATCATATCTCTTCGACAACATCTACGAACCTCGAAGCGTAGGAGCCCGCTTCTCGAGCAAGTCTATCTGCATGAAACAGATAAGATCATGAGAGTTGGGAAGGAACTCCTTGAGAGATATTCCCTGTGTGATAATCAAAAACTCACACCCAGGGATGTCGCTCAGCAGTATCGCAGTGAATCCATGGATGAAAAACTGCATGCCTATCAGCAAAAAATCATGCATGGATATGTTGCCAGGAAGCTCCAGAGTGAGAGTAATATAGATAAGGAAAGTAGTCTATCTTGGACCAACAACCGCTATATTGGCTCCCACTTTGAAGGATACGCTTTTGCAATCCAAGAACAGGAGATTAGCACGAAATACCTGATTCACAAAAGTGATAGGGATGCAGCCAAAACACCTAGATGTGATAACAAGTGCAGACTCTGCAGAACTAACATCGAGGATATCACCCATGTCATCAGCAGCTGCCCAAAGATGTCATCGCGGTACTATCTACCTATGAGGCATGATGTAGTGGCCAAAACACTGTACAATGCAGTTCGTAAAAAAAGATAGCCCTGATGATAAACACATTAAAAGCTACAATAATGTGGAAGACATCCATGTACATAATATGAAAGAGTACTGGTGGAATGTTCCAGTAAAAACCCCAATAAAATGCAGGCATAACAGACATTATGATATGGGACAGGGAGAAGAAAACATGCACAGTAGTGGAAATTAGCTGTCCAGCAGATGCCAATATAATATCAAAGATTAGTGAAAAGGAGAATATTTATGCAGAACTGATGAGAAATCTGCAGATACTCCACCCTGATTACACCTTCAGATTTATGCCTGTGATTATTGGGGCACTGGGATAGGTTAGTAACTGCCTCAATACAAATCTTGAGAAGCTAGGCTTCACAGGAACAGAAAGAACACAACTAGTTAGAAAATTACAAGTACAATCCATTAATGGAACAGTAAAAATTTGTGAAACATTCCAAAAATTTTGCATCTAATAACTGCATATACACATGTACAGATACAAAGCATATACACATGCACACATACAACTCAAAACATACACATCCACACATACAATAACATCCATATCTACACATGCATGCATGCAGACATACATACATATCTACCTAGTTGATGTTGTGTAAATTCCAATGAGAGAGTCTTGTGTCTATGTTAGAAACCGACTCTCTCTTTATTGGTAAAACTTTGTGAAATTATAAAACCAGAAGAACATACATACATACATACATACATACATACATACATACATACATACATACATACATACATACATACATACATACATACATACATACATACATACATACATACATACTTCATACCCATCATTATTGGTGCTACGGGTTATATACCAACCCGCTTGGACCAAAGTATGACCGAACTTGGATTTGCGGACAAAAAGCGCAGCTCCCTAATTCATAGTCTACAAATGGCTGCGATAGCTGGCACCTTCAAAATATGCAAAACATTCTTGCGATTCAAGGGATGACAATTTCTTTTCTTTTACAACCTTGCCACCAGGAAGGTGGCCGGTCAAAAAAATATACTCGAAATTAAGAGAAAGAGAAAACATACATACATACATACATACATACGGACAGACAGACACATAGACATAAATACAGACATACATGCATGCAAACATTCACACAAACACACACACATACACACATACGTACTCACACATTCACATATACATAAACACATTCATACATACACACATACATATGTATGTACTTATATAATATGTACATACATACATAAATACATACATACATACATATGTAGCGAAATCTGTCCGCGCCTTGAACCATGGGTGACACCTAAAGGTCAAATTCTAGGTCAACACCCTTTTACAGTAGACAGGTTGATGTGTTGACTATTCCCTCAAGGTGGGAGACAGGAAGTGACAGCTATATATAGAGCCTGTACCATCCTACTTTGGCGAGATACATCGGAGCATTACACCTATAACAAACTATGTAAGGATTCACTGCTATCAATAGACCCCGGTGGTCTACAGCCAGAGACATCGGAGCATTACGCTAGCAACTAACTATGTAAGGATTCACTGCTATCAACAGACCCCAGTGGTCTACAGAAATAGAGACATCGGAGCACACCACTACAGAACAAGCAATGTGAAAGATTCACCACTATCAACAGACTCCATGAGGTCTACAGATACACCCAGAACGATTGGAGCCCTACTACTACAGAACACAAATGTGGAAGATTCACCGCTGTCTGCAGGCCACGGTGGTTCACAGTTACTACAGACCATAACAGAGGTATACAAACCATATCTCTCTCTCTTACTCAATACGGTCTCAGAATTACTACCACCGATTCCAAATTCCAACAACAACATTATCTGTTTGCTCGCTGTTTTCACATCAAAAACATTGTCAACCTTAACAACTCTTGGTAACTGTTTTTATATGTACTTTTTAATTGATTCACGTGAAGTAAACCATATATCAACCAAATCATTTATTCTCTATATTCTCGTTATTGCATTTATAAATACTAATACCCTTCGTTGAACATACATATGTTAGTAACTGTTAGTTAGGGTATGTTAGTAACTGCCTCAATACAAATCTTGAGAAGCGAGGCTTCACAGGAACAGAAAGAACACAACTAGTTAAGAAATTACAAGTACAATCCATTAATGGAATAGTAAAAATATGTCAAATAGTAAAAACATTCCAAACATTTTGCATCTAATAACTGCATATACACATGTACAGATGCAAAGCATATACACATGCACACATACAACTAAAAACATCCACATCCACACACAATAACATCCATATCTACACATGCATACATACATATCTACCTAGTTGATGTGTAAATTCCAATGGGAGAGTCTTGTGTCTATGTTAGAAACCGACTCTCTCTTTATTTTGAAAAAATTTGTGAAATTATAAAACGAGAAGAACATACATATGTACCTATGTATATACATACGCACATACATACACTCACACACTCACACATACACACACACATACACACTCATACACATATACACACATACATACATACGTACGTACATACATACATTCACACACACATACACACACATACATACACATTCATATATATATGTACTTACGTACATATATATATATGTACTTACGTACATAGATAATATGTACATAAATACGTACGTACATGCATACATTCACACATACACACATACGCACATTCATACACACACATACACACACACATATACCCATACATACGTACGTACATACATACGTACGTATATACATACGTACATATATACGTATATACGTTCATACGTATGTACATAGAAACATGTACATACGTGCATACGTATGTACATTATGTCGTACATAAGTGTGTGTCAGGATCAGGATATATAAAGGAGCCAGGACCAAATGGACAAAGATTGTAGAAATTAGATGCGAATGGGACTTGTATAGGAGCAAATTTTGGAATAAAATAGAAAGAATTAAGAAAAAGACTGTAGCGGTTGTCTCCCTTGTTTTGATTGGGATCTAGACGGGAAGTAGAACCCTTTCTGCAACTTCCGGTCAGAGCCCTATAAAACTAACAACTTTAAGCTCTCTCTCTCTCATTGCCTTTTCGGCACCAGGTCAAGAGCCTCTCATTTAGCTCTGCCATTCATTTGGCCAACAGGCGCCTGGCCTTAGCCAGGCGTCCTCTGCCAGCCGCGTTTGCCTGGCAATCAAAACGGTAACTACTAACTTTGCTTCATTCTATCAACCTCATCTTTGACATGTCAACTATACTATCTACCATTGTTAATTAAATATTATACAAACAAACAATGTATTCCTTGTTACATTCATACAACCCAGTATTCCCGCTATAAGACCATAAAATCAACACATGGTATGGTAGCAATAAATAACAGAGTGTACTGTTCGTTAATGCATCTCCCAGAAGTACAATAGCTTACAGATTTAGAAGGGCTCCAGACAAACACAAATTAAATACTAAGAAAGTTGAAAGACCAGGCATTCCCACAAAAGCCCTAATTATTAGAACATATCCGTTTATAAAAAAACAATGCACTGATAGGAAATTAAATCTACAAACTAACTGCGAAACTAGGAACGTAGTATATAGCATAAGATGTACTGAGGGATAGCGTAGGAATTCTTACATAGGTGAGCCAGCCCGTAGCACAGAAGAAAGAATAAATGAACACTGGCGAGAACTCCAAGACGGTAAAAACTCATCAGTACTCTACCAACATAGAGAACATAAAGATAAAAATTATATCCACACACAGAAAAGACGCAATGCTCTGACAAATTACAGAATTGACAAACATAAACGAGCTCCAACCAAAATTTAACAGAAAACATGAGTGGAATAGCAACAACATCACAACTAGTAATTAAGGACAAGATAAAGACAAACAGAAGCACCCAACTAATAAAACAAACCACACACACAGATAGAACAAGTAATCAACTAGTGAACCAACAGGTGCGTGTGTTTACATGGTTATTTATATGACTACGTCAGATGCTTACGCAATTATAGGTGCAGTTATGCAATGATTGTGATATGCCGGTGGTCATGCACGTCTATGAATAACCATGTAACAGAAATATATATCATTCAATAAATAATTGTGGTGATTTAATCTCGTCTTAACTACCATTATTTGTCAGTGTTGAACAAAAGGGCAACGATGGCTGCTAAACATTGTATGGCTTAATTCGGGATGTCTGTTTACAAACAAACCGAGCATTATAATAAATGCTCGGTAAATCCATACGTACATATATATATATATATATATATATATATATATATATATGTGTGCATATATGTATATATATACATACTACTGTACGTCTGTATACATATATGTATGTACGTATACATACTTATATTTAAGTAACAGCCGTACTAAGAGAGAGAAATGAAATTTCGTTTCCTTTTTTTCCATTTATCGATTTCGGTGCGCCCGGCCGATTAACTCACTCGATATGCAAATTAGGCTGCTCAGCCGTTAATATGCATAAGGAAAGTATATACTTTCAGACGTTCAATCATCTGGCAGGAAGGTATACGATGCTGACGATAGCTAATAAGCTTAAAAATAGTACCTCGTTCCTTTGTCAGTGTTGAACAAAAGGGTAACGATGGTTGCTAAACACTGTACGGCTTAATTCGGGATGTTTGTTCACAAACAAACCGAGCATTATAATGCTCGGTAAATCCATACGTACATATATATGTGTGTGCATGTATGTATATATATACATACTACTGTACGTCTGTATACATATATGTATGTACGTATACATATTTACATTTAAGTAACAGCCGTACTAAAAGTGAGAAATGAAATTTCGTTTCATTTTTTTCCATTTATTTATATATATATATATATATATATATATATATATATATATATTGTTATACTTTGGGAGGGTCATGTTGCCAATAAGAAACACACGCACCCATTGCTTTCACTTCAATTTATTATAATAAATTTATAAATTTAGGAATTTATAAATTTCTGGTTGGTTGGTTGGTTCCACAACCAGATAGTTGTTTATATATTGTCAAAGTTCTTTCGTCACACATTCTGTGACCTCTTCAGTGACTGGGGATTCTTTTCTTTGTTTTTGTGCCTCTCCTTTGTTCTGTCCTACGCCATTTTGTTTCTGTGGGACACACACAGAAACAAAATGGTGTCGTTGTTGTTGGTGGTGTTGTTGTTGTTGGTGGTGTCGTTGTTGGTGGTGGTGTCGTTGTTGTTGTTGGTGTCGTTGTTGTTGTTGGTGTCGTTGTTGTTGTTGGTGTCGTTGTTGTTGGTGGTGTCGTTGTTGTTGTTGGTGTCGTTGTTGGTGGTGGTGTCGTTGTTGTTGGTGGTGTCGTTGTTGGTGGTGGTGTCGTTGTTGGTGGTGTCGTTGTTGTTGGTGGTGTCGTTGTTGTTGGTGGTGTCGTTGTTGGTGGTGGTGTCGTTGTTGTTGGTGGTGGTGTCGTTGTTGTTGGTGGTGTCGTTGTTGGTGGTGGTGTCGTTGTTGTTGGTGGTGTCGTTGTTAGTGGTGGTGTCGTTGTTGTTGGTGGTGTCGTTGTTGTTGGTGGTGTCGTTGTTGTTGGTGGTGTCGTTGTTAGTGGTGGTGTCGTTATTGTTGGTGGTGTCGTTGTTGTTGGTGGTGTCGTTGTTGTTGGTGGTGTCGTTGTTGGTATGGTGTCGTTGTTGGTGGTGGTGTCGTTATTGTTGGTGGTGTCGTTGTTGTTGGTGGTGTCGTTGTTGGTATGGTGTCGTTGTTGGTGGTGGTGTCGTTGTTGTTGGTGGTGTCGTTGTTGGTGGTGGTGTCGTTATTGTTGGTGGTGTCGTTGTTGTTGGTGGTGTCGTTGTTGTTGGTGGTGTCGTTGTTGGTGGTGGTGTCGTTGTTGGTATGGTGTCGTTGTTGGTGGTGGTGTCGTTGTTGTTGGTGGTGTCGTTGTTGTTGGTGGTGTCGTTGTTGGTATGGTGTCGTTGTTGGTGGTGGTGTCGTTGTTGCTGGTGGTGTCGTTGTTGGTGGTGGTGTCGTTATTGTTGGTGGTGTCAGGAAGTTATAACGTAACAACTAAGATAAACAACACTCTTCTGAACTATATATATATATATTACTTTAACAACCATAGCCAAGGGATATATACATCCGATATGGGAGGCCCTATATTATGGCTTGCTCTGTCAGAAATAGCAGCCAAATTTCCCATAAATATTTTACTTATTTGAACAAAAAGCCTTAAAATAAACAGCCGTTTAGTATTCGTTAAAAGAGAAATCATTGATCGTCTATATAGAACAGCTCTAAGGGAAATAACTCTTTCTTCTGCAACAACTATTGTTGGAGTAGTTTCCCTTGCTATAAACGTGATTACTCGAAACAACTCTACACACACACTGTTTTATGTGGTTTTAAGTATTAAGTTTATAAGTGAAATAGAAAGATGACTAACCTCTAGTATGCTTATAGTGATTCATCTATTTATCATTATCGGTGGATTGGCAGTATCGGTAGAGGGTCGGACGCCATGCTTTGACGCATAGAGTTACGGCCCTTATCATTCTGAGTTCAAATCCCGCCGAGGTTAACTTTACCTTTCATCCTTACGGGGTTGATAAAATAAAGTACCAGTAATGCACTGGATAATTGCTGGCCTTGTGCAAAAAGTAGAAACAATTATTTATTTATGTTTTCGCCATTTGATTATAATTAAAAGTAAGAAAAAATTTTTTTTTCTCTGTTCCTGGCTTGTAATCAATTTTTTTTGTGTTGCTTAGATCACAAATAAATAAAAAAAAGTGCTATTAAACAGTTAAAAGTTTGAGTTTGTAAAAATTCTAAGCTATTCACTAGAGTTATTTGTATGCTGGATTTTACGTTGTATGTAAGTTTAATTTGCTTATGTTAAATGATTTTTTTTATATATGTTTCAGGTTAAATTAAAATTATAAAATAAAGAGTAATACATAAAGAAAATTATAAAAGTGCAATAAAGTATAAAATTGTTAAAAAGTGAATTAAAGAGATTTATTGATACTGGGGTACAAGAAAAAGTTCCTCACTTCCCAAACCAAAAAGAAGTCAATGACTTGGTCAGGGATATGGGTCTGACCAAGTCCAATGCAGAGCTATTCGTCTCCAGGATGAAGCAGTGGAACTTGGTCAAGGAGGAAGTGCAGGTGACAAGTCAGAGAAGTCGACACGAACCTTTCTCAGGCTTTTACACTCTTAGGGATGGCCTCTGCTTCTGCCATGACGTGCCTGGACTGTTTGACGTTATTGGGGTGCCGTTTGTGCCCAAGGAGTGGCGGCTATTTATAGACAGCTCCACCACAAGTTTGAAGGCTGTCCTCCTCCACAATGGAAACAAGTTCAGGACACTACCCCTAGCTCATTCAGTCTGCCTGAAGGAAGATTACTACAGTGTAAAAGTCCTCTTGGAAGCTCTGCAATACAACCAGTACAATTGGGAAATCACTGGAGACTTCAAGATGGTGGCTTTCCTGCTTGGACTCCAAGGAGGCTTTATCAAATTCCAATGCTTCCTCTGCCTTTGGGACAGCAGAGCCACCTCTGACCATTACAAAAGAAAGAACTGGGAGGAGCGAACTTAATTTGTAGTTGGGACCCGGAACGTCATGTGGGAGCCACTGGTTGATCCCAGGATTGTGCTCATGCTGCCACTGCACATTAAGTTGGGGTTGATGAAGCAGTTTGTGAAGGCTCTCAACCAAGAATCAGCCGCTTTTAAGTACCTTCTTGAGTTCTTCCCCAAGTTATCTGAGGCCAAAATCAAAGGTGGAATTTTTGTTGGACCTCAGATAAAGAAGGTGTTTGAGTCTACCGAGTTCTCCAATAAGCTCAATAGGATTGAGAGAACAGCATGGAACTGTTTCAAGGCAGTTGTTAAGGGCTTCCTGGGCAACTACAGAGCTGAAAACTACCAGCAACTGGTGCAGGATCTGATAAAGGCTTTTGGCGCCATGGGATGCAGGATGTCGCTTAAACTCCATATGATGGACGCTCACCTGGAAAAATTCAAGGACAATATGGGCGCCTACTCAGAAGAACAAGGCGAACGATTCCACCAAGATGTGAAAGAGATAGAGCGGAGGTACCAGGGCCACTACAATGAAAAAATGATGGGGGACTATATCTGGGGGCTAGTGCGGGAATGCGACCTGGACTACAACCGCAAATCCAGGAAATTCAGTCATTTCTGACGTGTATAAATTGCTTTATAAGTGTTATTTGTTTTTACTTGTTTGCTTTTGATAAGCTTGTGTAATAAAATAAATATATACTCTGTTGATTTAATTATATGAACTGATAAATTTTAAAAAAATGTGTTTTTTCTTGAAAAATATGAAAATTTTGAAATATCAAACTCCTGACCACAAACCCAAACTTCTGATTAAATAATAGTGTTTTTTAAAAATAATAATGGGATATAATAAACCAGTAAATGACACTTAGAACCGGGGAACAAAAAATATGTTACACGGTGTTATCTGGGTCAGACTAAAAACTAACCGATACTCTAAACAACCTGTTTAAATAAGTTCTTAATGTTCTGCGTGCGCCACCACCCCTCTCCTCCCACTTCCCTCCTGACCACAACATCTCTGGAGACCTTACAAGATCTCTTTGGACACCGGATTATACATGGATATTCCGACACACGTGAAAATAGCCTCGCACAAACGTACACACTCACATACATAGAAACAATATAAAAAGTTACATACACCCAGGTACACACAAGCATACCCAAACACAAACATACGCACATATGTACACAAATCCATCCCTCTACAGATAATACAAAGCCATCAACACACGCGCAGACCCATATACACACACTCATCCGACACACGCGTGAAAATATATACACGCACACACAAACGTACACACTCACATAGATAGAAACAATTGAAAAAAATCATATACACATGCATACGTGTGGAGACACATACACATAACCATCTGACACAAACGTGTATACACACACTCACACTCACATACAACTGATAAAAGCCCCATATACACACATACACACACGCATACACACACTCACGCGCACACACATGCACAAACAACAAAGAACTTATAGACACACACACATCAGTGTGCATACATGAACAATATAAGACTCTGAGACACACGTGTTCACGCACACACACTGACTGAAGCAATGCACACCTACAGATTCCATCCCTTCGGCACACACACAGACACACACATGACACACCTGGACCCTCTATTTCGGCCCCCACTCCCAAATACCGGACCTCTCGTCTACAACCCCAACCTATCAATCTCTCCTAACACCCTTTTCATAACTTCCTTTCCTAACTTCTACACTCTACTTTCATGTATCTATCTGTTCTCTCCTTATCCGAAATTTCCTGATGAAGGACATCCGTCCGAAATGTAGAACCCTCCTCTAATTCCTCTAAGCGTGAACCTAACATGATATTGTATTTTTGCATCCCTGTTTTTTTTTATCAACTATATATATATATACATACACATTTATATATATATATATATATATATATATATATATATATATATATATATATATATATATATATATATATATATATATATATATATATATATACATACACATACATATATATATATATATATATATATATATATATATATATATATATATATATATATATATACACATTTATATATATATATATATATATATATATATATATATATATATATATATATATATAAGATTTCGATTGATCTAAATTGATCATAGTCTCACCGAAGCAAGGTTTATACCTTACCCCCTCTAGGGTGTATCGCATGAGGTGGAGGTTGTCGTGTATGGACCTAGTCGAGATTGCGCAAGTACGCGCTTTCTCTACCACACCTCGACGACAAGCGCCAACCTCTACGCTAACACATTGGCCAAAATCTTAAACTGTGTTGAGCAGAGTTATGGGCCTGAAGTTGTCTAATGTGTCCTTGTTCTCGTCTTTCCTTATCAGAGTCACTACGCCTCGTCTCATAGAACTGGGAATACCCCGTTCTGCTGCCAGTTGCATTAGACCGTTTCGAAGAGATCGGAGAACAAGTCTGGCATACCTACGTAAAACTCGTAGGGCAGACCATCCAAACCGGGTGACTTGCGCCTCGTGCAGTAGACAAGAGCATCCTGCGTTGCAGCTGATGTTATCGGCATTTCGCATCACTCAGAATCGGCTGGTGAGAGATGCGGCAGGCCGTCGAGGTAGGGACTGCAGTCGGTTAACGTCTCCGACCCCGCGCTCCCTCCGAATTGTCGAGCAAAGTGTCGGTGAAAGGCTACCCACATCTACCTGGAATCGTTCAATTTCTCTTCTGAGAGACCCCTACCACCTGTTGTTGATGACCCCCTCCTGCAAAATTTTCCTTAACTAAAGTGTTGACCCAATTCCTGTAAGCCTTAAACGACATATTCAGCTTCCAGAAACCAGGTCTTAACCTGCGTGTCTCATTTAGGTCGACCCTACAGATCACAAACTTGTGATCTGAATAAGCGACCGTTTGAAAGTGTGGACAACCTATTATTATCTACTGGCTAATTGGAACTAGCTGATCAGTACTTGAGGCACTTTTACAACCCCCGCTCCTAGCCTGCGACTAAGATACCGTTCCAGTCGTATTGGGCGAGACGTTCCAAGAAAGGCTTCCAGGTGCCTAAAGAAATCCAGCTGCTAGGTCCCTGTCGGAGCGTAGACGGCTACTACTTTAAAAGCACTACTTTCACTATTGCTCACATCCAGGACCACTGTCCGGGCCCAGACAGGAAGATCGTCCTTACCTCGAGATCTAGGCCTTTCCTAAACAGAACCACCTCCTCACATCTCATTCTCGGCCGACTAAGAGACGCGAATATCTGATGTTCGTAGAAAATGGGAGTTAGTGCTTGTGTGTCGGAAATTCTGGTTACGCTGACGGTAGTTACACCCATATCTAGTAACCTGAGATCGTTCAGCAAGCGACCCTGCTTCCGGAATGACCTCAGGCCACGAACATTTATGCAACCTATTCTTAAGATAAGCATGTAAGCTGGTTGATTAAGTGAGAAAAGGTTTACTTACCTTTCGGGCACTTGTGGATGTCGGGTGGTTCCACCTTCATGTTTAGTGGGGTTTCTTTGGGAAAACGCTTTAAAAGCTTACTCGTTTCTTTAACATTAGGGATTCCCACGTCACGTGGAAAGCTCTCCCTAATGCCTTTGTAGACATCCAGTGACATTCATACCATCATCAGATCCTCCGGCAATCGAAATGTGCCGGTGCCAGAAATCTCCTCCTTCACTGTTTCTTTGCTTCGTGCTATGACAGCCATCAATGTTTTGTTGACCCTTCTTACTAGCACGAAGTTTTCAGTGCTTTGTTGTGGTTGTGTAAGTTTTCGTTTGGTTGATTGTGGTAGTGTGGGTGTTGGTGTGGATGTGTCTGTGTTTGTTGTGTGTGTGGTGTCTGCGTTTTTTGTTGTGTTGGTGTGTGGTCTTTGAGCTTTTTTTTTTTATCTCGTTGGGGTAGTCTCTCGTCTTCGCTACGAGAAGACGAGATTTCTTTGTCTGATTCGGATGATTGTGTGTTTGTGTTTGTCTGTGTGTTTATGAGTTTATGAGTGTATTTGTTTCGGGAGGGGGAGAGAGAGTGAGAGAGCTTTCCTCGTGTTCCCTTTGAATTGATTCTGTTGTCGTTGGTGGTTTAGATGCTGCTGCGGCTGCTCGTGCTGGTGCTTCTACAATTGGTGTTGTCGGTTGTGGGATTGTTTGTCCCGGCACCAGTGTTGGCAACAACGGAGGTTTGCAGCCCCTGCAGTTCTCAGCTGGGGACAAAAAGTTCGCAGATATATGGTTTCACCACAAACGAAACAATGCAGCCGTTTGCCCTCAGTGACCACTTGAATTTCGCACCAGTTGGGTAGCTTGATGTGGTTGGGGACGATATAATAGGAAATGTGATTCACTGGCATTTATGCAAACTAAATAATTTACCACATTCTGAGAAGTGGTATGAGCATAAGAGTCGGTGATAGAAAACGATCGAGTGAAGGTGCTATGTGATTTCAGGATTCAGACAGACAAGAAATTAGAACACAATAGTCCTGACCTGGTGGTTTTTGACAAGGAAAAAAGATCGTGCCTAACTGTAGATATAGCCTGCCCCTTTGACACGAGAGTGCAAGAAAAGGAGGAGAGAAATTAACCGATACCAGTATTTAAAGTGGGCGTTAAAAAGGATTTGGGACTGTCACGAGATCAAGATCATCCCGATTATCATTGGGGCACTAGGTACTATCTAGAAGAGTTTTCAAGGATGGTTGGAGGGAGGGACGTTACTGGTACTTTATTTTATTGACCCCGTAAGGATGAAAGGCAAAGTTAACCTCGGCGGGATTTGAACTCAGAACGTATAGGACCATAACTCTATGCTGCAAAGCATGGTGTCTGGCGCTCTTCCGATACTTCCAATCCACCGTGTGTGAGGGGTGTATTGATAGCCTCCACCTTCAGTTATGGCAAACCGCGAGTTGGTAGCTGCACATAGAAGTGTATTATCCAAGGCGTGCGCGTGTGTAAGGTTTTTTTGTGAAAGAAGATCAGTTGTCCGCACATGTATGTATCCCCCTCAATACTACCACTAGCGGAGGGGTGTGGTTCATTGTCTACCTTTCTGATCTTTCATCACAGTTGATAAACACCACATAGATCCTCACCTCCGGGCCCCGTATGCGGGTTATAAATGCAACTAGGACCACAACCACATAAAATGAAGCTCAACATTCATGAGAATTGAATTTTCCCTTGATCAACACCGTCTTGTCTGCCTCTGGCCTAACTTTGTGCCGGTGATAATCGAAACCTCTGTTGCCCTCGGGTCTTGGGCGGACGTTTACCATTACCAAATCGAGAGTGGGGTCGTCATGCCTGAGGTATAACTCTATAATACAGTGGGTATCGCTGGCAATATTTTCGACATCTTGTACGCGGAGTTCAGCTGAGATATACGGCCCAACTAAGGAAGGAGTTTGACCTCTTCCCATTTCTCCTCCACCTTTTAAAAATGCTTTTTTTTTTCATTCTTTCTCTTTGTTTTTGTTACCTTTGTAAATTATATTCTTTAAAAAGATCCTTCTTATTGTAAATACACACCGGAAAATAGATATAAATATATAAATAACAGGGATAAATATAAACAGATTCATCTCCATTGTTATTTTTATCGGAGAAGCATTAAGCTAGCCTAAGTTTACGAGAAAATTCCGTGAGACCATTTTTCGTTTCGGGAAGTTTAATTTATGAGGGGTAGGTTTAAATTTTAGTTCTTTACTAAGTATATTTGTTTATGCGTTTGTTGATGTCTTTTTTGAAATGTTAATTATACAGGTAAAATTCCGTCATAACGAATACCATTATAACATATTTTTCTGTATAACGAATTTTGTTTCAACGCTCGGTGTGTTAGGTCGATCTCGTTATAAAGAATTTTTCGTTACACCCCATGAATTTAGTTATAACGGAATGTCACTCTATTCGGTTTTTCATGTTCGGAAGCCATCGTATGTCCTGCTAATTCTGTTCTTAAGCTAACAAATGATTGCTATTTTAAACACTACTGTTATCTATTGTTCGTGTGTTTCGAATTGATCTATAGGTTGATATTTAAATAGGAATTATTATAGTGTTGGGTGGGGGTTCACGATGCGGTTGTTTTGTCCTCCCTCTCCACGAAATTGGTTAAATCTAAATATAAGGTATCAACACACATCTGTAAACACATCTATGTATATACCTACATACACACACAACACACACAATACAACACACACACACAATACACACACACAACACACACACACACACACAACAACAACAACACACACACACACATACACACACACACACAGCATAACACACACACACACACTACAAGATTTTTAAAAAATCACCATTTGTTCAAAATAACTTATTGCCAATGAAAATATCCACAATTGGAAATTAGAGATTTTTCCGAAAATTTATTTTTTTCAGAAAGTTTTAGTAGAATTTCCAGAAATTTCTTTGACAAACGTATCTCCCTCCCTACGACCACACGACTCCTTTCAATCATCTTTATATTTGTATTTTCATTTTTATTTATGTCTATATTTTTACTCTTATTGTTACTGCACCACTCCGTAAAACAAACTCTAACATAATCTTGAGCTTTTGACCAAATTGATCTAGCGCACCTGTAGACAACTCCACCCATACGTGCACATGCAGACAGACATCCACACATACTTACCCCTCCCCGCCCAATATACCCCCACCCCATTATATACACCCACTCTGACAGACTCACACACATTCACACACATTACATTCGCACACACAGGCAACAGGACACAATATTGTTACCTGTATTTTTATTTGAATAGAATAGATCATTTTCTATTGCATCAATTGAATCTAGACTTATTGAACATTACACACACACACACACACACACACACACACACACACACACACACATGTATATATATATAGATATATATATACATACATACATACACATACATACACATACATAAATATGTACATGCATACGTACACACACATACATACATATATATATATATATATATGTGTGCGTGTATGCATATGTATATACGCATAAGAACGCGCAAACGTAAATACACACACGTACACACACACACGCACACACACGCACGCACGCACACACACACACACACACACACACACACATATATACACACACATATATATATATATATAGACATATATATATATATATATATATCTTTCCAGCTCAAATGTCAATTCATGAAGGCACAACTTCAGTTTGACGTCAATATATATTTCGCAGACTATCCTTCTTCCAGCGAGTGAATTATTTTAAGAAATAACCACGTTGCTCTTCATGCTTGCTTAATTCTATTTTTATTGTGTTTAACGTATAAATGATATGTAATCACGAAAATGGGGTACAACAACAGAAACTGATTTATCATAGATATCAAATGTGTCTCTTGAGTCTGTATTATTGTCAAAATCTTTTACGAGTAAGACAACCCATTTTAAAAATGTAGATCCTATTACATGGCAACTTACTTTTCTATATATATGTTTGATTACAATTTTCCTAAATAAAAAGGGGAGATTTTATTTCATACGTTAGAAAAATATATTATATTGTTATATTTGATATTATCAAGGATATCCATCAATGTGTTTTCCAAGTTACTGCATACATTGTATATACTAAATCTTATAATGACCCCCCCCCCCGCAAACTGTTGTATTGCCAACCAAGGCCGGATTTATAGCAGGGCATACAGCACATTGACCCCAGGATCAGCAGGGGTGGGGCCTAGCAAGATAAATATGCTCTGGGACAGCCAAGAGTGTGCCCCTGATGGGATTTTTTATTTTATCTTTTAGACACACCAAAAATTCTCACAACTAATCTCTTATCTCTCCTTCTTGATTGGTTTGTACATTCACTTTTGATATATATATATATATATATATATATATATATATATATATATATATGCATACGTTATGTATATATATATACGACGGGCTTCCGCAGTTTCAGTATACTAAATTCCACTCACATAGCATTGGTCAACAATCCGAAGATTTAGTAGAAGTGACGTTCTGAGGGACTAAATACAGAACCAAACGGTTATGGCCTACATCCCTTTATTTCACACAAATTTTTGAAAACATTGAAATTGTGAAAGTGGTTAAGTTAAATACAAACTCTACTTGCGTTTTCAACTTCTTTTCTTAATATGTAGTTTCATATTTCCACCTATGTGAAAAAAATCACACACACACACATACACATACACACACGTACACCCCCCCCACACACACACACTCATATATATATATGCGCATATACTTTTCCTTCTTTTAGTATTTTTCTGCACAAATGTATGGCTTTATTTTCTAGTTTTGTATTTACATTTTGCATTTTAATATATTGCATGTATAGCGAAATCGTTGCTGTGTTACATTTTCTATTTTGTATATTTACTGGGTGTTTGTTAATCGTTATGTAAAAAAAAAAGAAGCAAATGCTTATTTAAAGAGAATACTAAAAAATGTGAGAGGTTTTTATTTAACTACTGAGAGGAATTATAACTAAGGTAGGGCAAAATATATGCGAGCAACACATTGTAAAACCGACCGTATCTGCTTTAACTCAGCTTTATCTGACATTGGGACGTTTGGATAAACCCCAGTGAAAGCAGCCGTCTCTATATGCAACTGTTCCAATTTTGGGGGAGCGAAAGCCGATTAAATCGACCTAATTCTTAACTGGTAGTTTATTTTGTCAACCCCGGAAGGATGATAGGGAAACCAACGCAAGCTTTGAAGAGAAAGTAATGATAAAATGGGAGGTTTAAGACCATGTATATGTATATTCTTGTTTCTCTGTACATCAGTTTGCCGAATATTCACGCATATATATATATATATATATATATATATATATATATATATATATCTATATATATATATATATCTGCTTCTCTTCTTATTCTTCGCCCACTTATTAGTGAGAGGGTCGTGGGGGGCAGAGTCTTCAAACACCTTCCAGCATGTTCTATCAGAAGCAACCGTCTCCAACTGATCCGGCTGGATCCTCAAGCGAGACCAGCCAAGTTCATGGATGTTATCCAACCATCTTGCTCGGGGTCTACCCATGGGTCTCCTGCCGGTTGGTTTTGCCCGTAAAATCTGTACAGCGATTCTTTGCTGACACATTCTAACCACATGTCCATAGTGTCAGAGCTGTGATCTCTCAATTCAGAAAAGTAGCAGCTCTACATGGAGTGACTCTCTGATCTCCGAACTTCGTACTCTATCGAGTGACGTTACACCAAGGACCCTTTGGAGGAACCCCATTTTGGCCGCTTGTATTCGCGATCGTATTCTTTCAGTCATTACCCAAGATTCTTAACCATAGGTAAGGGTTGGCACGAATACCGAATTGAAGATAGAGTGTTTGGCTTTTACGCCTACCTCCTTCTGATTACTGAATGCTGAAGTTGGCGCATTACTGCACCAGCTCCGGCAATTCTTGCACTTAATTCGTGAACATGACCTCGAGACACTTGAACTTCTCCAGCTGCTTCAGTGGAACTCTATTCACATATAGAGTGCACTTCGCAGCCTTCTTTGAAAGGACATGTATCCTAGTTTTCGCAGCACTGATTTTCATTCCAGCCATGCAGCACTCAGCATCAAACCTATCAAGTGCAAGTCAGAGATTACCTTCTGATGAGTTAAGTAACACCAGGTCTATAAAGCAAGAATATACCTTTTGACAATAAAGTACTAACATCCGAAATGTTAAGACTCTTTTCGTACTATATGAAGCCTAAAACTAATAATATATTTCTTCAGTGTACTGTGTCGTTTGCCTTTTGCACACACACACACACACACACACACACACACACACACACACACACACACACACACACACACACACACACACACACACACACACACACACACACACACACACACACACACACACACACACACACACACACACACACACACACACACACACACACATATAATGATTCATCAAGGCTATTGGATAATTTGAAATTAGAAATTTTGGAAAGCAAACGCAGAAACCACTATAAATAATAATAGCTATAGAAAATCGTGTATGTTACCAGATCTTCTAAAGCTATTATTATTTATAGATTTTTGTGTTTGGATTTTTGCGTATGAATTTCAAAGTGACTCAGAGTAAAACATGCTTAATTAAAAGATTTTTCTGTCTTTTAAAATGTTATAAAATTCATAAGCATTGATTAATATAAACTAGTTTAAAAAATTACTTTCAATTTGAAGTACTTTGATTGTGGCCGTTTTGTATTAACCGCCATCTTACGTTTTCAGAAAATATAGTTCCGTTTTTTATAAATATTTTGATAAAATCACCCCCTCACACACACATACACACACACACACACATACACACACATAAGTAGGTATATGCATATGTATATATATATGTGTGTATGTGTGTGTGTGTTTGTATGTACACACACGTACACACGTACACACACATATATACACTCGCCACTAGCAAAAACACACCCACTCACTCCCCCCTCTCTATCTCTCTCTCTATATAGATTCATTTATATACACGTACATACACACACACACATACATACATACATACATACATACATACATACATACATACATACATACATACATACATATATTTGTTCTTCCGAAACGGCCAAACGGAAATTGTATTTGGAACTTTAAATTAAATTTCCGCCCTGAAATGATATTTCTTCATAACAAAATACAAAGAAAGCAATGGAAAAAGACTGCAACGGCCAAACGGATATAACGTTTATCGACTGAAATAAAATTATGAGTTTGAAAAATAAAGTTATTTTAAAACAGAATTTAGTCAAACGAATGAGACAATTGTTTTTGCGTAGAGACACACATTACAACAATATATGATCATTGCAACATACCTGTTATATAAATGTAAGTATACACTTGTGTATATATATATATATATACGTTGAAAAAAGAAGTAAGTGACATAGTCATTACTTTAAAATGATAGCGCAAGGTCTTCAAAATGTTTTAAATTAAACATACGGTATATTGCTAAATATACTATACATACAGTCATGTATGCATCGCTATTTCAGAGCACCAATCCTAATATACTAATATATATATATATATATATACACACCTTCCCACACTTGTTCTTTCCTTCCACGCATTACCTTTGTTTGATTTTGTTACTGTACTTGTTTATTTCCGTATCTGATTTTTTGCCTGTGTTTTTACAATTTTATTTCTATGATTTTCTGTTCACGATTGCCTGTGTTTTTACCTTTATGATTTTTTTCTCTTTAATTTTCCTGCGTATACTCTCCCCTCCTTACGTTTTTCTGTTTCATTTTCCCTTCCCCGTCTCTGCCTATCCTTCGCACTCACTCCTTCGTTCACTCCACCCCGCTTCACACACCTGCTTTCTCATCTCTCCCCCTGCTTTCATCCAACGCCCACCATGCCCAGCCTGAGATCCTTTCTCCACCAACTACACACTAGCCTCAAACTTTTCCTCACTCCCCTCCTCCCACCCTGCTATCTCCCCTCTGCCCTTCAGCTCTCTTACCTTCTCTTCGCCAAAACCCGGCACTCCAGCCACATCCATTTCCTCAGCCACTGCCTCCGCCTCCACCTTATCCCCCTCGGCTTCCGCCTACACTTCCACCCTTCCCCCGCCGCTTCCCCCTCCACGCAACGTATCCTCACCCGATCCTCACGCCTCCTGATGCGCAACTCCATCCGCGCCTCCCGTTCCACCCTCCGCCAACTTGACCACCAACTGACCCCCACCCTCCTCCGCCTTAACTCCACCTGCCACCCCCTCCTCGCCCAAGCCATCCTCTCCTTCATCCAAAACCTCAACCACGACCTCTTCTCCTCCTCAGCTCCACCAAAGCCGCAAGCTACACTCACTCCTCCCAACCACCACCATCCACCACCACCCGCCCATCCCCATGAGCCCACCACTCTCCACCCCCCCTCGACCTCCCCCCACACACCCAAACCCCACCACTTGTTGTCACCATACCCCCTGACTGACCTCCCCCTCTCCGCACCTGAGCGCTCACTCCTTAGTAGAGGCCTCCGCTTCATACCCCACACTCCGCACAGCGACGAGTTCCGCACCCGAACGGAAGTCGAGCGATTCGTGCGACGCACGAAGCTACAGGCACATTTCGGCCAAACGCCACCGGCTCCGGACGCCTCAGACCCGTTTCTCGACCTGGGCTGACGACCATCTTCTTGGACGCCGGCCCCAGGGCAATTTAGCACCCTGGACGCCTTCGTCGATGCCAGCCGTAGCGCCGTAAATCGTTTCGACTTCCGCCACCGTTCCAAACGGAATAATATCACACGGGGCGAACTCCTCGCTCTCCGCTCCCTCCGTAGCCGAGATGACATCGTCATCAAATCGGCGGACAAGGGAGGCGCCGTGGTGGTGTGGCGCGCGGACCTCTACACGGCCGAAGCCCTCAGGCAGCTCCGTAACCCCCTCTTCTACCGCCCTCTACCCTCCGATCCCACACCCCTCTACCAACAACAAGTTTCCTCCACCATCCAACACCTTGTCTCCTCCTCCCTCCTCCCCCCACCGCTTCCCACCTCATCGTCCGCACCCCTCGCACCCCCACCATCTACTTTCTCCCCAAACTCCACAAACCCGACAACCCCGGCCGCCCCATCGTCTCCTCTTGCAACTGCCCCACCGAACTCATCTCCGCCTTTCTCGACTCCATCCTCGCCCCCCTTGTCACCACCCTCCCCTCCCACATCTCCGACACCAACCACGCCCTGCGCCTTTTCGACTCCTTCACCTACCCACCCGGCCCACAGCCCTTCCTCTTCACCCTAGACATCAAGTCCCTCTATACCGTCATCCCTCACGCCGACGGCCTACGCGCCCTCAAACACTACCTCGACCTTCGCCCCTCCCCCATTCCCTCCACCCCCACCCTCCTTCGCCTCGCCGAGCTGGTCCTCACCCTCAATTGTTTCTCCTTCTCGGGTGAGTTTTACCAACAGGTCACGGGGGTAGCCATGGGTACAACAATGGGCCCGAACTATACCAACCTTTTTGTTGGCCATGTTGAGGCCCAAATCTTTGCCCAGTACACCGGCCCCACGCCCGAACTGTACGGTCGTTACATCGACGACTGTATCGGAGCCACGACCCTCACCCGAGAACAGCTCGACTCCTTTCTCTCTTTCTTCTGCTCCTTCCACCCCTCCCTCCACTTCACCACCTCTATCTCCACCAACCACGTCCACTTCTTAGACATCTCCGTCGCTTTCGACCCCTCCCACCACTCCCTCGTCACCTCCGCCTTCTTCAAACCCACCGACTCCCACTCTTACCTCGACTTCACCTCTTCCCACCCCACACACACTAAACACTCTATTCCCTACTCCCAACTCCTCAGGATCCGCCGCCTCTGCAGCCGAGATGCTGACTTCGAGTCCCAGGCCCTTTCCCTAGTCAGCCATTTCATCCACAGAGGTTACCCCCCCCTCTCGTCCACACCGCTCTCACCCGCGCCCGTGCTGTCCACCGCTCCACCACCCTCACCCCACGCCACCGCACACCCACAACCGTCTCCCCTTCCCCATCACCTACCACCCCTCCACCTTACTCCTCCAACGCACCATCCGCCGCCTCTTCCGACGCTCCAGTCCGACCCCTCCACCTCCCACATTTCCCAACCCCACCACTCCCCTCCTTCAAACGCGCACGCAATCTCCGCACCCTCCTCGTCCACAGCTCCCTACCCCCCAACCCACGTTCTCTCCCCCCCGGTTCCTTTCCCTGTTCTAGGCCCCGCTGCAACAACTGTCCCCACATCACCAACACCACCACCTTCCAGGGTCCCAACGGCCACTCTCTCTCTGTCCGGCATGCCTTCCGCTGCACCTCCTCCAAACTAGTCTACGGACTTCGCTGCACGGAGTGCATCGCAACTCACGTCGGACAGACGGGACGTCGCCTGGCGGACAGATTCACTGAGCACCTCCGGGATATTCGTCTCGGTGGTAGTTCCCCCATCGCCCGCCACTTTGGTGCCCCTGGACATTCCGCACGCCATCTCACAGTCTGTGGCCTACTCCAATGCCACGGAATACCCGCCAATCTCCTCAGAGTTGAACAAAGAACCATTTTCATCTTACAGACCCACACTCCCCTCGGCCTGAATTCCCCACCCTTATTCCTTTAGCCTTCTACCGCCCCTCCCCCCACACATATCCCCCACTAACACCACTAACACACCCCTCCTTTTCACCGCCCACCCCACAACTAACAATACTAATACTTCCACTCCACCCCTCATCCGACCACCCTTCCCCAACTATCATACTAACATCCCTCTCTTTTTCTCCCCCCCTCCTTATCACACGCACACACCCACCGGCACATATATACACGCGCTCACACTAAACACACACCCTACTACCACCACTAACCCTCACCCCCACACATCCACCCCACCACCCCGCAACTAACATCACTAACACCGCCTGACCCCAAGCACACGAACACACGCACCCACTTACACCACCCACCCTACACGCAACTAACATCACTAACACCCCCCAACCCCACGCACACGTACACACACACCCTCTTACACCACCAACTCTACACACCCTACCACCTCTAACCCCCACTCACACCTGCATTCAACCCTTTCTCCACCTCCCGTATACTAACACCCATTAACACCCCCTTCATCAAACTACACACACACCAGTACACCACACTCCCTCCATCGACCCCCACACCCTTCTCTCCCCGCTCCACCCACACCCTTTCTCAAACACTCACTCATCCCACTAACACCTCTACTAATACACCCCCCTCCTCACTCCAACTTTCACACCTACCCATCCTCGCCCCTTTACCATTCCACCCTACTGCTGCCATGCCCTCTGACCACCTCCCAGCACACACAGACACACAGCACTCCTACTGCCTTGACCACTTCCTGTTGCGCGCGCACCCCACATCTCCCCTCTTCCGACCATCTCTTCACGGATTACTCGTATGTGGACCTTGACCGCGGAATCAACTACCATCTTAGGATTTTACCAACCATTCCACAACATCTTCTTACGGAATCACCTTTTTGACTCACCCACACACACACCTCAAAAAAATGTTTTTTCCCACACGCCACCTACACCCACGACACGCTTAAACCCCACACACACATGCGTTCCACCACATATTTACACATTCAGCCTCCGGATTCCTCCCCCCCACCCCTCTATCCACACACGCACACACACTCCGACCTACACCCCACCCCCACACACATCTTCCTGAACATGCAACCCCGTTCTTCCCCCAACCCTTGCTTTCACATACACACACACACACACACACGTACACATACACACACACACCACCTTCAGCTCTCCCCTCTCGGACACCCCGTCTCCCTCTCCCCACTCCACCCGCCACTACCCCTACACGCCCCACACCCTTCCACCACATGTTTTACCCCATTTTAATTTTATTTTGATCATGCTTTTATTTTTAATTTCATTCGCACCGTTTCCTCCCACCCCCTTTTCGCTATATGTCTCTCCACCACTCCCCTACACACCCTTTGAACTCTCTTCCCACACACTTTTCACCTGAAGAAGGGCTTATGCCCGAAACGTCGTTCCCCACCACCACCCCACTCTCAAGAGCGTGAAATTAATAAACATTCGTTGTACTGCCTCTCTGTTTTGTTCCTGTTCAAATTTTCCATTATATATATATATATATATATATATATGTATATTAACTGGATACTGTAGATTCATCACAACAGAGGTCCGACGAGCTTTTGATTCTAGAGTCGGGTAGATCGATACAGATCGAACCTTGAGCTGATCAATAGCGAAACGCGCGTCACTACTCAATAAACGTAATGAAGACATAACAAATCGTCTTTTTTATTATTATTATTATTATTATTATTGGCGACCTACGTAGTAAATCGTATCATCGTGAGCTCCGCAAAGGTTTGTTATTTTCAGTTGTTTAAAATTGCAATTTATGGAAAACTTTTATTGTTAACTGTATATGAGTGCATATACATTGATTCCTAAAAAATATTGGGGCCTTGAGCCCAAAATTTAAACTTTTTATAATTATCAAACAAAAGTTTTTCTTTGAAAAATCATGGATGAATCAGGGTCACTCCTTCCTCACAAACTAACACCTCACACCGACACCACCATTGTAAATATTGCTACGTTTGCCAACACTGGAAATGTAAGCAGTAGCAATATTTTAAATTTGTCTCAGGCAGACGTTCATTTCCCGCCATTACCAAGAACTGGTCCGGATCTGGGATGGAGCTCCTGATCCAAGCGGACCATAAAAGCATTGAGGAGATCCCAGAGGTAATAGACCTCACTGACGGCAGCCACCTCACCGTAATCGTCGAAGGCAGAAGGCCTAGGTGTGTCGTTTGTGGTGAAGGAACCCACCTAAGGGCTTTCTGCCCTCAGGCTAAAAGGTTGAGGCCACCTCTCTTACCCACCCCAGTGACTCAACCATCAACACCACCAGCAGCAGAAATGGCAGCAACAACTGTAGCAGCAACAACAGAAGCAACTATAACAGCAACAACCCCAGCAACAGTAGCAAAACCAACACCACCACCACCCAACGCGCCAGAATTAGCACCAGCGCTTACACCATCCACCACGCCACAACCAAAACCAACGCATGTGGAGGATTTTCCACTCCCCGACCTATCGCAACTGGAGACAGATTGTGACGACGAGGAGTGGGAAACGGTATCAGGAAAAAAGAAAAAACGAAACAAAAAAACAAGAATTTCTCTTCCTTCCCCCTCCAAAAACAAAATACAGAGGGAAACAAATAGACTATCAAACAAAAAAGTTAGGACAGATATGCCACCATCCACACCAGCATCACCAACCCCATCACCCCAAACACCAACACCATCACCATCATTAACCCCAACACCACCATCACCTACACCACAAAAGTCACCAAAAAGGGAAACAGAAACAAACCCACAACAAACACAAACAAAACAAAACAACCAAAACGATACACACTACACAGCATTAAATTTGAACAACAACCAATTATTACACTACATCCAACACAACACCAGCATCACAGAAAAAGACTACACAACAACCCAAAAGTTCACACCACCTCCACACATACAAATCACTCGCATCACACAGAAAACGTACATGACACTAAAACAAAAATTCCCCAAAGACACCGGAGACTTCCGACAAGCACTCTCCAGGAGGATTTATAAGGACATCCTTCCTGAGGAGGCCACAAGCAGTGAAAAGGATGGAGAAACCGTCCTTCCTCTACGAGAAGTAAGGTAAGTGGTCTTTCCCATCTTTTCCACTCCATTTCAAGATGACCTCAGTCAGAATAGGCAGCTTAAATGCGCGTGGCTTGGGGTCGTCATGGAAGCAGGGCCACCTGCTCAACGACCTCAGATCACTAAACATAGATGTAGTGGCCATCAGCGAGACCAGAATCTCCGAAGAACGGGCCTTCGCACCGATCTTCGGCGGCTACAATGTGTACGCATCTCCCAGCCGTCCGGGATCGGGGAGAGGAGTTGATGTGCTTTTTCGGAGAGGTTTGGATCCATCTTCTTGGACCCAGAAGGTAAGTTGGGGGTGCTGGACGTGACCAGCGGAGACGGGCAAGCTTTCAGGTTAGTGGCCGTCTATGCCCCGACAGGAGCAGGGCGGCCTGATTTCTTCCGGCGTCTAGAGACCTTTCTTGGAACGTCCCGCTCTTTAGTGTTAGTGGGCGACTGGAACGGGATCTTAGATGCACGCTGGGACTGTGTGGGATTAGTAGATACGGGAGGAGGGTGCAAGAGTCTCACCAACCTGCTCAGGCGTTTTGAACTGCCTGACGTGTACCGATTGGATTTCCCGAATGTGCCAATGTGGACTTGGACAAATCGCGTAGGGTCATCCAGATCATATCTAGATAGAGTATTTTGTAGGGAAATAGATAGGTCTAGCATAGGCTGTCCACAATTCAAGATAGTCAGCTACACGGACCACAAATACGTGATCTGTGTGCTTGACTTAGATAGGCTTCATAGACGAGGACCCGGCTACTGGAAGCTAAACGCGTCCTTACCAGCGCGCAAGGCTTACAGAGACCGGATTAGCGAACTAGTTAAGCGGGCGTTGACGGGGGCCATCGTCAACAACAAGTGGTGGTTTGCTCTGAAAAGAGCAATTAGAATAGAGTCCATTAGGTTTAGTAAGACTTTAGCAATAGAGAAAAATAGAGCAGAGGGAGACTTAGTTAGAAAATTAGACGAGGCGCTTAGCAAAGGCATCGCAACCGACGTACTTGCGGCGAAATTGGCCCTTGATCAATTCTTCAATGCAAAGCACGAAGGCTGCGTTGTCAGAGCTAGGGTGCGTGCTCTCAGGCACGAGGGGACGAAAGCCGTTCAATGGGCTCGAGTGGCGGAGGCGCGTCGTGGCAACAAAGCCACGATCCGGTCTTTGGTGGACCACGACGGGCGCATGCTACTCGATCCCGGGAAAATGTGTGAAGCTTTTCAGCGACACTTCCCTCAACTGTTCGGGGGCTGTGGCGGGCCGGATCGACAGACGGACTTTAGTGTCTACCTCGACAGACTGCCGCGGCTTTCGGTCACTGAGGCGGAGTGTTGCGTAAAGCCGATAACAACCGCTGAAGTACGGGAGGCAATGACTGGCTGCACAAGGGGTAAATCGCCTGGTTTGGATGGTCTGCCCTATGAACTTTACGTACAAATGCCAGACTTCTTCGGAGGCCTCTTGGCGGACGTCTACTGCAACTGGCAACAGAACAGGAGAATTCCCAGCTCTGTGAGCCGAGGAGCGGTGGCGCTGCTGAGAAAGGATGCGAACAAGGGGGATAACATAGATAATTTTAGGCCCATAATTCTGCTAAACACAGAGTTCAAGATTTTGGCCAAGGTGCTAGCAAAGAGGTTGGCGCTTGTCGTTGGTGGTCTGGTGGGAGAGGCACAGACATGCGCCATTCCCGACAGATCCATCCACGACAACCTCCACCTCCTGCGATACATCGTAGAGAGGGTAGCTAGGGAACCTGGCATGGGTGGGTCTTTGATCAATTTAGATCAGTCGAAAGCCTTCGATAGGGTCGACAATCGTTACATAGCGGCAGTCCTGAGGGCGGTTGGCTTTGGGCCCATCTTCAGAGGCTGGATCGCTGCCATGCACAGCGACATCTGCTCTGTAGTGAGAGTGAACGGTCACCTTTCGGAACCGTTCAGCATCATGCGCTCGGTCCGCCAAGGATGTCCCCTCTCGTCCCTATTGTACGTATTGACTCTCGAGCCATTACTGCACAAACTGGAGACGTTGAGGGGGGTCCCGGGCGAACTAGGATGCGGAAGATCCGTGTCAGCATATGCGGACGATGTCACCGTAGTGGTGTCGAACGCTAAACACATCGAGGCGATCAGCACTACACTAAGAGAATACGAAGCGGTGACAGGAGCAATGATCAACCAGGAAAAGTCAGTGGGCCTGCAGCTCGGCACCTGGAGAGGCAGGTCCATGCCGTCCAACAGCGTCGTCGGGCGCTGGACGGACGGACCGGTTAAATTGCTAGGGGTCTGGTTCGGTCCAGACCTCCAGACGGACAAAAACTGGGACGAGGTGACGAGCAGGGTGGCTTCTCTCACCCAGAAATGGGCGGAGAGGAAGCTATCCCTGAAAGGTCGAGCGAAGGTGGCTAACGCGTACATTGCGTCCGTCATCTACTACCGCCTGACCTTCGTACCTTGTCCTAAGCCCTGTCTGACTGCGCTGGAGCGTTTGCTCTTTCTCTTCTTGTGGAAGGGACGCGCTCGGATGGTCAGGCGGTCCATCTGCTGTCAACACCCGCTACGTGGAGGGCTGGGCATGCCGTGGCTGATGATGCGCAGACACACGCTCAGGCTACGACATCTCCACCTCTTCCTCGACAGTGATCAGGTGTGGTCGCCGTTTGCTAGACACGTTTTTCCCCAGCTCGTCTCCTTGACGGAGCTGCAGTCCTGGGTCAAGCGAAGACCGAGAGGGAGCGCTTGGAGACTGGAATGTCTTCAGGCGCTCACATCCCTCGACCAATCGGGCAATGTGATCGGTGGAAACTCCACCTTGGAGTTCTATAGGGGATTAGTGGAGGGGAAGAGCGACGACGTACTTGGAGAAACTCTAGGCGTCGACGAAAATCAACTAGCCAATCTCTTCGGAAGGACTTTCGGGCCGGGGCCTATGGACAACTTCCAGAAATCCCTGGCCTGGCAGTGCTACCGAGGAGCTTTGCCAGTTCGGGATAAACTCTACAAGCATGGAGGTGCCGTCAGCCGGGCATGTCCGAGATGCGCACAGGGCGACGAAACCGTCCTGCACGCACTCGTCCAGTGTCCGAGCATTGCTGACTTGTGGGTTTATGTCGAACACCTGCTGTCACGTGTAGGACGGATCCAGCTATCAGCTGAGTCCATTGTGAGGATTGCCCCGTCCCCTTCCTTTAGCCGGGAAGGGCAGGCAGTTTTTATCTGTCTGGTGGCCATGGCGAAAGAGATAGTATGGTGGACACGTTTGAAAGGGCTGAAGACGAGCACTTACCTCTTCGGTGATGCCCTGATTAACTTTTTCAAATTTCATTTGAAAAGGAAAATCAGGGTAGAGAGGGAAGTGCTCTCTTCCCAGCATTTTGTTGAAAGATGGGTGAGAGAAGCAAGTATGGCCCGAATGAATGGGCCTTCTCTGAGTATGTGTCTGTAAATTAAAGGTGGAAAACTGGGAGAGGGCACTTGCCCTGGTGGTCAGGGCCACTGTGGTCTTTTAATGGGCTTTCTCCACAAATGTCCCTCGGAAGTCTCCCCTCTATTGGGGAATTTTTCTTTGTTATTTTATTTCAACCTCTGTTTTTTTTACACGCAGAAATGCCCATTTGTACCGTCCTGTATTGTCCTGTACTGTCCTTAATGTCTACTTTATGTAAACCCTTGTGGTTAATAAAGAAAACATTATTATTATTATTATTATTATTATTGTTATTGTTATTCCTTGAATCTCAGTCATTGATGTTGGTTAACTGGATTTCATTTGAAAAGGAAAATCAGAGTAGAGAGGGAAGTGCTCTCTTCCCAGCATTTTGTTGAAAGATGGGTGAGAGAAGCAAGAATGGCCCGAGTGAATGGGCCGACTCTGAGTATATATCTGTAAACTAAAGGTGGAAAACTGGGAGAGGGCACTTGCCTTGGTGGTCAGGGTCATTGTGGCTTTTTACTGGGCTTTCTCCACAAATGTCCCTCCGAAGTCTCCCCCCTATTGGGGAATTTTTCATTGTTATTTTCATTGTTATTTTTGTTACATCCTCTGTTTTTGTTTTTTTACACGCAGAAATGCCCATTTGTACCGTCCTGCATTGTCCTGCACTGTCCTTAATGTCTACTTTATGTAAACCCTTGTGGTTAATAAAGAAATCATTATTATTATTATTATTATTATTATTATTATTATTATTATTATTATTATTATTGTTGTTATTACTCTTTGAGTCTCAGTCATTGATGTTAGTTAACTGGAAAGTTTGTTGAAATGAATATCAAGCCACTACCTGCAGCCTCAAATATTCAGGACGTATCGGAGGGTTCTTGCTGTTTCCAGCAAGCATGCCTTTTGAAGCGTTCCAAAAAGCGTGAAGGGACCAATTTTCTTTAACCATCCCTGGAAACTTTTTGAGATAGTCCCTAGTGCGCCTATGACAATCGGGACCACTTTGACTGCATGGCAGTTCCAAATCCTTTTTACCTCCCACTTTAAGACCTGGTATCGGTTAATTTTCTCCCTCTCCTTCTCTTGCACTCTCGTGTCGAATGGGCAGGCCACATCCACAATCAGGCACGATCTTTTTTCTTTGTCCACAACCACCAGGTCAGGTCTATTGTATTCCAGTTTCTTGTCCGTCTGTATCCTAAAATCCCACAGCACCTTCACCTGATCGTTTTCTATCACCGCCTCTGGCTTATGCTCATACCACTTCTCAGAATGTGGTAAATTGTTTACTTTGCATAGGTGCCAGTGGATCACCCTGCCCATCACATCATGTCTCCAGCCCTTATAGTGAGTCTGGGCTAGGTGTTTACACTCGGATACAATGTGAGCCACAGTCTCCTCTCTCTCTCCACAGATCCTACACAGTGGGCTAGCCTCCTCCTTGTAAATATGGTGTTTCAACCACTTCGTTTTGAGGGCCTGCTCCTGCGCAGCCATTAACATTCCTTCTGTAGCCTTTTTAAGGTCTCCTCTTTTCAACCAGTTCCATGTCTGTGGATCTCTAAATTCAGTTCTCTCAAAGAAGGTACTATGAATGGATTTTTCCTGAAGGCTGCTCTTTCTCGTTGATGTTATTTCCTCCTTGGAGATCCCCTGGCCCACTGTCCCCTCCTTCAGTACAGTTCTGAGCATTGGCTCCTTACTATCAGTCATGTATTTGTGTAGGTTGTTTTTCTCCATCTGAACACAGTCCTCTATGCTGATAAGACCTCTTCCACCCTCAGATCTCCTTAAGTAGAGTCTATCGACATCACTCCTCTTGTGGAACATGTTGTAGATAGTCATTAGCTTCCTAGTCTTCCTATCCATTTCTTTCTGTTCAGCAACATTCCATCTCAGAATTCCCGCACTGTACCTAATAATAGACACAGCTCGGTAATTTACTGCACTTATGGCATTCCTACTGTTCAGATGTGACTTCAATACGCTCCTTACTCTCCGAATGTATTCAGTTCTTATCAATTCCTTCATTTTTTTGTTCTTGATGTCATCAGCCTCCAGAACGCCCAAATACTTGTATCCTTCTTCAGAGTCAATTTCCTTTATCATCTCACCCGTTGGTACCTGGATTCCGTCACTTCTGCTCAACTTACCCCTCTTCCTCACAATGACTCCACACTTACTAATACCAAATTGCATACATATATCATTGGTGAAAATACGGACAGTGTCAACAAACACATCCAACTCCTTCTCACTCTTCCCGAAGAGCTTAAGATCGTCCATGAAGAGGAGGTGATTGATGGTAAGCCCTCCCTTTCCCAACCTGTATCCTGCTCTAACTTTTAGCAGTACACTGGTCAGGGGCATCAGGGCAAGGACAAACAGCAGAGGGGACAGACTATCTCCCTGGAAGATACCTCTCTTGATCTTCACGCTTCCCAAGGATTCTCCAGTTGATGTTAACTCTGTTTCCCAGGACTTCATACTTTTGCCCAACAACTGTCTGATGTTATCTGCCACCTTGAAGATCTCCAGGATTTTGGTGATCCAAGAATGAGGCACCATGTCAAATGCCTTTTTGTAGTCTATCCACCCCATGGCAAGACCAGTGTGTCTCCTCTTGCAATTCCTCATTACCATCTTATCAATAAGTAACTGGTCCTTTGTACCACGTGACTTCTTTCGGCACCCTTTCTGTTCGTCCGGTAACAAGTTGTTTGTGTGGAGGTGATGGTAGATTTCCTCAGACATAATGCTTGTCAACAGTTTCCACATTACGGACAGATATGTGATAGGTCTATAGTTGGTAACATCATTACCCTTGATTCGGTCTTTCATTATCAGAACTGTGGTACCTTTTGTCAACCACTCTGGTACCTCACCTGACATCAAGCAGTCATTGAACATGGTTGTCAGTTTCGGGTGGAGGATGTTATATTTTTAATCCAATACCCCTGCACACCATCTGGGCCTGGTGATTTCCAGTTGGTTAGTTTTTTGGCCTGGCCCTTAAGAGTTTCAACTGTGATACTCAAATCAGTTTGTTGGTGTGCCTGTTCACTAATCTCCTTCTGTACTGTCTCAATCCACACTGCCTGGTCATTATGTTTAACATCCTGCCCCCATATTCCTCTCCAGAATGTTTTAGTTTGTTCCGCCCCAGGGATCAAATCGTTGCCTCTTTCTTTCCCTTCAAGCTGTCCAAACAGCATCTTCTGGTTGTTGTCGAACATGCGGTTCTGTCTATACTGGCTGATTCTGTTCTCGTATCGCCTGATTTTTGCACTCTTTGCTACAATGCGTTGCTTCAGTTCCTCTATGATAATATTTAGCTTTTTCCTCCTAGTTTTGTACTTTATTTCCAGTCTATTTTTAGTGTCTATGTTTTTTAGTGTCCCATTCAGTAGGGACTCAAGCTTTCCAATGTCATTTCTCATCTCCCTGATTTGACCACTCAGTCGTTTCTTCCACCAAGGCTCTGCTCTTTCTTGTCTGTTGTCTCCTCTCGCTTTTATACCAAGTAGTTTCCTCACCGTATTTGCTGTTGCTTTGAGGATATTGTTGCACCGGTGAAGGCTCCTCGCTTCAAGGTATGGGATGACTTTGTTTACCTTAGCTGTTGTTTCTTTTCACTGTTTCCTGTCTACAAATCTTAGGTTCATAGGTCTCCCACTATCATTGTTCAATTCATCTACCACTAAGTTTAGGATATTAACCAAATCTTGTCCTAGCCCATCAGCATTCATCTCCTCAGTGGCCTTATCTCTGTTCCAGGTATTATTTATCTCAGCATTCAGATCATTGTCTGCTTCGGGTGGTTCCTCCGTTCTCTCGACCTCTTCACCTTCATTTCCCACTGGCTCGTTTACCTGGCATACTCCACTCTCCATCTCCAAGCTAATCTCTCTGCTCAGTTCCTCCAGTTCCAGCTCGCTTATCCATCCATTAGTTCTTATTACCCGAGCCTGCCAGGCCAATTTTTGTTCATCTAATTTAAATAGACCAATCTCGTTCCATATGTTATGCATCCGTTTCCTATAGCCTTTCTCCTTGGGGTTACTCTTCAGGTAACATTGCATAACAGTTCTATTCAATTCTTTCGTCCAGTTGGTTCTGGTCCCTTTCCTTCTTCTTCTTCCTCCGACACCAGCAGTATTTGGTTGACAGCCAGGTCCCTGCTGCTGAGCCAGGGAGCACCTGTTGGGTGAGAGTCTGTCACATGACATTCTAGTTTCCATTTCACCGTTATTCGAACTGTTTAGGTTCGACATTTAAACACTCTTATCGAGGATTGGCGAATGTATGGTTACATAACCACCGGTGAATTCATCGTCTCCGGTGGTTCCGTCACTCCACGTGATTTTTGTGTGGAATTATCACGCTGTAGACGAACATAAATAAACAAACAAACAAACAGTTAAAAAAAAAACCCAAAATGAAGAAGCATACGTTTCATTGTAATGTAGTGTTTGAATGTCTGACTTAGTTTTTCCCTTCTCTGTCCGTCTGTTTGTTTTTCTCTTCATTCTTATTTTCTTTACGTTATTCGTTGTTGCTGTGCTGCTTTGGTTTTGATTTTTGTTTTTTTGATTTTGACCGGGTCATCAATTCAGTCTATTTATATATTTTGATGCCTTCCTCCTTTAGTGGGGGTTCTACGATGTAGCAGGGGGTAGCGGGAGAGAATAGCGGCGGTAGTGATAATGAGGCAGTGGTGGTGGTGGTGGTGGTGGCGGTGCTGTGCTAGCAGCAACTAGCAGGAGGTAGTGGGAGAGAATAGCGGCGGTAGCGATAAATCATTATTAGGCAGTGATGGTGTTGAAGTTGGAGTAGAAATAGCGGGTGAGTCGACTTAACCAGAGTTTTCATCGTGGTAGTGGTGGTGAAATTATCTTTAGTTATTTAGTCATTTTGTCATTTTCCTCCTTTTCGACTCTAACATTATTATTATTATTATTACAGTTGCATTTATCTTGCTTTATGTTCATACGAGTTATCACCAAGTCACAACCAGTGACCTCAAGAGACAACAAGGTCCGCCATGTTCAAGAAAGAACATACATACTCACACATGCATCTTTAGTGTTTAGACTTGTGATGTACTTATATTGACAGAATATTCCTTAGTATATGGGCAGTTCCCATTAGTACTATCTTTTGTATTTCTCCTATACGCGGATTTCCTGGGATTTGCGATAAGTAATCATTAGACCCCTTAGGTATCATTCCCAGAGCGCCTACAACCACTGGTATTGTTTTAGTTCTCAATTTCCACATTTTTCCAATTTCTATCTCCAGGTCCTTATACTTGCTCAATTTTTCAAATGTTTTTATAGATACATTCTTGTCTATTGGAACGGACATATCAATTAGCAGGCATACCCTCTTTTTAAAGTCCTTCAATATTATGTCAGGTCTATTTGCATCTATTTTTCGGTCTGTTTGGATGCTAAAGTTCCACAAGATTGAGATGTGATCTTTTTCAAGTATGGGAGGTGGTTGATGCTCCCACCAATTCTTTTGATGGGGCAGGTCAAAATGCTTACACATTATCCAATGTATGTATTGTGCAGCTCTGTCATGCCTGTTTAGGTATTCGGTTGGAGCTATAGGACTGCACATTGAAATTATATGGTCAATGGTCTCTGGTTGTTTTTTGCATACACGGCATAATGGGCTGCATCCATTTTTTATTATGTTGGCTTGGTAATTTTTTGTTGGCAGACACTGATCTTGTGCTGATATAATCAGTCCTTCAGTCTCCGATTTCAGTCAAGAGGATGCCAACCAGTGATGGGTTAAAGTTTTGTCAACATCAGGATTGTTAGCTCGTTCTGGGTATTTTCCATACAGAGGCTTTTCTTGCCATTTCTTAGCCTGTTTCTTTGCAGTTCTTTCTTTGCAGTTACTTTTACCTGCTTTGCTTTTTCTGTGTTTTCCATTTTAGCAGTAAATGGGACTTCTGAAATTTGTAGTACATTACTGTATCTTTGTGCATCTTTTGTAATGGAATATGATCTTTTGATGCTTTCGTGTTTCAAAACGAGTTTGATCATCCAATCATGTGATTCCCTTAGATATGTAGATAATCCAATTGTTGCAGTTTTCAACGCAATGTCTAACTGGATTAACCCACGTCCTCCTTCTTTCCTAGGGAGATATATTCTATCTGTATCTGCCTTAGGGTGATGCATTCTGTGCATGGTTAAGAATTTTCGAATTTTTGTATCGAGCCTACGGATATCTGTGCTTGACCAGTTGATGACATTGTAACTGTAGGTTACTACTGGTATGGCAAGCGTGTTTATGGCATCGATCCTATTCCTTGCATTCAATTCCGTTCTTAAGATTGCTCTTACTCTGCGGTAACATTCCTTCCTTATCCTTTCCCTCATTGTCGAGTGCTTGATTCCGTCTCCTTCACAAACATCTAGATATTTGTAAATTTTTTCTTGATCAAGTTCTCTTATCACGTTCCCCCGATCAAGATTAATGTCTGAACTCTTCAGCAGCTTTCCTCTGGTGAACGTTGCTTTGGCGCATTTATCTAGTCCAAACTCCATTTTAATGTCATCACTGAACTGCTCCACAGTGGATAATAGCCCTTGCAATTGTTCATCATTTTTTGCAAATAGTTTCAGGTCATCCATGTAGAACAAGTGATTAATGGTTTTGTCATAGACTCTATATCCATGTTTTGTTTCATTGAGCATTTTACTTAATGATATAAGTGCGATGCAGAATAAAAGCGGTGATAAAGAGTCACCCTGAAAAATTCCACAATTAATATTAACTTCTCCAGCTTCCAGTGATTTTGTTTCACTATTCAAAAGGAGTGTCGTTTTCCATGTCTTCATAATGAATGACAAAAACCTCCTGACAACGGGGGATATTTTGAAAATCTCTAAACATTTTTCAATCCAACTGTGTGGCAAACTATCGAATGCTTTTTTATAATCTATCCAAGCAATTGATAGATTTTTGTGTCTATTATGACAATCTTCCAGTATCATTTTTTTAACCAAAAGCTGATCCTTACAGCCATATGAGCCTCGTTTACACCCTTTCTGCTCAATGGGAAATAGGTCATTTGTTATCAGGTGGTCATATGTGTATTCAGTTAGGACTGATGTTAACATTTTATACATTGTGGTCAAGCAAGTTATCGGTCTGTAATTTTTGGGATTGTTTGTCTCATCATTCTTCGGAAGCAGGAATGTAATGCCGTTAACTAGCCATGATGGTATCTTTTCTGGCTCCTTAACTATTTCATTGTAAAGTTGGGCTAACAGCTCATGAGACTCTGTGAAGGCATTTATCCAAAAATTTTGTATTTTGTCTTTTCCTGGGGATTTCCATTTGCTGGTTTTTCTTAGAGCCAAGCGCAACTGTTCAACTGTTATGTTTTCCCATATTTGTTCCTCAAGGTGAGCTGTATCTTTCATTTGTCTGTCTATCCATGGGGCATGTATGTTATGAACTTTTTCTTCGGCCCAGACCTTTTCCCAGAATTCTTGCACTTCCTCCTTGGGTGGTATTGATTTAGCAGTTATTGTTGACTTACCAATTTTTCTGTAGAAGTTTCTTTGGTTGTTTTTGAACATATTATTGTCCTTATAGAATCTAGATCGTTTTTCAAAGCGCCTTATACGAGCAGCTTTAGCCGATACTTTTTGCTTGATTATTTCTATCAGCATGTCTATGTCACTTGTTGATTTTATACTATACTTTCTTTTCAATTTTCTAAGTTTAGTTTGTTTAACATGTTCACCTACTTCATAGTTTGTTAAAATTTCTATGTCAGATCGGAGAAGGTTTATTTGGCGATTGATGTTCTCTTGCCAAGTAGATTTCTTGTGGGAATTCCTTTGTTTTTTCATCTTCACTCCACATAAGTGAGTGGTGACTTTAGCCGATGCATAATAGAGATGATTTAAATCAGTAATGTTTAGTTTGTTTGTGATGATAATGTTTTTGAGAATTATGTTAGTCTTGTGTATTATCTTTTGGTTCTGTTTGGAGTTCTGGATCTTAGGGAGGGTGTCTCGTTGCCCCATGTCAGATTCTTTCATTTTCATCCATTCGATCATAATTTCATCCTTCAAGTTGGCAAGTTCATTCTCATTCATTTCTTTATCATTTACGATCTCATTATTTTCATTTGGAGTTTCATCTTGAGCATGCACTCCCTCCACTTTTTCGATCCTTTCTTTAATTTGTTCTGTTGCCAGTGATTCCGCCCCAACCCTGGGATTCGAAGTGTTACAATTTACCTCGTTTTCACTGACACATGTTTCATTTTCCCTTCGCTGACTTTGTGCTAATAGCTTGATCTGATCAATTTCTATATCAGTTAGTAACTTTTTTCTTACAATATTTCTTCGTATATTGGCTAGTTTGTTACTGTCAATATAGCCTCTGTTTTCGGGATGTTTCTTTTTCCAGTTGATATATGTCTGTTCTGTATTCGATGTATTTGATGGGTAGTACATGGCAGTGTAGAAAGCCTCAAGGACTTCTTTATTATCTTCCCTTGACCATTTTTCTCTCTTTTTCTTTGGATTTCTTGGTGGTGAGCATGGAGGGCCAACAGTAGGAGTATTCCGGTTATGGGAGGTCTCCAGCTCCGAAGTGATGGGAAGGTTTGAACCATTAGCTGATTTTTCGACCCCAGTCTGGTTCCTCTCTGAGGGACGCGGCCCTTTTTTACCCGGGTGACGGCCGATCCGGTATGAGATTTTATCATTAGACATTTACTTTATTTTGTCGCGTTTTATCCTTATCCGCCAAGGGGTAATCATTTCGTGTTACCACTTCTAGAACGAGTGTCAACCAAGACTAGAGGGGTCGTTCTCCCCTAGAGACACGGCTATTCCCCGCCGGCCGCCATCCCGGTATTTCTTGGTCACGGAGTTTTCTTTTTTGTTTTTTTTTTAAATTGTTATTATCATGAGTGGTTCCTTAATGTGAGCATTGCGTGGCTTAAGAATGAAATTATTAATAACAATAATTGTCTCCACTCCAGGCACAAGGCCAGCAATCACCCAGTGCATTACAATAATATAATATACTTTTTGCTGAAGTTGCCTGTTATTGTTGTTGGCTATGTCGGTGGTGGTGCTGGAGCTTTTTATATTGTTGGTGAGGAAGGGGGGAGCCAGCAGTGCCATAGTTGTTGACGTTTGGCCGGTGGCCAGGTCACTAAGTCAATCTATTTATATCTTTTGCTAGCCTCTCCCTTGTCTAGTGATACCGCCACCTTCCCCTTTCTTAAGTTAACAGGGGAATAGTGGTGGTAGCAATGAAGGAGTGGTGGCGGCGGTGATGGGGTAGTGGTAGCAATGATGGATGGAGTGGTGGTGGCGGCGGTGGCGTTGTCGTTACTGAGTTTTTTTTTTTATATGTAGTATCTATGCGTTTGTGTCGCGTATGTTTAATATCTGTGTTGAATAGACTAGTTTTGTTTGATCTGTAGTATCTATGCGTTTGTGCCGCGTATGTTTAATATATGCGTTGAGATATCCTCGTAAAATTGGAATTAAACATTTTGTTAAAACTTGAGACAATAATTATAGTAATTATTATTATGATGCTGGGATTGGTGGTGGTGGTGGTGAAATTGCCGTTATCTGGCTGTTATATTTAGTGTACACAGCGGGGTGATGGGGTAGGTGGTGTATCAAGTTTCTGGTGTTGGTGAAATTGCTGTTATTTGGCTGTTCTATATAGTGTAGACAGAGGGAGTTTTCTTCCATTTATAACCATTTTCTTTTTTGAATATAAAATATATAATACAAAATTGAATATTTGAGCGATATAACAATATATTATGGATCCGAATTTTTATGAGACTTGATTCGGTGGTTTATGCATTATTTGTACTAAGAATTGTTATTTCACAATTGATTTAAATATGTTAAAAATCAAAAACTTACGGGAGCAATTTCATGACCTTCTACCACCTCGTGATTATTATTATTATTATTATTATTATTATTATTATTATTATTATTATTATTATTATTATTATTATTATTATTATTATTATTATTATTATTATTATTATTATTATTATTATTATTATCATTATTATTATTATTATTATTATTATTATTTGCATTTATCTTGCTTTATGTTTATACGAGTTATCACCAAGTCACAACCAGTGACCTCAAGAGACAACAAGGTCCGCCATGTTCAAGAAAGAACACACATATTCACACATGCATCCTTAGTGTTTAGATTTGTGATGTACTTATATTGACAGGATCTTCCTTAGTATATGGGCAGTTCCCATTAGTACTATCTTTTGTATTTCTCCTATACGCGGGTTTCCTGGGATTTGCGATAAGTAGTCGTTAGACCCCTTAGGTATCATTCCCAGAGCGCCTACAACCACTGGTATTGTTTTAGTTCTCAATTTCCACATTTTTCCAATTTCTATCTCCAGGTCCTTATACTTGCTCAATTTTTCAAATGTTTTTATAGATACATTCTTGTCTATTGGAACAGACATATCAATTAGCAGGCATACCCTCCTTTGAAAGTCCTTCAATATTATATCAGGTCTATTTGCATCTATTTTTCGGTCTGTTTGGATGCTAAAGTTCCACAAGATTGAGATGTGATCTTTTTCAAGTATGGGAGGTGGTTGATGCTCCCACCAATTCTTTTGATGGGGCAGGTCAAAATGCTTACACATTATCCAATGTATGTATTGTGCAGCTCTGTCATGCCTGTTTAGGTATTCGGTTGGAGCTATAGGACTGCACATTGAAATTATATGGTCAATGGTCTCTGGTTGTTTTTTGCATACACGGCATAATGGGCTGCACCCATTTTTTATTATGTTGGCTTGGTAATTTTTTGTTGGCAGACACTGATCTTGTGCGGATATAATCAGTCCTTCAGTCTCCGATTTCAGTCCAGAGGATGCCAACCACTGATGGGTTAAAGTTTTGTCAACATCAGGATTGTTAGCTCGCTCTGGGTATTTTCCATACAGAGGCCTTTCTTGCCATTTCTTAGCCAGTTTCTGTAGCAGTTCTTTCTTTGCAGTTACTTTTACCTGCTTTGCTTTTTCTGTGTTTTCCATTTCAGCAGTAAATGAGACTTCTGAAATTTGTAGTCCATTACTGTATCTTTGTGCATCTTTTGTAATGGAATATGATCTTTTGGTGCTTTCGTGTTTCAAAACGAGTTTGATCATCCAATCATGTGATTCCCTTAGATATGTGGATAATCCAATTGTTGCAGTTTTCAACGCAATGTCTAACTGGATTAACCCACGTCCTCCTTCTTTCCTAGGGAGATATATTCTATTTATGTCTGCCTTAGGGTGATGCATTCTGTGCATGGTTAAGAATTTTCGGATTTTTGTATCGAGCCTACGGATCTCTGTGCTTGACCAGTTGATGACATTGTAACTGTAGGTTACTACTGGTATGGCAAGCGTGTTTATGGCATCGATCCTATTCCTTGCATTCAATTCCGTTCTTAAGATTGCTCTGACTCTGCGGTAACATTCCTTCCTTATCCTTTCCCTCATTGTCGAGTGCTTGATTCCGTCTCCTTCACAAACACCTAGATATTTGTAAGTTTGTTCTTGATCAAGCTCTCTTATCACGTTCCCCCGATCAAGATTAATGTCTGAACTCTTCAGCAGCTTTCCTCTGGTGAACGTTGCTTTGGCGCATTTATCCAGTCCAAACTCCATTTTAATGTCATCACTGAACTGCTTCACAGTGGATAATAGCCCTTGCAATTGTTCATCATTTTTTGCAAATAGTTTCAGGTCATCCATGTAGAACAGGTGATTAATGGTTTTGTCATAGACTCTATATCCATGTTTTGTTTCATTGAGCATTTTACTTAATGGTATAAGTGCGATGCAGAATAAAAGCGGTGATAAAGAGTCACCCTGAAAAATTCCACAATTAATGTTAACTTCTCCAGCTTCCAGTGATTTTGTTTCACTATTCAAAAGGAGTGTCGTTCTCCATGTCCTCATATTGAATGACAAAAACCTCCTGATAACGGGGGATATTTTGAAAATCTCTAAATATTTTTCAATCCAACTGTGTGGCAAACTATCTAATGCTTTTTTATAATCTATCCAAGCAATCGATAGATTTTTGTGTTTATTATGACAATCTTCCAGTATCATTTTGTTAACCAGAAGCTGATCCTTACAGCCATATGAGCCTCGTTTACACCCTTTCTGCTCAATGGGAAATAGGTCATTTGTTATCAGGTGGTCATATATGTATTCAGTTAGGACTGATGTTAAAATTTTATACATTGTGGTCAAGCAGGTTATCGGTCTGTAATTTTTGGGATTGTTTGTCTCATCATTCTTCGGTATCAGGAATGTAATGCTGTTAACTAGCCATGATGGTATCTTTTCTGGCTCCTTAACTATTTCATTGTAAAGTTGGGCTAACAGCTCATGAGACTCTGTGAAGGCATTTATCCAAAAATTTTGTATTTTGTCTTTTCCTGGGGATTTCCATTTGCTGGTTTTTCTTAGAGCCAAGCGCAACTGTTCAACTGTTATGTTTTCCCATATTTGTTCCTCAAGGTGAGCTGTATCTTTCATTTGTCTGTCTATCCATGGGGCATGTATGTTATGAACTTTTTCTTCGGCCCAGACCTTTTCCCAGAATTCTTGCACTTCCTCCTTGGGTGGTATTGATTTAGCAGTTATTGTTGACTTACCAATTTTTCTGTAGAAGTTTCTTTGGTTGTTTTTGAACATATTATTGTCCTTATAGAATCTAGATCGTTTTTCAAAGCGCCTTATACGAGCAGCTTTGGCCGACACTTTTTGCTTGATTGTTTCTATGAGCATGTCTATGTCACATGTTGATCTTATACTGTACTTTTTTTTCAATTTTCTAAGTTTAGTTTGTTTAACATGTTCACCTACTTTATAGTTTGTTAAAATTTCTATGTCAGATCGGAGAAGGTTTATTTGGCGATTGATGTTATCTTGCCAAGTAGATTTCTTGTGGGAATTCCTTTGTTTTTTCATCTTCACTCCACATAAGTGAGTGGTGACTTTAGCCGATGCATAATAGAGATGATTTAAGTCAGTAATGCTTAGTTTGTTTGTGATGATAATGTTTTTGAGAATTATGTTAGTCTTGTGTATTATCTTTTGGTTCTGTTTGGAGTTCTGGATCTTAGGGAGGGTGTCTCGTTCCCCCATGTCAGATTCTTTCATTTTCATCCATTCGATCATAATTTCATCCTTCAAGTTGGCAAGTTCATTCTCATTCATTTCTTTATCATTTACGATCTCATTATTTTCATTTGGAGTTTCATCCTGAGCATGCACTCCCTCCACTTTTTCGCTCCTTTCTTTAATTTGTTCTGTTGCCAGTGATTCCGCCCCAACTCTGGGATTCGAAGTGTTACAGTTTACCTCGTTTTCACTGACACATGCTTCATTTTCCCTTCGCTGACTTTGTGCTACTAGCTTGATCTGATCAATTTCTATATCAGTTAGTAACTTTTTTCTTACAATATTTCTTCGTATATTGGCTAGTTTGTTACTGTCAATATAGCCTCTGTTTTCGGGATGTTTCTTTTTCCAGTTGATATATGTTTGCTCTGTATTCGATGTATTTGATGGGTAGTACATGGCAGTGTAGAAAGCCTCAAGGACTTCTTTATTATCTTCCCTTGACCATTTTTCTCTCTTTTTCTTTGGATTTCTTGGTGGTGAGCATGGAGGGCCAACAGTAGGAGTATTCCGGTTATGGGAGGTCTCCAGCTCCGAAGTGATGGGAAGGTTTGAACCATTAGCTGATTTTTCGACCCCAGTCTGGTTCCTCTCTTATTATTATTATTATTATTATTATTATTATTATTATTATTATTATTATTATTATTATTATTATTATTATTGAATGCTATGGTTGACGGAGGCTCGGCTCTGTAAGGTATTGTAAATTTTGAACGCTATAACAATTGTAAATTGTTTAAAACTTTAACGAACTTGTAGACAAAAACACCCTCCTCCTCGTGAGAGGGGTCTTTCTGCCCGTTATTTGGCCCTTCGGGATTAAATATCTACTTATTGGGGTTTTGTACCCAATATTTATTTTAAACAAAAAACAACATGGCTACGAAAAAGAATTTTCATAGGTCACTCCCACTCATTCCGTCTTCTTCTTCTTCCTCAATCGTCACTACAGCAGAGAGAAGATTGTCTCTCTCCCTCCCTTCTTTAAATGTGTCTCTCTCCCTCCCTTCTCTTTCGCAAGCGACGACAGAAAAGGAAAGTCTCGTGCAAAGCGTGTAAGATTTCTCCACAACGACGACGACAACGACGAAACAGGTGTGCGGGAAATACGAAAACCCATTTCATTCGTCTGACGTCAGGAATAATAGCAGTAGCAGCCGTAATAACAACAGCAACAGTGACAATGAAAACAACAGTAGCAGCCGCAACAGCATCAGCAGCAGCATAAACAACAACAGCATTAGCAGCAGCAACAACAACAACAACCACAGCAACAGCGGCGGCGGCAGTAGTCGTAGTACCTGCAGCAACAACAAAAGTAACAGCAGCTCTGACGACAACAACAACAACAACAACAACAGCAGCAAAGAAAAACCAATCTCGTTTGCAGGTATCGCGAAGAACCGGGAAACAATCCTCATAACAAATGAGGAATGAGAGGAAGCGAAGAAGATGGTGACAAAAACTGGACACCGAGCAATCTGCAAGGCAGCGGAAACATTTTTCGAAACCCAACAGCACTGTACGGTCATGTACTGTACAGCAAGTACAAAATCCCGTAGGGTGGAAAGAGCCACAGAGGCTCAAATACAAAAAGCCTTGGGGTCTGTGTGGCAGCGGAAAACACACATCACCCGAGGCAATAAATATGCCACCGTAGACGTACTTTTTGCCACACCCCAGGAGGCAAAGGCTCAATCCGTAGTGACCCTAAGGAGCGAGGAAATGGTGTTGGTGCCCTCCTACTGCGGGAAAAAAAATTGTGAGGGTCAAACTGACCCACGTTCCCCGCGGGATGGCCCCTTCTTGGCTGGCCGCGTCTGTCCTCGTCGGAATCGAGGACAAAACAACTGTACTGCAAGTACAAAAAAAAGTAAGAGAAGATTGGGTCGGCACCTCCATTGAGTTGTTAATCCAAACCAACCAGGAGTGCATCGAAGCTATCCCAGATGTGATAGACTTCGATAACGGCACTCAACTGCCCATAAGTGTTGAGGGCAAACGCCCGAAATGCTTTCGCTGTGGATCGAAGACCCACCTCAGGGCCTTCTGCAACGAGAAGACCCTGAGAAAGGAGAAAACCCCCCCTCCTTCCGAAACCGGCTCCACGGCTACCAGCAACAGGACAAGCGGCAACCAGGAACGATAGGTCCGTGGCACCCATTCCCACGCCACGGAAATCAAAAACAGCAGCAGCAGTGGAAGTATTAACAACAACAACAACAACAGCAATACCAAAATGCAGCTGCAACAGAGACCCCAGTGCAAACATCACCAACAACAACAAGTGAAAGAGTGGAGCTGGTACCCCTCCCCGACCTCACAGAATCAGACATGGAGTGTGAGGTGGGAGAGGGATGGCAAAAGGTCGTAAGAAGGCACAAACGCAGAAGCAGCGCATCGTCGCCTTTGAAAAGGGAGGAAAGAAATGAAAAAAAGGGTAAAGTCTACTGCAAAGAGACTCACAGCAGCAACACCACCAACACCATCACCACCCACACTAGCACCACCATCACCACCGGCGACAACCTCACCGCCAACAACAACAACACCTTCAACACCACCACCACAAGCACCAACATCGCAAACACAACAACAAAACACACACACCCAGCAAAAACGACAAGAAAATAGCAGAACCACACCCCACCCCCAGAAAAACAAATGCACGGCAATAAATACACACAACAAGAAACTAATGACTTACATAATTGAACACACAGACATTTCACAACACGACTACATAATACCAGCACCAATAAAAACGCCAACTAACATAAGACTGCTAAAAATAGCACAGAAACAATACACAAACATTAAAACGAAATTCCCCAACGCAGTTGGTGATTTCAGAGACCTAGGAGGAACTATCAACCGAAAAGTATATTCGGACATACTCATAGAAGAGCCGATGACCAGCCGAAGGGACGATTCAACGGTCCCTTCACCAGACGATCAAGTGAAAAGGGATGTAAAAACCATCCCTCCTCTACGAAAAGTACGGTAAGTGGTCTTTCCCATCTTTTCCACTCTATTTTAACATGACCTCACTCAGAATAGGCAGTATAAATGCGCGTGGCTTGGGGTCGTCATGGAAGCAGGGTCACCTGCTGAACGACCTCAGGTCACTAAACATAGATGTAGTGGCCATCAGCGAGACCAGAATCTCCGAAGCACGGCCCTTCGCACCGATCTTCGGCGGCTACGATGTGTACGCCTCTCCCAGCCGTCCTGGATCGGGGGGAGGTGTTGCTGTGCTTTTTCGGAGAGGTTTGGATCTCGCCATACGGGCCATCTTCCTGGACCCAGAGGGTAAGTTGGTGGTGCTGGACGTGACCAGCAGAGACGGGAAAGCTTTCAGGCTAGTGGCCGTCTATGCCCCGACAGGAGCAGGGCGGCCTGATTTCTTCCGGCGTCTGGAGACCTTTCTTGGAACGTCCCGCTCTTTAGTGTTAGTGGGCGACTGGAACGGGATGTTAGATGCACGCTGGGATTGTGTGGGATTGTGTGGGATTAGCGGATAGGGGTGGAGGGTGCAAGAGCCTCACCAACCTGCTCAGGCGTTTTGAACTGTCTGACAGGTACCGATTGGATTTCCTGAATGTGCCAATGTGGACTTGGACAAATCGCATACGGTCATCCAGATCATATCTAGATAGGGTATTTTGTAGGGAAATAGATAGGTCTAGCATAGGCTCTCCACAATTCAAGATAGTCAGCTACACGGACCACAAATTCGTGATCTGTGTGCTTGACTTAGATAGGCTTCATAGACGAGGACCCGGCTACTGGAAGCTAAACGCGTCCTTACCAGCGCGCAAGATCTACAGAGACCGGATTAGCGAACTAGTTAAGCGGGCGTTGACGGGGGCCATCGTCAACAACAAGTGGTGGTTTGCTCCGAAAAGAGCGATTAGAATAGAATCGATTAGGTTTAGTAAGGCTTTAGCAATAGAGAAAAATAGAGCAGAGGGAGAACTAGTTAGAAAATTAGACGAGGCGCTTAGCAAAGGCATTGCGACCGACGTGCTTGCGGCGAAATTGGCCCTTGACCAATTCTTCAATGCAAAGCACGAAGGCTGCGTTGTCAGAGCTAGGGTGCGTGCTCTCAGACACGAGGGGACGAAAGCCGGTCAATGGGCCCGAGTGGCGGAGGCGCGTCGTGGCAACAAAGCCACGATCCGGTCTTTGGTGGACCACGACGGGCGCATGCTACTCGACCCCGGGCAAATGTGTGAAGCTTTTCAGCGACACTTCGCTCAGCTGTTCGGGGGCAGCGGTGGTCCGGGTCGAGGGTTGGACTTTAGTGTCTACCTCGACGGACTGCCGCGGCTCTCGGCCACTGAGGCGAAGTGTTGCGAAAAGCCGATAACAGCCGCTGAAGTAAGGCAGGCAATGACTGGCTGCACAAGGGGTAAATCGCCTGGTTTGGATGGTCTGCCCTATGAATTTTACGTACAGATGCCAGACTTCTTCGGAGGCCTCTTGGCGGACGTCTACTGCAACTGGCAACAGAACAGGAGAATTCCCAGTTCTGTGAGCCGAGGAGCGGTGGCACTGCTGAGAAAGGATCCGAACAAGGGGGATAACATAGATAATTTCCGGCCCATAACTCTGCTAAACACAGAGTTCAAGATTTTGGCCAAGGTGCTAGCAAAGAGGTTGGCGCTTGTCGTTGGTGGTCTGGTGGGAGAGGCACAGACATGCGCCATTCCCGACAGATCCATCCACGACAACCTCCACCTCATGCGATACATCGTAGAGAGGGTAGCTAGGGAACCTGGCACAGGTGGGTCCTTGATCAATTTAGATCAGTCGAAAGCCTTCGATAGGGTCGACCATCGTTACCTAGCGGCAGTCCTGAGGGCGGCTGGCTTTGGGCCCATCTTCAGAGGCTAGATCGCTGCCATGCACAGCGACATCTGCTCTGTGGTGAGAGTGAACGGTCACCTGTCGGAACCGTTCAACATCATGCACTCGGTCCGTCAAGGATGTCCCCTCTCGTCCCTCTTGTACGTATTGACTCTCGAGCCATTACTGCACAAACTTGAGACGTTGAGGGGGGGTCCCGGTCGAACTATGATGCGGAAGATCCGTGTCAGCATATGCGGACGATGTCACTGTAGTGGTGTCGAACGCCAAACACATCGAGGCGATCAGCACTACACTAAGAGAATACGAAGCGGTGACAGGAGCAATGATCAACCAGGAAAAGTCAGTGGGCCTGCAGCTCGGCACCTGGAGAGGCAGGTCCATGCCGTCCAATAGCGTCGTCGAACGCTGGACGGACGGACCGGTTAAATTGCTAGGGGTTGGTTCGGTCCGAACCTCCAGACGGACAAAAACTGGGACGAGGTGACGAGCAGGGTGGCTTCTCTCACCCAGAAATGGGCGGAGAGGAAGCTATCCCTGAAAGGTCGAGCGGAGGTGGCTAACGCGTACATCGCGTCCGTCATCTGCTACCGCCTCACCGTCGTACCTTGTCCTAAGCCTCGCCTGACTGCGCTGGAGCGTTTGCTCTTTCGCTTTTTGTGGAAGGGACGCGCTCCGATGGTCAGGCGGCCATCTGTTGTCAACACCCGCTACGTGGAGGGCTGGGCATGCCGTGGCTGATGATGCGCAGGCACGCGCCCAGGCTACGACATCTCCACCTCTTCCTCGACGGTGATCAGGTGTGGTCGCCGTTTGCTAGACACGTATTTCCCCAGCTCGTCTCCTTGACGGAGCTGCAGTCCTGAGTCAAGCGGAGACCGAGAGGGAGCGCCTGGAGACTGGAATGTCTTCAGGCGCTCACAGCCCTCGACCAATCGGGCAATGTGATCGGTGGAAACTCCACCTCGGCGTTCTATAGAGGATTAGTGGAGGGGAAGAGCGAGGACGTACTTGGGGAAACTCTAGGCGTCGACGAAAATCAACTAGCCAATCTCTTCGGAAGGACTTTCGGGCCGGGGCCTATGGACAACTTCCAGAAATCCCTGGCCTGGCAGTGCTACCGAGGAGCTTTGCCAGTTCGGGATAAACTCTACAAGCATGGAGGTGCCGTCAGCCGGGCATGTCCGAGATGCGCACAGGGCGACGAAACCGTCCTGCACGCACTCGTCCAGTGTCCGAGCATTGCTGACTTGTGGGTTTATGTCGAACACCTGCTGTCACGTGTAGGACGGATCCAGCTATCAGCTGAGTCCATCGTGAGGATTGCCCCGTCCCCTTCCTTTAGCCGGGAAGGGCAGGCAGTTTTTATCTGTCTGGTGGCCATGGCGAAAGAGATAGTATGGTGGACACGTTTGAAAGGGCTGAAGACGAGCACTTACCTCTTCGGTGATGCCCTGATTAACTTTTTCAAATTTCATTTGAAAAGGAAAATCAGGGTAGAGAGGGAAGTGCTCTCTTCCCAGCATTTTGTTGAAAGATGGGTGAGAGAAGCAAGTATGGCCCGAATGAATGGGCATTCTCTGAGTATGTGTCTGTAAATTAAAGGCGGAAAACTGGGAGAGGGCACTTGCCCTGGTGGTCAGGGCCACTGTGGTCTTTTAATGGGCTTTCTCCACAAATGTCCCTCGGAAGTCTCCCCTCTATTGGGGAATTTTTCTTTGTTATTTTATTTCAACCTCTGTTTTTTTTACACGCAGAAATGCCCATTTGTACCGTCCTGTATTGTCCTGTACTGTCCTTAATGTCTACTTTATGTAAACCCTTGTGGTTAATAAATAAATCATTATTATTATTATTATTATTGTTGTTGTTATTCCTTGAATCTCAGTCATTGATGTTGGTTAACTGGAAAGTCCGTTGGATTGAATATCAAGCCACTACCTGCAGCCTCAGATATTCAGGACGTATCGGAGGGTTCTTGCTGTTCCAAGCAAGCATGCCTTTTGAAGCGTTCCAAAAAGCGTAAAGGGGCCGATTTTCTTTAACCATCCCTGGAAACTTTTGGAGATAGTCCCCAGTGCGCCTATGACAATCGGGATCACTTTGACTTCATGGCAGTTCCAAATCCTTTTCACCTCCCACTTTAGGTCCTGGTATCGGTTAATTTTCTCCCTCTCCGTCTCTTGCACTCTCGTGTCGAATGGGCAGGCCACATCCACAATCAGACACGATCTTTTTTCTTTGTCCACAACCACCAGGTCAGGTCTATTGTGTTCCAGTTTTTTGTCCGTCTGTATCCTAAAATCCCACAGCACCTTCACCTGATCGTTCTCCATCACCGCCTCTGGCCTATGCTCATACCATTTCTCAGAATGTGGTAAATTGTTTACTTTGCATAGGTGCCAGTGGATCACCCTGCCCATCACATCGTGTCTCCAGCCCTTATAGTGGGTCTGGGCTAGGTGTTTACACTCGGACACAATTATTATTATTATTATTGTTATTATTATTATTATTATTATTATTATTATTATTATTATTATTATTATTATTATTATTATTATTATTATTATTATATATTTGTGTGTGTGTGTATTTGAAATTTAGCTTCAACATAGCTGTATACATATATGTATGTGAATTTCGTATATCTAAAGATATATGGTATGTTTAATAAATAAACATTTTGAACGCCAAGCTATGAATAAAGGCTGACGGCCAGCGCCGTCTTGTAGATTTCAGCAGAAGCAGCTAGGATAACTGTCTATGTGAATTTCAAGCGAATGTCTCTTATCGAGAGACTGCTTCCCTACTGCTTTCTGCTGGTACTTGAAAACAAGTGAGAATATATATTATTTTCGCCTCTGTAGGTGGGATGACTATCCTCATTTGTACATGAAGCTGTATAAGTTTGCTCCGCTAGCTTCAACATAATTCTCTGCTGGAACATGAAAATAGGCGAGAAAGTGATGTTGGAAACAGTTGTGAAGACCTGGTTAGACAGGCTAAGCAACGGAAGACTGTACGTATTCCAACAAGACTCCACCACCTCTCATATGGTCAGGACGACACAAGTATGGATGCGTGATAATCTCCATTACCACGTTCTTCCAGACATAGCTTCCTAGCTCACCAGACCTCAATCCCCTGGTCTATTACAACACTATAGAATCTCTCAGGTCCGCCATTACCTGCACAATGTCCATTATTGATAGAAGTCATCTGATTCGGGCTTACCAACGCTTCAGAGCCCATGGTGAAGAGGTCATTGAAGCTAACGGAGGATTCATTAAATATATATAATAAATGTATTGTAAATAATATTTGTACCAATTTTTATATAAATATAGCATTTATTTGATGTACTATGCGTCTTTTTCTAAATTCATGCAAATATCTTCAAAATTCTTTAAATCACGCGCTCGGTCCATCAGCGTCATCGGGCTCAGAACGGACAGACTGTTCATGTTGCTCGGGTCTGGTTCGGTCAGGAACTCCAGATGGATAGGAATTGGGACGAAGTAATGAGCAGAGTTATCACTCTCACCTAGAAATGGACCGGGAGGAAGCTAACCCTAAAAGGTCAGATTGAGGTAGCGAACGTGCACAACGCTTCCGTCATCTATTACTACCTGTCTGTCGTCCACTGGCCCAATCCGCGCCTGTCGCGAGAACTTTCGATCTGGGGTTTATGGACAGTGTCCAGTAATCCCTAGCCTGGAAGTGCTATCGGGAAGAAATGCTGGTTCAAGACAAACTCAACAGGCACAGAAAAGCGGTCAGACGGAGCTGTCCGCGATGTGTGCAGAGCGACAGAACAGTTCTTCACGCACTCATCCAATGTCCGGGTATTGCTGACTTCTGGAGGCTTGTCGAACAACTATTGTCGTGTATATGACAGATCCGGTTAACAGCCTATCCATCGTCAGGATCGCCCCCTCGCCTTTTTTGGGGGCCAGGAAGGGGAGGCAATTTTCCTCTGTCTGGTGACTGTAGCGAAAGAGATTGTGTGGTGGACGCAACTGAAATGACTGAAGACAGACACTTTTCTCTTCGGCCAAGCCCTCATAAACCTTTTCAAGTTCCACTTGGAAAGGGAGGTTAACGCGAAGAGAGAAGTGCTGTCTCCCTGTACATTTGTTAAAAGGTGTATGAATGTAGCGAAGATGGACCGAGTGAATTGGCCTACTCTGCACATGCGTCTCTAGGCTGTAGAATTCAGACAGGTGAGAGGGCATTTTCCTAGGGTGTTTTGACGATTAGGGTGGATTCGGTGGCAGATCCCACTATTGGGGAACTATGTCGTTTTCTCTTTTCCTTTTTTAGACGTGTTATATAAATCCCCACTGTTTCTGTCTTTTGTATTGCTCTTTATCTTTCGGCTCTAGTGGCAAATAAAGAAATAATATATATATATATATATATATATATATATATGTGTGTGTGTGTGTGTGTGTGTGTGTGTGTGTGTGTGTGTGTGTGTGTGTGTGTGTGTGTGTGTGTGTGTATATATATACATATATATATATTCACACACACACACACACACACATATATATATATGGTTCATAAGTAACATATGCATGATATTGTTACACACGTGTTCGTATAGTGGAATCAATATGTGCATGGCTTCTGTATGTGAGTTACACAGCGTACAAACGGAGTTTCTATTGGGTGTGATATATATGTATATATATATACATACATGCATACATACACACCTACATGAATATGTGTGAGTAGGATTGTTATCGCTCACAAACAACAACGTCATTGTGGTAATTTTGAAAGGTTAATATAGGCATGCTATAAATTAGTTCACTTGCACATCTGCTCCCAGCCAAGCTTTGGAAATAAAAAAAATGATTCGCAATTCACATCTAAATATTAAGTCAGAAGATTTGTCGTCGAATATTTACTAACGAACAAGCTGTGGGTCATCATTTGATAAAATTGCTTAGTTTAATACTACAGAGTAGTTATTTAGAGAAGTGAAGAGATGTGTAGTTCATTTAACAATATCCATACAACTACATATGTATATGTATGTATTTTAAGACAGACAGGACTTTCAGAATACATATTATTGTGGAAATTAATACGTTGGTTTTGATTTGTTTTCAAAGAAATGTGTTGACGCAGCCATGGCTAAGTGGTTGAGAAGTTCACTTTGCAATTATGAAGTTTTACTTTATCCTCGGGTTGATCCAATCCTTGTGAGTGTAAATTGGGTAGACGGAAACTGTGTGGATGCCAGTTAGATGTACAGTGCCTGTAATTCAAAGGACCTGCCTTGTCACGCTGAAAGTTACATTAAAGGCACGCGTGTCTTTGGAATACTCAACCACATACACGTTAATTCATGAGATCGAACGACTGAATGCTCATCGTCAAAACTGACAGAAGATCCACCATGAAATAAGCAATCCAATCCAATCCAGGGACTTATCTCTCCTGTTGAGGAAACCCATCCCGAGTTTACCTCCACTACTTTCTGTTTGGTTTTGGTCATGCCAGGGGTGTTGCCTATATAACCTTTAGTTCGGGTGGATGTCTGCTGACTTTGAAGAGTTCATCCATCTCTTTTTACAGCTATTTTTTTTGTGCTGGAGGGATTCCACTTACTCTCCTCTCCAGACCAAGGTCAGGTGGAGTAGCAGGTTTGGTCGCCGACCGCTCGACCATGAAGCAGGTTATACTAGATTACATGGTACCAGTAGTAGGCAGAAGCCTGACTTGACATAAATGAAATATATATAACACTAAATAAAAGTCAATAAATATTTTCTTCAGTTCTACAAATGATAGAAATTCTGCGGTGTCTCAATATAAAAAATAAATTCATATGAAGCATCTTTGTATGTATGTATGTATGTATGTATGTATGTATGTATGTATGTATGTATGTATGTATGTATGTATGTATGTAAAGGCGGAAGAACTCATATGAGTCAACGGCCATCCAAAATGCGTAAATATGTATATATACATGTACATATGTATGTATATGTATATATGTATATGCATGAGTGCATGTGTTTGTATATGCCCGGGGACATAGAAATAGTCGGGCTGGATACCCGATCGCGTGGTTAAACCATTGGGAGTGAAGGACCCCTAGCCTTTGTCAGGGCATTCTTCTAGGAGAAGGAAACTCAGGAAACTGGGATAACTCCGACATAAAACCTGCGGCTCAGTAGTTACCGATGATGTTGATCTTTTCTTCTTTTCGGGTTATAGCTACTGTCGCTCAGAGAGTGGGATTGGCTCAGTGCACAGTCTTTCCTCACTTTAAAAAATATCTTCACGCACAGGCATTGCACAATAGCATGAATTAATAATTATTAATAATGGTATATCGTGCAATGGCCATACTCGATAACGAGGGGGCAGCCATCATGTATGTATATATGTGGGATTGGCCCGGTGCAAAGCCTTTCCTCACTTAAAAAAGCTTCAAGCACAGGCATCGCTAGATATGTGACATTTTTTGCGATGCATGGTATTGTTGGTCATAGGCAAGTCTCTAGCAGGACAAAAAAGCCACGTCCGTGATGTTAATGTTTAAATATCAAGCGATGGCATTACTCTAAATCAAGTTGCAGCCATCATGTATGTATGTATGTATGTATGTATGTATGTATGTATGTATGTATGTATGTATGTATGTGTAAGTTTGTGTTATGTATATATGTATGTATGAGTATATTTGTGTATGTATGTGTGTGTTTATGTGTATGTGTGTACGAATACGTGTGTATATTTGATGTGTTAGTCACTCCCAAGCGAAAACAATCGATTAGCCAGTCGACTATAGTTTTACTACTTCACTAGGAAGTGCACGTTTGCACGATACCCAATACCTTACGGCTCGTGAACAAATGCTTTTGATTGGATCAATAGTTTCTATTCTTTTATTCTTTTACTGGTTTCAGTCATGAATACCATTAGTAGGATTGAACACGAAACCACTTGATAGAGAAGCGAATCTCTCAAGCACACAACCATACCTGCATATATATATATATATATACACTGAGGTATCCACTGTAAGTTGTGGGGTCTATTCTGTATGAAGAACTCAATGTAATCCATATGTTGAAAATGTTGTAGGTTAAGATAAATCTCAGAAAACAATAAAACATTAAAAGGAAAACAGAGTCATGATATAAGTTAAAACAATGAAATAAAAAATCAAGTCATTAGAGATATACTTCACTGCTTTACGATCGTTTCTAGATGGAATGGTTGAACCATGGTTGAACCATTCCTTTCAAAGGGTCATGACCTCAACTAAAGTGTATTACTTTTCATCTTAACACCATATGAAAAAAACAATTTGATTCGTTAGTTCTTCAACTACCTCCAAATATGGACATGATACTAATTCTGAGTAAAATTATTATTGAATAAAATTATTATTGCTTTTGAAAACAGCTGGTGATATGCATATAAGTAAATATTCTCTCTATCTGATAGTTTGTAAACTTACATAACTGAGTATAGATACAATGTATTATCACCATCTAGAAACGATCGTAAAGCAGTGAAGTATATCTCTAATGACTTGATTTTTTATTTCATTGTTTTAACTTATATATATATATATATATATATATATATATATATATATATATATGTATATATATATCGAAGGAATTGTGGTAAGGAACCAGATGGACCATAACGCACCTGAGTACTCAATACTTAGGGTAGTAGAGTGGGTAATAGGAAAAAGTATGACCCTAACGCCAGAGCTCAAGCCGTTTCGACGGCTATTTCTGGTCCAGAAATAGCCGTCGAAACGGCTTGAGCTTTGCCGTCGGGGTCATACTTTTTCATATATATATAGGAACGCTTAGGACCCCTAACGGCTGAGCTCAAGCCGTTTCGACGGCTAATTCTGGACTAAATATATATATATATATATATATATATATATATATATATATATATATATATACACATCTGCAGATTTAATATCTGCAACTGTGAAGTATATTGCACAGAAACGACTTCGTCCAGGAGGGAGATACATAACCTATCTCTACCAAAACACATGCACCGTATTTGCTATTAACTAAAATGTGTGCACTCTGAATTGCTGGCATTACTGTAATCTAGCAGATTTTTTGAGTGGGTGAGACATTGGCCGGAGACCGTTGAGTTAATACCAACGATTTTCGTAGATATTATATATATATATATATATGAACTCATATCACTAATGATTACGCAAGCAAAACACTTTCTGATGAGATCGTATCTGAGGATTACGTAACAGATACCATCGAAATACTCATAACAGTAATTACATAATGACTAGAATGTCGTGAAATTCAGACATTCTGCATTCTAATTCATTACTATACCAACACTCTGTCATATACACACTGCGTGACAATATCATAGCGGGAGATATACTATGTCCATTGCTCATCCTGCTTAGACAAGTGTTCATTATTCTATACCTGAAAACTAATAACGGATTTATTAACACGGAATTACCATAGCATATATATATACATACACATGTATGTATGTATGTATGTATGTATGTATGTATGTATGTATGTATGTATGTATGTATGTTTGTATGTATGTATGTATGTCAGGTCACCAGTTGGTGCTACTGGTAACATGTATCCCAGTACAACCTGTCCCATGGTCGGGTCGTTGGCGACTAAACTGGCAGACCCACCAAGGTTTATTGGTGCGGAGGGTGACTTTGGACATCCTGCAGGACTAAAAACAAAACCTGTCAAAGGGCAAAGGAGCTGTTAAGAGTCAATGGCCATCCAAAATCACTGGGAGAGATGACCCCTTAGCCTTTGTCAAGGCAGAATTCTAGGAGAAGGAAAACTCTGATATAACACCTGCAACTCTGATGGTATCCAATGATGTTGACTTGTTATTCTTTTTGGTAAATATCATCTTGGTTAAGAGAGTGGGACTGGCTTTGTGCAGTGCCTTTGCTCACTATAAAAGCTTCACGGCACAGGCATTGCTTTATATCTGGAGATCTCTCTACACTTGTCGTCACATGGTACCATGGGCCCAGCACTATGTGTCAATAATTGTCACAAGTGTAGTGTTTGTACCAGAGTTTTCAAGTCGCTGGCTGGATTAAAAAGTCACACTCGTTCAGCGCATCGGTAGGAGTTCTCCTACATGGATATAAAGTAGTGGCCGTACTCGAAAACGAGTTGGCAGCCACCATGTATGTATGTATGGGAGAACGAGGTCAAGAGAAAGATATAGGTAGAAAGAATGAAGGAGTGAGAGAAAGAGAGAGAGGGGGTGATAGTGGAGGTGGAGAAAGGAATATCATATATCATAAAAGGAAATAAGTTGAGGGGAAACGTTTATCTCATCTACCCGAGATAATTGAAATTCAGTCAATTTGTGATAGAATTTTTTTTGCTACATTGACGAATAGCTTGAAGCATGCAATTAGTTGGCGATGATCTACTTTAACTCGCTGCTCCAGGCACTGTTATTTATTTTGGATGATGTCATTTCAGCTGGAATGTACAAATAACATTTAGTTCGTTATCAGATATAATGAATTTATATTGTTATTTGATGGTCTCCTGAACAATGTTGTCAGCCATGTTGATACTGGGTTGGTTCATGGAAGTCCATACAGCGACTATATCTATCTATCTATCTATCTATCTATCTATCTATCTATCTATCTATCTATCTATCTATCTATCTATCTATCTATCTATATATCTATCTATCTATCTATCTATCTATCTATCTATCTATCTATCTATCTATCTATCTAGCAGACGTGTGTAACTTCGCGGAGAAGTTTCCGTTATTTTATATAAGAAAAAAACGTGAGTTTTCAGTTAAATTTTTATATTATTGTGTAACTTGACCCCCTGTCTGAACCTTCAGGTGGTGGGTGAACTCATTTTCGCCCCTACAGGGGCGAAATATTCGTTTGAAAAGTTTTTTCTCCATCGAATTTTTGGAAAAAATATCGTAAGAAGTTTAATTACGTTATGAACGCTGCGTTCGACGATAATGGTGGTGGAGAGGCGGTAAGACTACATAGCTCGCAGTCAACATCGTCTTCTTCCCTAGATACTATGGAGATGGAAAGACAAAATGAAAATGTAAAAACAAATTCATATCCAAACAACACAAATGACACCAAACAGTACAATGACAACAAAAATAACAACAACAACACCAATAATGATAATAAAAACAACAATGACAACAACAACAACAACAACAAAGAAAAAAATAAAGACAACACCAATAATACCAGCATCAAAGACAACAACTACACCAACACCAACACCAAGGAAAATACGAATAATATCAACATCAGTGACAACAACAATAACAACAATAACAACAATAATGACAACACCACCAACACGGATAATTCCACAAAGTAACCAAAAATATCCTTTGCACAGACAGTTCAGAAAAAGGAGGAACTGACATATCTTGACATAACAAATGCCGAACAACTTTTAAAGGACGCTAGGAGATATGTCACTTTCGAAAAAATAGTGCTTTCAGCATCAATTCTCCGGTAGAAACTCGCAAGGAAACTGCTCTCAAAACGATAGTTTTTAGGACAGTTTCCAATGCTACCCGAAATCCAGTCCAATTGTCACAGAAAGAAATTGAACTGGTTTTCAAAAATTCAATGAATGATATTTCATGCATTCAAAGAAGAAAACTCTTTGGGAGTATTTCGGTACTCATGAAGGATCAATTGACGTCCCAAAATTACTCTGTGTCGCCAATTGTATCCAACCTGTATACCTTTTTCCCTACATACCTGGGAAAAAGGACACAAAAGATTAAAATCACGAGTGTCACACCAAAAGTAAATGTATGGTGGATACTGTGCGGCTTCATCAATTTTGATGAAGACAGAATACTGTCAGTAGGAAAGTCCCCCAGAGATGTATTCAATGGGATTAGCATTGAAGTTCTGATGCAAATGAGCCCAGAGCGAATAGCTATAATCCCACAACGTGTACTCCTGGACCACTGCAAAATCACATACAGACACAACAGCTCCCCAAGACATACCCCTCCCCAATCACACAGACGATACGACAGATGAGGCTATCTCGCCATCACCCAGTGAAGACGAGGGAGAACCCCATCGCTCGAAAAGAAAGAAAAGACATCACAAAAACAAAAAACCAGCAAACACTACCACAAACATACAACCACCAACACAAACAACAAAAACATCACAAACAAAATCCCCACCTCCTGAAAACAAAATACCTACAACAAAACGAAAGTACACACAAGAACTACAGACAAAAACAAACACAACACAAGAAAATTACACTTACACTTACATAAACACTGAAAACAAAACACTAATGGAGACCATCACGAACGATCCTTCGGTGAAAACCGAAGGGAAAACTTTCGCCCACTCTATTAAAAATAGCAAAAAACTGAACCTAAAACTGATTAGGGTCCCTATACAAACTTATAGGTCCCTAAAAGAAACATTTGAGAAGGATGTGGGGAATTCCTGCGTGAAACCACTCAACCGCGTCCTTCTCAAATGTCTCCCCACCCCAGACACCCCCATCCCACCAGACCCGACCCCACCAAACATCTCCGTCCCCACCCTGCCGGAAACCACCACCCATCCAGACAACCCCTCCAACACCCCCATGGAAATCGTGCGGCCTGGTCCCCAGGAGACGAAAGGTGAGTGATCTCTTTTCCTCTTTAACTTTTCAGCACCAACATGGCCAATATAAGAGTTGGATGTGTGAACGTACGCGGCCTGGGGATGCCCTGGAAACAGGGCAAACTCTTAAACGACCTCAGATCGCACAGTATAGATGTGGTAGCCATTTTCGAGTCCAGGATCCACAGCGAACGACAGCTGGCCCCCATCTTCGATGACTTTGAGATCTATGCATCTCTCTGTCAACCGGGGGGTGGGGGCGGAGTTGCCGTTTTGCTGCGGAAACACCTGGGCCTCGTAACACAGACGGTACATCTGGACCCGGAGGGTCGACTGGTGGTTCTAGACGTTGACGGTAGTGAAGGTGGAGCCTTTAGGCTGGTGGCCGCATATTCCCCATCCGGGACACCGCGGCCAGACTTCTTCAAACGCCTAGAGACTTTTCTGGGAACGTCCCGCTCCTTGTTTTTAGTGGGGGACTGGAATGGAATCCTAGATGCACGTTGGGACTATGTGGGAGCATGTCCCAATAAAGGGGCGTGTAACAGCCTCAAACAGTTAATCGACCGATTTGACCTGGCCGATAGATATCGACTAGATTTTCCGACTGCGCCACTGTGGACGTGGAGTAATCGTAGCGGAACATCTAGATCGTACCTAGATAGGGTTCTAGTTAGAAATAAGGATAGGGACATGTTAAGCTGTCCACAAATGTTCATGGTTGCCTATTCATATCACAAACTAGTGACCTGCATGGCCAACCTTGATAGAACCCATAGACAAGGACCCGGCTACTGGAAGCTGAACTTGTCGTTACCGACAAGCAAAGCCTACAGTAGACGGATTAGCACTTTAGTTAAACAACACTTGACAGGGGCCATTGTCAACAACAGATGGTGGTACTCTCTCAAGAGGGCAGTTAGATTAGACTCGATAGTTTTTAGTAAAGAATTAGCGTTAGATAGAAATAGAACCGAGAAGGAACTGATAGATAAAGTAGAAGAGGCAATTAGAAGTGGCAACGTAGCCAGCGTGCTAGCAACGAGAATGGCCTTGGACCAGTTCTTCGACGCAAAGCACGAGGGCTGCGTTGTCAGAAGAAAAATACGTGCTCTGGGAAACGAGGGAGCCAAAGCTGTTAGCTGGGCCCGAGTGACGGAGGCAAAAAGTGGCAACAAGTCCACGATTCGGTCTTTGAAGGACCAAAACGGACGCGTTATACGTGAGCCGAAGCAGACGTGTGCGGCTTTTCAGCGGCACTTTGCTCAACTGTTCGGGAGGAGCGGCGCGCCGGGAGAGGCTATGGATATCGGTCCATACCTCGACGGCGTACCGCGACTCTCGGACAGCGAGGCAAAGTTCTGCGAAAAGCCGATTTCAGCCGCTGAGATAGGGGACGCGCTGAGCCAATGCGGCAAACGCAAATCTCCAGGTCTCGACGGTCTACCCGACGAATTTTACGTAGCAATGCCGGACTTATTCTCCGGTCTCCTGGAAGCGGTCTACTGCAACTGGCAACAGAACGGGAGAATTCCCAGTTCTGTAACCGGGGGCGTGGTTACACTAATCAGGAAGGACGAGAATAAGGGGGATGACATAGGCAACTTCCGGCCCATAACTCTGCTAAACACAGAGTTACAGAATTTGGTCAAGGTCTTGGCAAAGAGGCTGGCGCTTGTCGTCGAGAACCTGGTGGGAGAAGCGCAGACATGCGCAATCCCGACCAGGTCCATACACGACAACCTCCACCTCATGCGATACATCATAGAGAGGGTAGGGTGTAAACCCGGCTTCGGTGGGGCCCTGATCAACTTGGATCAGTCTAAGGTTTTCGATAGGGTTGACCATCGTTACCTGGATGCGGTGCTCGAGGCGGCAGGCTTCGGACCCGTGTTCAGGGGCTGGATTGCTGCAATGCACAACAGCAACATCTGCTCTAGGGTCAAGGTGAACGGCTACCTCTCGGAGCCGTTCCATATCACGCTATCCATTCGATAGGGATTCCCTCTCTCCTCCCTTCTGTACGTACTGACTCTCGAGCCACTACTGCGGAAGCTGGAGCTATTGCAGGGCATCCCTCTGGAACCAGGACTGCGGAAAGCGACGTCGGCCTACGTCGACGACGTGACAGTAATGGTCTCGAGCGCCTCGCAAATCGAGGAAGTCGGCACCTTACTGAAGGAATACGAAAGTTTCACAGGAGCGAAGCTGAACCGGGACAAGTCCATCGGTTTGCAACTCGGATCGTGGAGAGGCAAATCGATGCCTTCCGATGGCGTCGTCGGACGCTGGACGGAAGAACCGGTAAAGCTGCTCGGGGTCTGGTTTCGTCCGGACCTCCAGGTGGAGAAGAACTGGAACGAAGTGACGGCCAAGGTGTTTGCACTCACCCAGAAGTGGGCCGAGTGCAAACTATCCTTGAAAGGTCGAGCGGAGGTGGCGAACACTTTCATAGCGTCTGCCATCTACTACCGCTTGACGGTCGTGCCTTGTCCAGCCAAAACGCTCGCCAAAATGGAGCGCGCGCTCTTCCGATTCCTTTGGAAGAGGCGGGCTCCTTTGGTGAGAAGATCCATCTGCTGCCAACACCCTTCTAACGGAGGGCTGAGGATGCCGTGGTTGACGATGCGCAAACACGCGCCCAGGCTGCAGAATCTCTACGTATTCCTCACCGGACAACCGGTGTGGGCCCCGTTCGTGAGGCGAGCCTTCCCACGACTCGTCTCGCTGACCGAGCTGCAGTCCTGGGTCAAGCAAAGACCGATGAAAATGGGCGACTGGCACATCGAATGTGCTCAGGCGCTCACAGCCCTCTGGCAGGCGGACCCGGCGATCAGTAGAGACTCCACTTCGTCATTCTATAGAGGGTTGATCCGCAGCACGTGCGACGACGCGCTCGGTGAAACTCTAGGCGTAGAGGAAGAGGAACTGGCCAGTCTGTTCGGTAGGACCTTCCGCCCGGGACCGATGGACAACTTCCAAAAGTCCCTGGCTTGGCAGTGCTACCGAGGAGCTCTACCAGTTCGAGACAAGCTCTACAGACATGCGCGCCCGGGCAGGGACCCTGCAAAAAAGATCTGTCCGAGGTGCGTGCGAAACGAAGAAACCGTCGTGCACGCATTCATACACTGCCCGGGCGTCACTGACCTGTGGGGCTATGTAGAACGACTATTGTCGCTGGTGGGACCAATCCGGTTGACCACCGAGTCCATTGTCATGATCAAACCGCCACCCTCATTCAAAAACGAAGGAGAGGCGGTTTTCCTTTGTGTGATAGCTATGGCGAAAGAGGTTGTATGGTGGACAAGGTTGAAAGGGCTGAGGTCAGACACCTTTCTCTCCGGCCAACAACTGATTCTTTTTTTCAAATACCACTTTGGAAGAAGAATCAGGATGGAGAGAGAGGTGCTGTACCCCAGTAAGTTTTATGAAAGGTGGGTGAAAGTGGCGAGAATGGCCCGAGTGAATGGGCCTTCTCTCTATATCAGCCTGTAGGTTGAGGAAAAGGAGGAGGAGAGGAAAGGAGTACAAACCCTTCGTACTCCTGGAGATGAGGGTTGCACATTTTTTCGAGGGTATGTGTTACCCATATAAACTGTCTCCCCCTATTGGGGAAAATCGACTAAGCTTTTAAATTGCATTTGTGATAACATTTTACACGTTTTTATTGTATGTAAACTTACCCCTTTGTATTTGTCCCCTTCTTTTGTGCCCCTGTGGCTAATAAAGAAACATATCTATCTATCTATCTATCTATCTATCTATCTATCTATCTATCTATCTATCTATCTTCATTTTTGTACCATTTTGTAGAGGGACTGCTAGGTCAAATTTTGATCTGGTCAGTCTCTCAAAATATTCTACGCCTTTAGGCGAAATAGTTAACAAAAAGTTTTTTTTTGAAAAGCTAACATTTTTTTTAAATGGCTGAAACTTCTTCACCAAAATTCGAAGGAGGAAAGGGGGAAGATATCCTTACAGCTTCCCCTTGCCACTGTCATCGTAACAGATGTCAAAGACAAAGGTCAGCCAGAGGAAGGATTTTCTCCACCTGCTGACCGACAACTTGACGTTGCCATGGCAACAAACCAAACAACCAGCGGCACCAGCAACAACAACAACAACAATGCTACGGACGAAAACAACACCAACAACAATAACAATAGCAACAACAACAAGACCAATAACTGTGATAACAACAACAATGATAACAACAGCACCACCAACTACAACAGCAACACAAACAAGGAAAAGGTCTCCTTCGCCCAGACGGCAAGGAAAACCCTCGACTATCTGCCAGTAGATATAACCAAAGCGAAGGAGCTACTGGCAGATGCCAAAAAATACATAATGTACGGGGAAAATGGATCATTACAAAACACCCGTACCGCAAACACAACCCGAAAATCTACCCTTCCCCTCCAACGCGGAAGATGACCCTCGTTCGTCGTCAGATGAGGAGGAGCACTACCACACAACCAAAAGAAAAAAAAACACACCTCAGACACACAAATGAAAACAACCCCTCCCCAAAACATAACACTGACACCAACACAAAAGAGCACACAACAACAGCAAACAAAAAAAACCACACAAAAACAAAAACATGCATACACATACATAAACACAAGAAATAAAAAAAACTGTTAAACATTGTGTACAACAACAATTTAATAAAAACCCAAGGGCCTAACTTCACCCAGGCAGGGGATTTCCCCCACCTCAAAATGATTAAGGCCCCAGAGGACACATATAAAACACTAAAAAAAACAACTTTAAAGAGGACGTGGGCTCCCCCTGCGTCGAGCCCATTAACCGCGTTCTCCTAAAAAACTACCCCACCCCCTCCCCAAACACCCACACAACTCCAAACACCCAACCACACAACACACTGTTGCCCCTACACTTCCACAAACCACCACCCCACCCAACAACCCATCCCCCACCCTCATGGAAATTGTGCAGCCCGATACCCGGGACGCAGAGAGGTAAGTGCCTTTTCTCTTTACCACCAATATGGCTATGCTAATAGTAGGCTGTCTAAATGCGCGTGGCCTGGGCTCAACTTGGAAGCAAGCAATGCTTCTAAATGACCTCAGGTCTCAATGTATAGATGTGATGGTTATTTGCGAGGCCCGGATCAGCAACGTGCGACAGCTGGCCCCCACCTTTGATGACTTTGAGATGCACGCATCTCTCTGTCAGCCCGGAGGTGGGGGTGGGGTTGTCGTTCTGCTGCAAAAACATCTGGGTCTCGCAACACAGACGGTACATTTGGACCTGGAGGGTCGACTAGTGGTTCTGGACCTTGGCAGTGGTGAAGGCGGAACGTTTAGGTTGGTAGCCGTCTACGGCCCTTTCGGGTCAATGCGGCCGGACTTCTTCCATCGTCTGGAGACTTTTCTAGGGACGTCTCGCTCCTTGCTATTAGTGGGGGAGTGGAATGGTATCCTAGATGCACGCTGGGACTACGTAGGGGCCTGTCCTGATAGAGAGCGGTGTAATAGCCTCAAAGGGTTAATCGGTCGATTCGACCTGGCCAATAGATATCGACTAGATTTTCCGACTGCGCCAACCTGGACTTGGGCAAACTTCAGTGGATCATCTAGGTCGTACCTAGATAGGTTCTTAGTTAGAAATAAGGATAAGGACTTTTTAAGTTGTCCAAAAATGCGCATGGTTGGCTATTCAGACCACACGTTAGTGACCTGCATGGTCAACCTTGACAGAACGCATAAACAGGGACCCGGTTACTGGAAGCTCAACTTGTCCTTACTGGCAAGTAAGGCTTACAGGGACCGGATTAGCACTTTAGTTAAGGAGCGGTTGACGGGCGCTATCGTCAACAGCAGGTGGTGGGGATCTCTCAAAAGATAGATTAGAGTAGTCTCTATAGAATTTAGTAAGGAGTTAGCCTCAAATAGAAATAGGAAGGAAAGGGAGTTGGTAGATAGTGTAGAAGAGGCAATTAGAAGCGGCGACGTGGCCAGGGTGCTAGCGTCGAGAACGGCCCTGGGCCAGTTCTTCGACGCGAAACACGAAGGATGCACTGTCCGAAGCAAAATACGTGCTCTGGGAAACGAAGGGATCAAAGCAGCTAGCTGGGCCCGCGTGAAAGAAGCCAAAAGAGGGAGTAGATCCACTATCCGGTCTTTGCGAGACCAGGATGGACGGGTGATCCTTGAGCCTAAGCAGATGTGCGAGGCTTTTCAAAAGCACTTTGCCAGATTGTTCGGAAGGGGAGGGGAGCCGGTTGGGAAAGTGGACTTCGGTCCATACCTCGACGGCCTGCCGCGTCTCTCGGACAGGGAGGCGAAGTCCTGCGAGGAGCTGATTTCAGCCGCTGAGATAGAGGACGTGCTGAGCCAATGCGGCAAACGCAAATCCCCGGGTCTCGATGGTCTTCCATACGAACTATATCTAGCTATGCCGGACTTGTTCCCCTATCTCCTCGAGGCGGTCTACTGCAACTGGCAACAGAACGGGAGAATTCCCTGTGCTGTGACCAAGGGCGTAGTCACGCTAGTGAGGAAGGACGAGAACAAGGGGGACGATATAAATAATTTTAGGCCCATAACTCAACTAAATACAGAGTTACAGATTTTGGCCAAGTGCTAGCAAAGAGGTTGGCGCTTGTCGTGGGCAACCTGGTGGAGTATGCGCAGACATGCGCTATCCCGTCCAGGTCCAGCCACAACAACCTCCACCTCATGCGATACATCATAGAGAGGGTTGGGAACGAACCCGGCTTTGGTGGGGCTCTGATCAACTTGGATCAATCTAAGGCGTTCGATAGGGTCGACCATGGTTACCTGGATGCGGTGCTAGCGGCGGCAGGCTTCGAACTCGTTTTCAGGGGCTGGATCAAGGCCATGCACAGCAGCCGCATCTGCTCTAGGGTCAAGTGAACGGCTACCTCTCGGAGCCGTTCGAAATCGCGCGCTCCATCCGACAAGGGTGCCCTCTCTCCTCCCTTCTGTATGTAATGACTCTAGAGCCACTGCTGCGGAAGTTGGAGTTGTTGCAGGGCATCCCGTTGGAACCGGGATTGCGGAAAGCGGTGTCGGCCTACGCCAATGACATAACAGTAATGGTGTCGACGGCCTCGGAAATGGGGGCGATCGGCACCTTACTGGAGGAGTACGAAAGGTTTCCAGGGGCTAAGCTGAACCGGGACAAGTCGATAGGTCTGCAACTCGGCACGTGGAGGGGCAGATCGATGCCCTCCGATGGCGTCGTCGGGCGCTGGACGGAGGGCCCGGTGAAGTTGCTCGGGGTCTGGTTCGGACCAGACCTCCAGGTGAAGAAGAACTGGGGTGAGGTAACGAACAGGGTGTTTGCACTGACCCAGAAGTGGGCCGAGTGCAAACTGTCCCTGAAAGGCCGGGCGGAGGTGGCGAACACTTATATAGCGTCCGTCATCTTCTACCGCCTGACCGTTGTGCCTTGCCCAAGGGAAACGCTCGCCAGAATGGAGCGCGTACTCTTCCAATTCCTTTGGAAGAAGCGGGCTCCTATGGTGAGGAGATCCATCTGCTGTCAACACCCTTCGAAAGGATGGCTGGGAATGCCGTGGCTAATGATACGTAAACACGCATTAAGGTATTCCTCACCGGTCAACCGGTGTGGGCCCCGTTTGTGAGGCGAGCCTTTCCCAGACTCGTCTCACTCACCGAGCTGCAATCCTGGGTCAAGCAAAGACCGAGAAAACTGGGCGCCTGGCACACTGAGTGTGCCCAGGCGCTCACCGCCCTCTGGCAGGCGGACCCGGCTGTCAGTGGAGAATCCACCTCGTCATTCTATAGAGGGCTGGTGGTTAGCAGGTGCGACGACGCCCTCGGAGAAGCCCTAGGCATGGAGGAAGATGAACTGGCCAACCTGTTCGGTAGGATTCAGCCCGGGACCCATGGATAACTTCCAGAGGTCCCTGGCCTGGCAGTGCTATCGAGGAGCTCTGCCCGTTCGAGAAAGGCTCTACAGACACGGGCGCCCGGGTAGGGACCCCTCGAAAAAGATCTGTCCCAGATGCGTGTGCGACGAGGAAACCGTTGCACACGCATTGGTACACTGCTCGGGCATTGCCGATCTGTGGGGTTATGTCGAACAACTGCTGTCAAGGGTGGGACCGATCCGGTTGACCACCGAGTCTATTGTAACGATCAAGCCTCCTCCCCTCTTCAAAAACGAAGGAGAGGCGGTGTTTCTGTGCGTAATAGCCATGGCGAAAGAGGTTGTATGGTGGACGCGTCTGAAAGGTCTGAGGCTAGACACCTTTCTCTCTGGCCAACAACTGGTCCGTTTCTTCCGATATCATTTCGGAAGAAGGATCAGGATGGAGAGAGAGGTGCTGCACCCCAGCCGTTTTTATGAAAGATGGGTGAAAGTGGCGAGAATGGCCCGTGTGAATGGGCCTTCACTCTACATCAGACTATAGGTGAGGAAGATGAAAGATCAAGGGAGCACCCCCTCTCTGTGCTCCTGAGGAGAAGGGTTGCACACTTTTTTTCGGGGGTGTGTGCGACCCCCCAAGGCGCCTCCTCCCTATTGAGGATTTTGTTATAAAATTTATTTTGTTATATTTTATTTTATTTTTATATTTTGTTATTGCCTCCTCCTTATTGAGGACGCCCTTTCATGTAAACTCCCTCCATTGTACTTGTCCCATTTTTTAATGCTCTGGTGGCAAATAAAAAGAAAGTTATCTATCTATCTATCTATCTATCTATCTATCTATCTATCTATCTATCTATCTATCTATCTATCTATCTATCTATCTATAAGGTTCTAGCTGCGGATAGGAATAGGAAGGAAAGGGAGCTAATAGATAGAGTAGAAGAGGCAATTAGAAGCGGCGACGTGGCCAGAGTGCTAGCGTCGAGAATGGCTTTGAGCCAGTTTTTCGACGCGAAGCACGAAGGCTGCGTTGTCCGAAGTAAAATACGTGCTCTAGGGAACGAGGGGACCAAAGCTGTTAGCTGGGCCCGCGTGACAGAGGCCAACAGTAGAACTAAATCCACCATCCGGTCTTTGCGAGACCTGGATGGACGGGCGATTCTTGAGCCTAAGCAGATGTGTGAGGCCTTTCAAAGGCACTTTGCCCGACTGTTCGGGAGGGGCGGGGAGCCGGTTGGGAACGTGGACTTCGGTCCATACCTCGACGGCCTGCCGCGCCTCTCGGACAGGGGAGCGAAGTCCTGCGAGGAGCCGATTTCGGCCGCTGAGATAGAGGACGTGCTGAGCCAATGCGGCAAACGCAAATCCCCGGGTCTCGATGGTCTTCCTTACGAATTATATCTAGCTATGCCGGACTTGTTCCCCCATCACCTCGAGGCGGTCTACTGCAACTGGCTACAGAACGGGAGAATTCCCTGTACTGTGACCAAGGGCGTAGTCACGCTAGTGAGGAAGGACGAGAACAAGGGGGACGAAATAAGTAACTTTAGGCCCATAACTCTGCTAAATACAGAGTTACAGATTTTGGCCAAGGTGCTAGCAAAGAGGTTGGCGCTTGTTGTGGGCAACCTGGTGGGAGATGCGCAGACATGCGCTATCCCGTCCAGGTCCATCCATGACAACCTCCACCTCATGCGATACATCATAGAGAGGGTTGGGAACGAACCCGGCTTTGGTGGGGCTCTGATCAACTTGGATCAATCTAAGGCGTTCGATAGGGTCGACCATAGTTACCTGGATGCGGTGCTAGCGGCGGCAGGCTTCGGACCCGTTTCCAGGGGCTGGATCACTGCTATGCACAGCAGCCGCATCTGCTCTAGGGTCAAGGTGAACGGCTACCTCTCGGAGCCGTTCAAAATCGCGCGGTCCATCCGACAAGGGTGCCCTCTCTCCTCCCTTCTGTATGTGTTGACTCTCGAGCCACTACTGCGGAAGTTGGAGTTGTTGCAGGGCATCCCTTTGGAACCGGGATTGAGGAAAGCGGTGTCGGCCTACGCCGATGACGTGACAGTAATGGTGTCGACGGCCTCCGAAATCGAGGCGGTCGGCACCTTACTGGAGGAGTACGAAAAGTTCACAGGGGCTAAGCTGAACCGGGACAAGTCGATCGGTTTGCAACTCGGCACGTGGAGGGGCAGACCGATGCCCTCCGATGGCGTCGTCGGACGCTGGACGGAGGGCCCGGTGAAGTTGCTCGGGGTCTGGTTCGGACCGGACCTCCAGGTGGAGAAAAACAGGGCGGAGGTTACGAACAGGGTGTTTGCACTGACCCAGAAGTGGGCCAGTTGCAAACTATCCCTGAAAGGTCGGGCGGAGGTGGCGAACACCTACATAGCGTCCGTCATCTACTACCGCCTGACCGTAGTGCCCTGCCAAAGGGAAACCCTCACCAAGATGGAGCGCGCGCTCTTCCAATTCCTTTGGAAGAGGCGGGCTCCTATGGTGAGGAGATCCATCTGCTGTCAACACCCTTCGAAAGGAGGGCTGGGGATGCCGTGGCTAATGATGCGTAAACACGCATTAAGGCTACGCACCTCTACGTATTCCTCACCGGACAACCGGTGTGGGCCTCGTTTGTGAGACGAACCTTTCCCAGACTCGTCTCACTCACCGAGCTGCAATCCTGGGTCAAGCAAAGACCGAGAAAACTGGGCGCCTGGCACACTGAGTGTGCCCAGGCGCTCACCGCCCTCTGGCAGGCGGATCCGGTTATCAGTGGAGACTCCACCGCAACATTCTATAGAGGGCTGGTACGTAGCAGGTGCGACGACGCCCTCGGAGAAGCCCTAGACATGGAGGAGGACGAACTGGCCAGCCTGTTCGGTAGGACATTCAGCCCGGGACCTATGGACAACTTCCAGAAGTCCCTGGCCTGGCAGTGCTACCGAGGAACTTTACCCGTTCGAGAAAGGCTCTACAGACACGGGCGCCCGGGTAGGGACCCCGCCAAAAAGATCTGTCCCAGATGCGTGTGCGACGAGGAAACCGTTGCACACGCATTGGTACACTGCTCGGGCGTAGCCGATCTGTGGGGCTATGTCGAACAACTGCTGTCAAGGGTGGGACCGATCCGGTTGACCACCGAGTCTATTGTAATGATCAAGCCGCCTCCCCCCTTCAAAGATGAAGCAGAGGCGGTGTTTCTGTGCGTAATAGCCATGGCGAAAGAGGTTGTATGGTGGACGCGTCTGAAAGGACTGAGGTCAGGCACCTTTCTCTCTGGCCAACAACTGGTCCGTTTCTTCCGATATCATTTCGGAAGAAGGATCAGGATGGAGAGAGAGGTGCTGCACCCCAGCCGTTTCTATGAAAGATGGGTGAAAGTGGCGAGAATGGCCTGTGTGAATGGGCCTTCACTCTACATCAGACTATAGGTGAGGTAGATGAAAGACCAAGGGAGCACCCCTTCTCTGTGCTCCTGAGGAGAAGGGTTGCACACTTTTTTCGGGGGTGTGTGCGACCCCCCAAGGCGCCTCCTCTCTATTGAGGATTTTGTTATAAATTTTATTTTTTGTTATATTTTATTTTATTTTTATATTTTGTTATTGCCTCCTCCTTATTGAGGACGCCTTTTTGTGTAAACTCCCCCCTTTGTACTTGTCCCACTTTTGATGCCCTAGTGGCAAATAAAAGAAACATATCTATCTATCTATTTATCTATCTATCTATCTATTTATCTATCTAACTATCTATCTATCAATATATATATATATATATACGTATACACACCCACACATATATATAATTTTAATAGGGAGTCAACTAACCAGGGATGTGCAATTCACATTCTAGTCCGTCGGCGGTGAGGCAGATAGATAGATAGATGAATATATTGTTATACTTTGGGAGGGTCATGCTGCCAATAAAAATACACACACTTGATAGTTTTCAATTCAATTTATTATAAACTAGCAGTAAAGCCCGGCGTTGCTCGGGGCTGCTCAGTAGCTGTGTTAAAGTTACAATGTTAAGTTCCTTTCTTGGCTTAAAAACTGTAGAATCTACAGTGTAGACTTTCATGTGGTACTTTTGATCAATATTCCCTCAACCAACAGTATGCCTCATGAAATTAAGAAAACATAACCATAACTCGAATGTTAAAACAAAAGATGATGCTGGGGATAAAAACTGCACTGGTAACACCGTGTAACATATTTTTGTTCCCCGGTTCTAAGTATCATTTCCTGGTTTGTTATATCCAATTATTATAAAAAAAACACTATTACTTAATCAGAAGTTTGGGTTTGTGGTCAGGAGTTTGATATTTCAAAATTTTCATATTTTTCAAGAAAAAACACATTTTTTTAAATTTATCAGTTCATATAATTAAATCAACAGAGTATATATTTATTTTATTACACAAGCTTATCAAAAGCAAACAAGTAAAAACAAATAACATTTATAAAGCAACTTATACACGTCAGAAATGACTGAATTTCCTGGATTTGCGGTTGTAGTCCAGGTCGCATTCCCGCACTAGCCCCCAGATATAGTCGCCCATCATTTTTTCATTGTAGTGGCCCTGGTACCTCCGCTCTATCTCTTTCACAACTTGGTGGAATCGTTCGCCTTGTTCTTCTGAGTAGGCGCCCATATTGTCCTTGAATTTTTCCAGGTGAGCGTCCATCGTATGGAGTTTAAGCGACATCCTGCATCCCATGGCGCCAAAAGCCTTTATCAGATCCTGCACCAGTTGCTGGTAGTTTTCAGCTCTGTAGTTGCCCAGGAAGCCCTTAACAGTTCCATGCTGTTCTCTCAATCCTATTGAGCTTATTGGAGAACTCGGTAGACTCAAACACCTTCTTTATCTGAGGTCCAACAAAAATTCCACCTTTGATTTTGGCTTCAGATAACTTGGGGAAGAACTCAAGAAGGTACTTAAAAGCGGCTGATTCTTGGTTGAGAGCCTTCACAAACTGCTTCATCAACCCCAACTTAATGTACAGTAGCAGCATGAGACAATCCTGGGATCAACCAGTGGCTCCCACATGACGTTCCGGGTCCCAACTACAAATTATGTTCGCTGCTCCCAGTTCTTTCTTTTGTAGTGGTCAGAGGTGGCTCTGCTGTCCCAAAGGCAGAGGAAGCATTGGAATTTGATAAAGCCTCCTTGGAGTCCAAGCAGGAAAGTCACTATCTTGAAGTCTCCAATGATTTCCCAATTGTACTGGTTGTATTGCAGAGCTTCCAAGAGGACTTTCACACTGTAGTAATCTTCCTTCAGGCAGACTGAATGAGCTAGGGGCAGTGTCCTGAACTTGTTTCCATTGTGGAGGAGGACAGCCTTCACACTTGTGGTGGAACTGTCTATAAATAGCCGCCACTCCTTGGGCACAAACGGCACCCCAATAACGTCAAACAGTCCAGGCACGTCATGGCAGAAGCAGAGGCCATCCCTAAGAGTGTAAAAGCCTGAGAAAGGTTCGTGTCGACTTTTCTGACTTGTCACCTGCACTTCCTCCTTGACCAAGTTCCACTGCTTCATCCTGGAGACGAATGCTTAAAACACAACTTACCCTTTATTCAGGGTGCGAAAATCCAGTATCAATAAATCTCTTCAATCCACTTTTTAACAATTTTATACTTTATTGCATTTTTATAATTTTCTTTAGGTATTACTCTTTATTTTATAATTTTAATTTAACCTGAAACATATATAAAAAAATCATTTAACATAAGCAAATTAAACTTACATGCAACGTAAAATCCAGCATACAAATAATTCTAATGAATAGCTTAGAATTTTTACATACCCAAACTTTTAACTGTTTAATAGCAGGTTTTTTATTATTTATTTGGGACCTAAGCAACACAAAAAAGTGATTACAAGCCAGGAACAGAGAAAAAGATTTTTTTGTTACACGGCGTAATCTATTAACAAAAATCGAAAATGTAAACACTGCAACACTTGTCTCAGAGAAAAACATCAGCGTAACCAAACTATCAGTTATTTTGAAACAAAGAAATTGGATGGACATGAAAAACAAAAAAAAAAAAATGCAATTTTATCACCTATCACCTCTCTGCACGACTGTCTGTCTGCACAACTTTATCGCCTATAGCAGTAAAGCCCGGCGTTGCTCGGGGCTGCTCAGTAGCTGTGTTAAAGTTACAATGTTAAGTTCCTTTCACATTCATCTGTAGAACAAACGTAATCCATGTGTCAAATTTTGTGAAAATCGGTTGCGAACTCCAGAAGTTATGACGTTTGTTGCATTGCACTGCAGTGCTTCAGTCGACTCCATGGAAGTGGTTAAAGGGGGTTATCTGCCGGGAGGCCCTATAATCAATATCTGGAAAAATGAAAGTGCCCATGACCATCCAGTGTACATAAGTAACCTATGTCTTAAGTTTGGTGAAAATACTGTAGAAATGCATAAGGTTTACACACACACACACACGCGCGCGCGTCTGTGTATTTGTGTGTGTGTATGTATTGTGTGTTCGTATGTATATGTATGTGTATGTCCGTCGGCGCATACGTATGTACTGGCCTAAATCTTCACTATTTACTTTTACTATTTTAAGGCAAAGTTAAAATGCTGTCGAGGTTAACTTTGCCTTTCATTCTTACGGGGTTGATAAAATAAAGTACCAGTAATGTACTGGGTGATTGCTGGCCTTGTGCCAAAAGTAGAAACAACTATTTTAATAACCTCTGTCATTTTCGTTTACAATTTTATTTACATCATTCTTAAACTCCGGGGCTGGAAATCATTCGGTTATTTTAAATAGAATATTAGTCTAACGACTCCATTTATACCATAAACTTGATCTTGTCTTTGCATCAAATTGTTCTTCTCAGTCCACATAACGACGTATTATCCTCGCTTTTTTTTCCGTTCATTACCAGGGAGCGTCTTCACGAACCAAAATATCGTCTTTCTGTTTTCCTTCGGTTGCAACGTTTCTCGAAATATTTAATTCTGCGTTCACAGATTGAAATTTTTAGTTTAAGAAGATCCCGTTAATGTTGAAAGCAGCGATTCTTTGCTTAAACTTTCTTTCTTTCTCAACCCCTCTCCCTTTTTTCTCATACCCTCTATCTCTCTTTCTCTCTTTCTCTCACTCATACCCCCTCTCTCTCTTCCTCTACAGAATGGAGAACAATAAAGAACGCACTGATCTCTCTCTCTCTCTCTCTCTCTCTCTCTCTCTCTCTCTCTCTCTGTCTTCATATATGTGTTTGTGTGTGTGAGTGTGTGTGTGTGTGTGTGTGTGTGTGAACGAGCGTTCGTCGCCATTCTCTCTCTCTCTCTCTCTCTCTCTGTCTTCATATATGTGTTTGTGTGTGTGTGTGTGTGTGTGTGTGAACGAGCGTTCGTCGCCATTCTCGCTCTCTCTCTCTCTCTCTCTCTCTCTCTCTCTCTCTCTCTCTATCTGATTATCTTGTACCTCTCTCTGTATAACGACCTATCTCACTCTCTCTCTCTACATCACCCTTTCTCTCTTTATATGTATATATATGTGTGTGTATGTGTGTGTGATATATATATATAGAGAGAGAGTTGCAACATGTATGTAGTTTCATAGATTTTTTTAGGGTAGTAGTGAGAGGAATTAAGCGTATAAGAGAGAGGGTTACAGCATATATTTAGTTTTATCGATCTTTTTTCATAGAAGCAGGACATTTTTGGCAAAGTTTATTACGCGTTGGCCATCCTTGGTAAATTTGGAGCACATTGGAAAAAAATCATCAAAATCGGTAGAGAAATGTGGAAATGCATAAAAATCATACACACACAAAGACAGACATCTTCCGTTTTATATATATATAGATTTCCGGTTAGTTGATTCAATAACCGGATGGTTGTTTATATATTGTCAAAGCTTTTTTGTCACATTGTGTGACGTCCTCTGTGACTGATTTCTTATTTTATGTCTCTCCTTTGTTCTGTCCTATGCCATCTTGTTTTTGTGTGTTGTCTGCTGTGTGCTTGGTTTGCGCATGCGTTACACCCGACTGTGTGTGTGTTTTTATTTATTTATGTGTTTATTTATTTGTTACCAGCTGGTTGTTTGTTCCATCCGTGTGTGTCTGGTTTGTTTTATTAGTTTGTTTTTTGTGTGTCTCTCTGTACATCTTCATTTTATCCTTAATTACTAGTTGTGATGTTGCTATTCCATTCATGTTTTCTGTTTAATTGTGGTTGGAGTTCGTTTATATCTGTCACTTCTGTAATCTGTCAGAGGATTGCGTCTTTTCTGTGTGGATATAATTTTATCTCTGTTCTCTAGTGTGGCCCTATGTTCAATTTTGTCACGTTCATTTAGCCATTATCATTTATCCGTTCATTTATTCTTTCTCTTATGCTACGGGCTGTTTCACCTATATATGTTGTGTTCTTATTCCTACACCATCCTTCAGTACATCTTATCCTATATACTACGTTTCTAGTTCTGCAGTTAGTATGTGGGCTTAATCTGCAGTCTATTCATTTCCTATCAGTGCAGGGGATTCTTTAAAACGGATATGTTTTACTAATTAGGGTTTTTTTGGGGATACCTGTTCTTTCAACTATCTTAATATTGCGAGAACTCTAGGATGGAAAAACCTCATCAGTACTCCACCAACATGCCAAAATAAAACATAGGGGCACACTCGAGAACATAGAGATAAAAATTATTTCCACAAACAGAAAAGACGCAATGCTCCGACAGATTACAGAACATAAAGGAACTCCAACCAAAATTAAACAGAAAACATGAGTGGAAGAGCAACATCACAACTAGTAATTAAGGATAAAATGAAGACATACAGAGACATTCAGTGACACGAAGAAGCAATTCATAATCGAATTAATCAATTATTTCCCCCCACCACTTCATCAGAAATATAATTGTTTCTACTTTTGGCACAAGGCCAGCAATTAACCAGTGTATTACTGGTACTTTATTTTATCGACCCCGTAAGGATGAAAGGCAAAGTTAACCTCGGCGGGATTTGAACTCAGAATGGCAAGGGCCAAAACTCTATGCCTCAAAGCATGGCGTCCGACCCTCTACCGATACTGCCAATCCACTACCCTTCACTACCTCATCAGAAATATAATAAAAGGCAAAAAGGTCCATTGGAGTGGAGTGTAAAAGTAAAAATAGATAGCATTATACAAGAAGTAATAACACCCACACAAAACTAAGTGGATATCTCAATTTATAAATCTTTGTGTATAACTGCCCCCTTTTTTGTCGTGCTGAATTTATTCCTGCCAAGATGTTAACCAAAGACTACTTGTCAAAAGACTTTACAGTGTCTGAATTGTTTCGAAATGAGTGGATGTTATTACCTCTTATATTTTACTTTTATCTTTATTTTTAATCTCCACACTAAGGTATGTTTTTACCTTTATTATTACTGATGAGATGATGAGGGAAGGCAGTTAATCGATATTATCGATTATGGATTGATTTTTCTTGTCATTTAAACGCGCGTTGAATAAAAAAAATGTTCTAAGTCTGTAAATCCTTCGGTTTTTCCTTTAAATACATATTAATGCTTTCTGCTGCCGGTTATTTTCCAATCTTTCGGATCTTACTTCCTAGACCTTACCTTGGATTTATTTGATCTGCATGATTAATAATCATAACAACATACCAAGCTTCCCAGCATCGGGTGTAGTAAAAACTAAGTGGCTATCTCCTCCATTTATAAATCATTGTATACATATATATACACACATGTGTGTGTGTGTGTATACATACACCCCCCTCCATATATATATATATATATATATATATATATATATAGATAGATAGATAGATGGATACATACATATATATATATACATACGTGTGTGTGTATATATGTGTATATATATATATATATATAAATATATATATATATATATATATATATATATATATATATATATATATATATATATATATATATATATATATATATATATATATATATATATATATAAAATCAAAAGATGGTTAAATGAGTTTCATGTATTTTATTATGCGCATTTCAAAAACAAATATCATCATGGGATGATATTTGCGTCTCATCAGATAAAATGATATGAAGCTTAAAAAACACTTGCGAGCAGTGAAGTGTCAAATCAACATATGAAAAATAAAATTAGAGGGATATATGAGATTGGAAAAGAGGTAAGGAAGGGGGAAAGAAAAGGTAAGGAAGAGGAAGAAAAAATATAGATAGAAGAAAAAAAATATAATAATAAGGAAAGGATGACGGAGGAGGAGAATAAGAAGGAAGGATGAGAGAGGAGGAGAAAATGAGTGAGAGAGAGAGAGAGAGAGAGAGAGAGAGAGAGAGAGAGAGAGAGAGAGAGAGATAACCTTTAAAACACCGTCTCACAGAGAAAAATAAAAAAAAACGTTGTAAGATAATACTTAATTTTAAAAAATTATGAAATTAAAAGTTAATGAGGTTTATGAATGGTGATGCTTATGATTAAAGAAAAAGGAATTAAGAATACTATTTATTTAAGGTTTATATATTGAAGGGTTTAATAAGTTGTGCGGAAAGGAATTTATTAAAATGTATTATTAAAATAAAATATATTAAGAAGATAAGGTGAATGAAGATAAAGTTAAATGAATTATGAACTTAGAGGAATTAATTAGGGTCCGAGTTTGTTTCAATATATTGTAATAGGAAAAAGTAAATAATAGAGTTAATACGAGTATGGAAAGAGAGAAGAAAGACAAAATTCAAGGAAGAAAAAATATATAACGTCAAAAATATGTTTACAAAATTTCTCTAATGGTAATATTAGTATATATTAAAAATAAAAATGTGTATGGCCGAGAATATAAGGAAAATGCTATAGTGAGTTATAAGATGAATTAGTAATTGAGAAGTAAAAGTTGTAGATTAAAGATTAGTAATATAGTTAGTTATAAGCATTCCAATAGCATAAAGAAAAGACCTAGATATAAAAATATGATTTGGTACAACGCTCCTTTTTCTCTATATATTATTAGTAATATTCCTAAACTGTTTTTAGGGCCTTAGATAAATGCTTCCCTCCTTCACATATTTATAGTAAGATCTTTAATAAGCATACAATTAAATTCTCTTATTCCACCACTTCCAACATTTCTAACATTATCTCAAAACATAATACTAAAATATTAAATAATAAATCATATCCATCCAACACTGAGCGTCATAATAATAACCATAGTAAGCCCGACGTCAATGTTAACTCTAGGCTAGATTCCGCAAATTTAAATACGACGTCAAACGCAACTTTGTCGAATGTTCATAATACCAATCTAAATCAGGAAACTTTAGTACCTATCGTAAGTAACTTCTCCAATTCAATTACTTCTATAAATAAAGCTGGGTCACTTGCTAATAACTGTGGTAATTACTCTAATCGTAATTGCAATTGCCCTATTACAAATAAATGTCCTCTTAGTAACCAATGTCTTGATAACAATTTAGTGTATGAATGTAAGGTTATAACTAGTACTAATTCTTTTACCTACTTTGGCTCCACTTCCACTTCCTTTAAGGCAAGATTTTATAATCATAATTCTTCGTTTAGATACCCACTTAAAAGAACTAACACAGCACTCTCAGAACTCATATGGTCCTTAAAGGACAAAAATATTAACTACAACATTTCTTGGAGAAAGGTTTGCAACGCCTCTCCTTGCCTTAATTCTTCCCTATCAAGAACATGTAATCTCTGCCTAGCGGAGAAATTTACCATTATCTCTAATTTTAATTCTATAATAAATAGACGTACGGATTTATTTTCGCTCTGCTTGCATACATCCCATAGAACTTTCCATAAAGGATACAACTAATATCTTACTACCTAATTAGTTTAAAATCTTTTTCTCAAACACTTTTATATTTTTAACAAATATACCCATCTTTCTACCTTATTTTAGTATATTATACAACATTACTAATACTATGTCGTTAGCGGTCCCCTAATTTTCTTCTTTTTTTAATTTCTAATCTTTAATCTGCAACTTTTACTTCTCAATTACTAATTCATCTTATAACTCACTATAGCATTTTCCTTATATTCTCGGCCATACACATTTTTATTTTTAATATATACTAATATTACCATTAGAGAAATTTTGTAAACATATTTTTGACGTTATATATTTTTTCTTCCTTGAATTTTGTCTTTCTTCTCTCTTTCCTTACTCGTATTAACTCTATTATTTACTTTTTCCTATTACAATATATTGAAACAAACTCGGACCCTAATTAATTCCTCTAAGTTCATAATTCATTTAACTTTACCTTCATTCACCTTATCTTCTTAATATATTTTATTTTAATAATACATTTTAATAAATTCCTTTTCGCACATCTTATTAAACCCTTCAATATATAAACCTTAAATAAATAGTATTCTTAATTCCTTTTTCTTTAATCATAAGCATCACCATTCATAAACCGCATCCAGGTAACGATGGTCAACCCTATCGAAAGCCTTTGACTGATCCAAGTTGATCAGGGCCCCACTGAAGCCGGGTTTACACCCTACCCTCTCTATGATGTATCGTATGAGGTGGAGGTTGTCGTGTATGGATCTTGTCGCGATTGCGCATGTCTGTGCTTCTCCCACCAGAATTTCGACGACAAGCGCCAGCCTCTTTGCCAACACCTTAGCCAAAATCTGTAACTCTGTGTTGAGCAGGGTTATGGGCCGGAAGTTGCCTATGTCATCCCCCTTGTTCTCGTCCTTCCTGACTAACGTGATTACGCCCTTGGTCACAGAATTGGGAGTTCTCCCGTTCTGTTGCCAGTTGCAGTAGATCGCTTCCAGGAAACCGGAGAACAAGTCCGGCATTGATACGTAAAATTCGTAGGGTAGACCGTCAAGACCTGGAGATTTGCGTTTGCCCTATTGACTCAGCGCGTCCTCTATCCCAGCGGCCGAAATCGGCCTTTCACAGAACTTCGCCTCGCTGTCCGAGAGTCGCGGTAGGCCGTCGAGGTATGGACAGAAATCCATAGCCCCTCCCGGCGCGCCGCCCTGCCCGAACAGTTGAGCAAAGTGCCGCTGAAAGGCCGCGCACATTTGCTTCGGCTCACGTATCCCGCGTCCATCTTGGTCCTTCAAAGACCGAATCGTGAACTTGTTGCCACTCTTCGCCTCCGTCACTCGGGCCCAGCTAACTTCCCAGAGCACGTATTTTGCTTCTGACAACGCAGCCTACATGCTTTGCGTCGAAGAACTGGTCCAAGGCCATTCTCGTCGCTAGCACGCTGGCTACGTTCCCACTCCTAAGTGCCTCTTCTACTTTATCTACCAGTTCCTTTTCGGTCTTATTTCTATCTAACACTAATTCTTTACTAAAACCTATCGAGTCTAATCTAACTGCCCTCTTGAGAGAGTACCACCATCTGTTATTGACAATGGCCCCCGTCAAGTGCTGCTTAATTAAAGTGCTAATCCGTCTACTGTAGGCTTTGAATGTCGGTAACGACAAGTTCAGCTTCCAGTAGCCGGGTCCCTGTCTATGGGTTCTATCAAGGTTGGCCATGCAGGTCACTAGTTTGTGATCTGAATAGGCATCCATAAACATTTGTGGACAGCTTAACATGTCCCTATCCTTCTTTCTAACTAGAACCCTATCTAGGTACGATCTAGATGTTCCGCTAAGATTAGTCCACGTCCACAGTGGCACAGTCGGAAAATCTAGTCGATATCTATCGGTCAGGTCAAATCGGCCGATTAACTGTTTGAGGCTGTTACACCCCTCTCTATCGGGACATGCTCCCACATAGTCCCAACCTGCATCGAGGATTCTATTCCAGTCCCCCACTAACAGCAGGGAGCGGCACGTTCCCAAAAAAGTCTCTAGATGTTTGAAGAAGTCTGGCCGCGGTGTCCTGGATGGGGCATATGCGGCCAACAGCCTGAAGACTCCACCTTCACTACCGTCAACGTCTAGGACCACCAGTCGACCCTCCGGGTCTAGATGTACCGTCTGTGTTACGAGGTCCATGTGTTTCCGCAGCAAAACGGCAACCGCACCCCCACCTCCCGGCTGACAGAGAGATGCGTAGATCTCAAACCGTTGAAGATGGGGGAAAGTTGTTGCTCGCTGTGGATCCTGGACTCGCAAATGGCTACTACATCCATACTGTGCGACCTGAGGTCGTTTAAGAGTTTGCCCTGTTTCCAGGGCATCCCCAGGCCGCGTACATTCACACAACCAACTCTTATATTGGCCATGTTGGTGCTGAAAAGTTAAAAGATGAAAAGAAATCACTCACTTCTTCGTCTCCTGGGGACCAGGCTGCACAATTTCCATGGGGGTGTTGAGATAGATAGATAGATAAATAGATAGATAGATAGATGTGTTGGTTTGTTGCCTACTGAAATTTATCCAGTGATCATCAATTTTAAATATATATATATATATATGAAAAAGTATGACCCCAACGGCACAGCTCAAGCCGTTTCGACGGCTATTTGTAGTCCAGAAATAGCCGTCGAAACGGCTTGAGCTCTGCCGTCGGGGTCATAATTTTTCATATTTCCCACTCTACTACTCTAAGTATTGAGTACTCTGGTGCGTTATGGTCCATCTGGTTCCTTACCACAATTCCTTTGTTATATATATATATATATATATATATATATATATATATATATATATATATATATATATATATATATATATATATATATATATATATATATATTATTTGTTAACCTCCAGTTTTGATCATTTTTCCTTTCATCTATAATATATCTGTACAGTTTACATTTGATCATAGCTATGGCCATTATAACATACGTTCTACCTACAATATATATATTCCACCTACAATAACTGCCGTTAGGAACATCTCTTTATCGCTAGCTGCATATCAATGCTTTTCTGTTTACATTTGCAGTGATTCAATACACATCTTTTTATCTTCAAAATAGTTTTGGAAACTATTAAATTTCTGTATAGGCACATATTTATCTATCTATCTATCTATCTATCTATCTATCTATCTATCTATCTCTCTATCTATCTATCTATCTATCTATCCATCTATCTGTTTATCTATCTATTTATCTATCTATCTAGCAACAACAACAAACTGAATTCATTCAATGTTAAAACTCATTGGACCTCCACGGGATGAATGATGAATGATTTAGCAAAATCTACGCTGATTTCACCACTTGCTGATCGAAAAACAGAAACATATTAACTTTACATGCACATGTAATTCAAAAGGCCAGCCTTGTCAATCACTGTATCATGCTAAATATCCATGAGACTTGAATATCTGACACAATCTGCGGTAAAAGACACTTGCCTAAGATGCCCTACTGAGGGATCGAACCCGGAAGTTACATTCTGATCATGATGCGAATTTCCTGGCCTATTCAAGCATTTCTATGTCCAACTAAGTATGTTTATAAACATACAAATATATGTATATCAGTAGAAGCCTAACATTCTTTATGTAGGCGGAGAGTACCTGATTTTGGAGTCGCAGAAACCAATACTGGATTTTACCATCAGTCCAGGGTCCGGGAAAGTATCAACACATATATTTTTATTGTTTGACCCGAATTACTTGGTCGTTTGTTTTGGCTGTGCGGATGATATGTTTAACCACCATCTCAGTGTGTTTGGCCCTTAACGTATGTTGTAGCTCTGATTCACATGAATCATCGAGCGCTTGCCACACATATCGGACGTTGATTTTCGTTAATTCCTGAGCTGAAAACGATTCTCGCTAATTTATATATATATATATATATATATATATATATATATATATATATATATATATAGTAATAATAATAAATTTGAAGACTAAAATCCAAAGAAGGCTCGATAAGGATAAATATATATCAAATATATAAGAACCGTAGAGCAAATATTTATTAAAATAACAGATTAAAGTTTAAGAAAAGAATCGCTGCTTTCACCCTTAACGGGATCTTCTAAGATCCCGTTAAGGGTGAAAGCAGCGATTCTTTGCTTAAACTTTAATCTGTTATTTTAATAAATATATATATATATATTTATATATATATATATTGAGAGAAAGAGAGAGAGAGAGAGAGAGAGAGAGAGAGAGAGAGAGAGAGAGAGAGAGAGAGAGAGAGAGAGATGAGTATTGACGTAGCACAGTTGTCCGGATAACCAAAGATGTGGGTTCGACTCCCATGTACGTCAATACTCATCTTTTTCCATTTCTCCGAGGGTTCTTAACCCACTATCAGGCTAAATAATTTCTTTAATTTCTTTAATCAAAATACGGCGATAGCTTACATTTCTAATAATTTCAAACCCACTCGCTGTTTCGAAAATATTCTTACTATATATATATATATATATATATATATATATATATATATATATATATATATATAATATAATGAAATGACAGGAGGCTGGATTTGTGTAAATCCTTGAAAGGTTTATTATACTATGATCATTTCAATGACCGGGTTCCGTATGAATCCAGTGATATCATCAGGTATTCGAAATATAATACGTGAATGTAATAGATAAAATCCATGGGGCTGAAAATCAAGGACCCGAGGGCGACCGCCATCCACCATCTTCTACCTTTGCCGGTCGCCCTCGAGTGACGTGGCTAAAGCTTACAGTGTGCTACTACCGGTCAGATAAAGGAAAACAGAAAGGGATGGGAACATAAGTTAGCGTTAATATCATGCCACAAGAAGAAAGAAAGAAAGAAAGAAGAGAGAAGAAGAGGGAAGGAAGAAGAAGAGAAGCCAGGGTTAATGTCAGCTATAAGAAGAAAGACAGAAAGAAAGAGGAGGAAAGGTCGGTATTACAGTCAGGCCAGGAGTGGCGCGAAAAATTTTCACAGGGACCCGTATCTTAGCAGAGGTAAATATAGTGGGGGTCAGTGTGTTATAATGTGTGAGCAGAAGATTGGAACGTTACGTTTTTGTTTTGACTTATAGGATGAAGTTAAATATTAATATTTAATATTAAAGAAATTAGAAAATTGAGAGTTAAACAGTTTAACATTTTTAAGGTTGCGAGGTTTAGGCAAAGAAAGAGTCTTTTATGAAGACACTTAAATTTTATTATAGAGTAAAGATTATGTCTTTGTTTAGCCGTCAAACAGCATGTGGCGACTACAGGCTTGGACAGCACAGCCCATCACTCCGAGTGATATCGCCTAGCGAAAGATATGGAAATCGATTTTTCCGAGCACTCTAGGAATGAATAACAGGCTTCAGTTGCGCCAGCCGGAAGTCAGCCCGCATCGTTAGGCCATTCTTGTACAAAACCAGTACTATTCCTTTACCCAGGAGGCGGGGTTTGCTTAAGTAGAGGGAGGCGTGATATATCTAATAGTTCTGATTTGATCTGTAATTTAAAGGTACTATGTGGTGGTTAAAAAACCGGCCGCGCGCCGGGCCCCTGGGGCGAATCAAGCCACTCCGAGTAGTTTCATTTACCGAAAGAAGAGGAAATTTATTTTTCCAAGCACTCAAGGTAGGCCTATGCGCCAAGGGGCCGGTCCCGCCGCCAGGAAAACCAACCCAACAGTCCGACAGAAAGTTGGAACGTTAAAATATTGTTTAAATTTATAGGATGAAGTTGAAAGAATTCAGAATAACATTATAAAATTAAAGAGTAAGAAGATTGAGAATTGAACAAACAGAAAATTGAAAATTAAACATTTAAAAAAACTTTTTTTAAGTTTTGGGTTGC
>OZ024741.1:104798474-104805974 GCA_964016885.1 Eledone cirrhosa
GTTTCTGCTATGCTACTGCTGTTTATGTTGTTGCTGCTGCTTTCGTATATTTGTTATTATTAATGACTGTTAGGGGGGTGGATTGCCAGATTCGGTAGAGCACCGGACAAAATGCTTTCCGACATTTGGCTACGACGTTCTACGTTGTGAGTTCAAATCCTGCTGAGGTTAACTTTGCTTTTCATCCTTCTGGGATCAATAAGGTAAAGTACCAGTTAAGTACTGGGGTTAATATAATCGATTTCTCCCTTCCCCCAAATTGCTGTCTTTGTGTCAATGTTCGAAAGAAAGAATTACTATTGTTTGTTTACTTACACGAAATTTCAAAGTAAACTACATTCTGATGATCTGTATCTTTTAGAAGAAAGATTGATGTTGAGATATACACGCTTTCTTTTCCAAATTATGGGAAATGAAATGATTTCAACTGATAGTCAATGATCACTCCAAGAGTTGTTAGTGGAACTATATAGACAAAACCTGTGTAAAAGCCGGTCTGGTTGTTTTGACCGGTTCTTATGAGTATCGGACGAAATGTATTAAAATGTTTGATCTCATCCTTCTAAATTCAACGTTCAGATCACACCGAGTGTAATTTGCCTTTCATCGCTCAGGAGCGTCTAAAACAAGAAGCAATAATACATCATATTGAAGGCGCTTGGTTAAGTGGTTAAGGTGTTGGGTTAACGATAGTAGTGTTGGAGATTCGATTTCTGGATCACGTTGCACGTCATCTCTTTAGAGAAGATACTTCATTTCATATTGCTCCAGTTTTCTCAGTACCAATTACAGTTGGAGATTAACGATGCGATGGACTTGTGTCCCGTCCCTGGAAGTGTGGGCAGGGTGGGGTTGGGATCTTATATCTCAATCACTTAACACCAAAGAAACTGGGATAAGCTCCGGCCTGATGAGTCTCTAATCTTAGGAATTTTAATGCATCATACTATATTGAGTCAATACCATAGAAATGGTTGGTGGACGTGATTGATTAATGAATGTGACTGTGGTCACGTGACATTGCTTGATCATGGTTTTTATTATAATCTAAGAAGTTCTACTGGTAACAATACTAAACTTTAATCATATTAATAATGTTAAATTGAACATTAAGAGATGGGGGTATGTGGATGGGGATACCGAAGAAGAATATAAAGAAAAAAGATGGCGTCTACTATAATAATTTTATCTACGAAAATAATTGAATTCAAGAGAGAGAAAGATGGTGGGTGAGAAAGAGAATAATGGACATGTAAAAGAGAATAAGAATTTATCTCTGCTACAATGAAACGAATACTCCCACACTCATCAAACATCTCGAACTTTTCAAACACCAACAACCTCACCTTTTAACAAAAAATTAATTCATCTTGCAAGATCATATTTTCTATTCATGAAACGGTATTATGTAACAACTGTGTTTGAATATGAAGACAATGAGAGAGAGGGAGAAAGGGAGAGAGAAAAGGGAAGAGAGAGGGCAAGAGAAGGAGGGAAGAAAGAGAAAGAAATCTTTCTCACATACAAGAATCGAATCAATAAAAATCGATACTGGCCAGAATACATCAGAATACAATCCTGTGGTTCTAACATAACTAATTACATTTAATACAATTAAAGTGGAGTATTGCGACCAAGAAAGAGATTTTTCATATTAGATATCATAATCATGGATGACCCATCCATTACAGGCGGCTATAAATTACCTTCTACATTTCTGTCCTCTCTCTCTCTCTTTCACTTACTTTTCCTCTTTTTCTTTTTCCACCTCTCTCTTACTCACTCTCTGTCTCTGAAAATTGTCGTTATTTATAAAATTTTAAACTATCAAAGAGATAGTCCTCTTGCAAAATAATTTCCTGAAAATAAGTTTGATGAAATTTTGGCAGAGCGAATATTTTGGCAGTTTAAGTAAACACCAGATCGTGTATTGTATGAATGTCCATTCCCTGGTTTTGGCAAAGAAAGCATTCACCACCAATACTTATAGCTAAGATTCGACGATTTCTTAATCTTTCTGTTTAATTCAGCCATTTTGTAAGGCGTGGGAGTGCTGTTTGAGAATTGCTTCATAGTTGAGGGGGGGGGGGTCTACTATTTCAGCATTGACTGCGTTAAAGAATAATAAAGTCTGCTTTGTCTTATCAGGCTCGATAAATAATGTCCCAGTATTGGGGTCGATTCTTTTCTCTCTCTCTCTCTCTCTCTCTCTCTCTCTCTCTCTCGAAGAAGAAGAAGAAGAAGAAGAAGAAGAAGAAGAAGAAGAAGAAAACAGTTGCATTCAAGCTTGGAGACAGACGACCTTCACCAAATTTTGATTCCCAATATGTGTCGTATGTCACGACAGCGCCCCTACAACATCACCAAAAGTTAAACGCTAAAAGCAAAGAATATGTCAGTATATTGCAAGTCTGTATCCAATTGCCATCCGGGTGTAAATTTGAACCCTAAAACTCAGATTTACTTTGTAAATCATTCAGTGTCCACTCCACCTCCTGTAAGTATGTTTAGGCTGTTAGAATTAGCAGGTGGTGATTACTAGAAGGGAAAATATTTTGGAAGATAATTCCACTTTTGTAAATTAAAAAACATCTTTAAAGATACATTTAGCGACATAACATTTCCTCCATAACCTTTGTCTGTGTCTCCACCTCTTCAACATTGTTATTCAATGCAGTTCGTCTTTATAATGACAACCCAATGGATACTTGCTCTTCTAATAATTGCTTCGGGTATTCAAAAGAAGAAAAGTATAACATCGCTTGGAGAAGAAAATACTACTTGAAATGATAAATTGAAGTGATAAATTCTGATTATCTAAAACTTGCTACATTTCATAAACAGTATTGTATGAGTTTTCTTGAATTCACAAAACACAGCATTTCAATGACGGAAAACAAAAGTTCGTTTTTTTTGTTTGTTTTTTTTCGTTTCGTATCTTCTTTTTTTTTGTTTTAGGTGTTATTTGTAGCAAATCTTATCTTTTTCCTAATTTTAGTAAACTGAGTAATTCAAAAAATTTATATAATATTCAAATACTATTAGAATATTCTGAATAGAATATTTCAATAGCTTCAATTTTATTATTCATAATTTTTATTCGCATTGAAAAGTATTGCATAAAAAAATTTTCAAACGAATATTATCAGTTGATTCATTAAAAATAACAGCCAATTCCTTTTTATATCACACGTTATCTTCGTAAAGTATGAAGAACAGACTGTAGAATATAGTCCTAGAGATACAAAAAGACGAAATAGTAGTGGCTGGAATGTCTTTGGTTGCTGGAAAAAGATTGACCTAGGGTTAAACAATAACTTAAGATTGAGTGAAATCATGAGCTGAAGCTACATGGTTTCAACTACTAGTTGAAGCTATTTTTAGACAACTTATATTAGTCAGGAGAATGACACAAAAGTTCATTTTAATTTCTACAAAGAAATAATGAAAGAAAAAGTTGACTTCGGTTGGATTGGAACTCAAGAAGCCAGAAGGTATACCACAAGATATTCTATCCAATGCTGTAGCTACTCTGTTGATTCATCACTTTATCTGACACAGACATAGACAGACACAGACACACACTCAGACACACACACACACACACGCACGCACACGCACACACACACACACACACATACACACACACACACACACACACACGCACACACACACACACACACACACACACACACACTCGCATGAATACATACATACATACATACATACATACATACATACATTCATACTAGCTTCATACCCATCATTATTGGAGCTACGGGTTATATACCAAATCTGCTTGGACCAAAGTATGACTGAACTTGGATTTGCGGACAAAAAGCGCAGCTCCCTAATTCATAGTCTACAAATGGCTGCGATAGCTGGCACCTTCAAAATTTGCAAAACATTCTTGCGATTCAAGGGATGACAATTTCTTTTCTTTTACAACCTTGCCACCAGGAAGGTGGCCGGTCAAAAAAATATACTCGAAATTAACAGAAAGAGAAAACATACATACATATATGATGGGTGTCCCCTCATTATCGAGTATGGGGCATTGCATGATATAACATTATTAATAACTATTAATTAATTCTATCGTGAAATGCCTGTGCGTGAAGATTTTTTTAAAGTGAAGAAAAACTGAAAAGAAAAAAAGATCAACATCATCGGTAACTAGCGAGCCGCAGGTTTTATGTCGGATTTATCCCAGTTTCCTGAGTTGCCTTCTCCTAGAAGAATGCCCTGACAAAGTCTAGGGGTCCTTCACTCCCAGTGGTTAAACCGCGCGATCGGGTATCCAGCCCGATTATTTCTATGTCCTCGCGCATATACACACATATGCACAGATGCATATACATATATACATACACATATATACATATACATACATATGTACATATATATATATATACACATATTTACGCATATTTGGATAGCCGTTGACTCTTATGAGTTCTTTCGCATTTGTCAGGTTTTTTTGTCCTACAGGGTGTCCAAAATCCTCCTCACCAAGTAAACTTGGTGGGGTTGCCGGTTTAGTCACCGACGACCCGACCATGCGACAGGTTGTACTGGGTTCCATGTTACTAATAGCACTCAAGAGGAACCCGATGTACACATATACATACGAACATACATACATACATGATGGCTGCCCCCTCGTTATCGAGTATGGTTATTGCACATATATATTAATAATTAACGGTGCTTGATCGAATGTGGCTTTTTACCACTGCCAATGATCTAAAATGTCTTGCACAGATTTGCCAACCAAAGCATTCGCTGGCAATAGCCGGCTGTGGTTGGACTTCATGTACTTTTGCATGTCGTTTGAGCCCGCCTGCTGATATACACTCTCTTCCACATGCTTGAGGGATATGATGAACAGCATCTCCGACAGCAGTCTAATAGTCAGCCACTGGTCTCACTTTATGACTACGAAGATGACTTTTGAGTTCAGCTTTGCCATAGGAGGACCTTTGCTGTCTGTAAATGTAACAGCAATGCCTTTCCTGACATCCTTTTTTACTTTTTCGTATGAGATTCAAGATGTTTCAAAAGCAACTTTCCCCTCATGTACAGTCTTTCTCCATTTATTGCGATCAGCAGCTATGCTTCCCCATCTATCAGCAGAGATGTTAACGTCTTTCAATGAGGCTTTCAACGAATCCTTATACTTCTTTTTTGTTTTATGTGAAGGTCGCTTTCCTTTAACTAACTCTCCATAAAAGAGTTGTTTTGGAATCCTAGAATCCTTCATCCTGGCAAGGTGACCACTCCATCGGAGTCTTTGCTTAAGCACAAGAGCTTCTATGCTTCCACATAGAGAGCTTTCCAGAATCTTGACATCACTGATGTGGTCCCTCTAGTGAACGCCATGGATCCGTCTGATGGAAGCATTCCAACTGTTTAAGGTAGTTCGATATGTGACCCAGGTCTCGCAGGCATAAAGAAGAGAAGAGAGCACACATACCGTGTACATCTTTACCTTTGTCTTCTTGCATATGTCTCGCCGACCCCAGAGGCCCCTTCCTAGCTATCCAAAAGCATCACTTGCTTTCCTAATCCTGAGTGGAATGTCATTATTAATATTGCTGTATCGATTGACAGTGCTTCCCAGGTAGACAAACTGATCAACCACTCCAAGTCGTTTACCATACATATATATATTTTGTTCATTGTACTGCTTACCAGGGGCAGGTTGGTACATGAAAACGGTTTTCTTGAGACTGACAGTCAATCCGTCCAATACTCAGCCCCACGAAGAACACGAACACACTGCGCATCACGTCTGTCGCGCACCCTGACAAGGATGCGAAGTCCAGAAGATGCCATTCTTTACATGCTGGTTGCATCCATGTGGTCTTAAACTTGTTAGTTTGCTGAAACATGGTGTTGGTAGCACATAGATCCAGCTCCTCAAATATCTGGTGCAGGAGCATACCATTGCTGTTACACTTACCCACCGCATGCCTTCCGATTACAGTCCATGTGTTAAAATCCCCACCCACTCTAGCATTAAATTCACCCAGCACGATGACTTTGTTTGCCTGAGGGATATTTCTTATAACACTTTTCAAAGCATGGAAGAAAGATAACTTTTCATCATCAACGTATATACATACATGATGAATTCACCCTTATCGAGTATGGCCATTACACGATATAACATTATTAATAATTATTAATTAATTCTATCGTGCAATGCCTGTGCGTGAAGATTTTTTTAAAAGTGAAGAAAGTCTGTGCAATGAGCCAATCCCACTTTCTGAGCGACAGTAGCTACATACCTACATACATACATACATACATACATACATACATACATACATACATACATACATACATACATACATATGTATGTTCTGAAAATTTATCTATCTATATACTACTAAAACTATGTGATTGTGTGCTTGTCTGTAATGTAATATAGCCCAAACCGTGCATAATGAGAAAATACTTTGAAAGGAAGTTGCCCCTGAAAAGGGGATACAAATGGAATAAAACGAGTTTCGTGTAAATCGGGGCACAGGTTCCCGGAATATAAAAAACACTATTGTCAATAGCATCCAGCAACGAATTTCACGCATCTCTGCCAATAAAAATATTTTTGATGATAAGGCAGAATATTACAATGAGGCTTTACATAGAGCAGGATACTCGAATAAAATTAAATACATAAATAACAACAACATGACAAATCATCCTAGAATTCATTATAATAACAATAAACAATTCAACTTAAATAGTAAACCAAACAAAAAAAACTAGAACTAGAAATATTATTTGGTACTCTCCCCCATTCTCATTAAGCGTTAAAACACCTTTAGCAAAGCTATTTTTAAAGCACTAGATAAGTGTTTTCCTAAAGCCCACAGATACCACTCTATTTTTAATAGACACACTATAAAACTATCCTACTCTACTACTATGAACATAGCACAAAATATAAATAGAATTAATAATAGAAACTTAAATTTAAACCCTAACCAAACAAACCAAGATAGCAATAATAACATTTCTAACAACAATATTCATTTTAATAGTACCGTTCCGAATAACAACTCCAGAAAATGTAACTGTAGAATTAAATCAAACTGCCCTTTAGAAAATAATTGCTTAGACAAAAACGTAATTTATAAATGCACAGTTAAAACTACAGACAACATATTTAACTATATTGGTGCCACTTCTACAAACAGACACACATATATAAATAAACACACACACACATATATAAACACACAAATATAAATATATATACACACACACATATATATATGTATATATACACACACAAATATATATATACATACGCACAAAATATATATATATATATATAAACACATACACACATATATATATATATATAAACACATACACATACATATAAACAAACACACACACACACATATATATACACACACGCACTTATACATATAAACACAGCCACTTTACTGCAAAACCCAATATTTAAACATTTTCCTTCCCTCCTAC
>OZ024741.1:104808474-104834367 GCA_964016885.1 Eledone cirrhosa
TATATATATATATATATATATATATATATATATATATATATATATATATATATATGTATGTATATATATATGTATATATATATGATTTTGTATTTACATCCTTGTGTTGAATTTTTCCTATTTGTTTGTATCAAAATTTCTACATTAAATATTCTTAACCTACTTTCTAAGTTGCTTAATTTAATAATCTTCATTCCCATCGTATAATAACCATTTTATCATAATTTCATGAACCATCGTTTTATCGTCTCTGTTCTCGATACTGCCACAAATCCTTACAGCAACACTTCTAATGATCATAACAACAAAGATTGTCAACAATATTATCAAATTCACACTAAATGCGTTTAGTAAATTAGATATTCATTCAGTTTTGGATTGAAATTGTGAAGAATGTATATAACTCTTTCGTCACGATATAGCTCTTATTTAAATCTAAAGCTATACCGTTTGACGAGATTGCCACTAGGCCTCTCAAATTCCTGTTTACTGAAAATTCTTTAAATGTTGCTATTTTATTCAAAGTTCCAATGACATTAACGTGTCTTCACAACTTTAATGGGACATTAGGCTTAGATTACGATAGAATTCATGTCTTTAAAATATAGCAACGTAAGAATAACTACAGTATTGAAAGAATAAAGAAATAATAAACTTAAACATAGAAAGAAATTTAACGTTCCATCAAGGCTTCGTTATTATCTTCTTTTCGTTTCTATCCTCCTCCTCCCCTCCTCCTTTTTTTCTTTCTTTCTTGTTAATTAAAGTTGAGTTGTCTAATGTTACAGTTGAAGTATGCAGGCGCTCCGTCTTGCTCTCTGTCACTGATTAATACTTTCTCTTATTAATTACACCGTAACACACACCTCACTGTCACCGTCTCAGTTTTTATGATAAATAATTATGCTCTAAATACGTTAACAGTTCTCACTTGCTCACACTGACGCGTTTAATTTTGTTTTCTTAAATACTGTTGTATTTGCTATCTTATTCTCATCAAATAATGAAAAAAGTAACAAAGACAAAGAAACAACACCCACTAGCAATAGCATAATACCATTTTCTTTCTTCATTCTTCATTGATGAAACATAGTAGAAGGTTTTTAACTATTCTGCTGGCGTATATCTGTTCCCAGCTGGAGCTTGCTGTGTATCGCTGCAGTGTCCAATTGAAGACAATATACGGAAGTAGATTCAGTCGACCCTTGAATATATATACTCGTGTAAAAGTCGAATTTATATATATATAAACATTTCAAAGATCTACGCCACATGCATTTGTATATTATTTATTAATATATATTTTTGTTTGTAGATCTGTAAAATATATATGCACAAACATCTGATGGCACTCCCTCGGTTACGACGAGTATTCCTGTTGATACGATCAACGGAACAGCCTGCTCGTGGAATTAACGTGCAAGTGGCAGATCATACCACAAACTCGCGTTCCTTTAACGTAGTTCTCAGAAAGATTCAGCGTGACCAGAATTACAAGTACAACTAATTTTTGCCAGCTGAGTGGACTGTAGCAACATGAAATAAAATGTCTTGTTCAAAATGTCTTGTTCAAGGACACAGCGCGCTGCCGGGAATCGAACTCACGACCTTACGATCGTGAGCCAAATACCCTAACCACAAAGTCGCACACTTTCACACGCAATGCATTTCCTATCCTAGACATGTTGCTATAATAAGAAGTTCGCTTTCCAATCCCAATTTCCTACATTTGTCCTTGTAAATAGTTATTTATCCAACGTTACTGCTACATTTGTACATACATGATGAATATTGACGTGATTATATCCTTGTAATAAATTATTAAAATATCATTCGTATCTTTACTCGCTTCGACGTGCCAATAGTCAACATAAGCTACAGGGTTTCTTTTATGCAAACCATTAATGTATCAAAATATCTATATCTATATATATATATATACCAGGCCTAGTAGACCAGTACCATCAGTAACGACGGCAATAGCGTTTAACGTATTTAATTTTTGTTGTGCAGGGTCAGTATGACATGTATTACAGGATATAATGAACAACCATGCAAACTAGGAAATTTGAATGTTGATACATTAATGGTTTGCATAAAAGAAACCCTGTAGCTTACGTTGACTATTGACACGTCGAAGCGAGTAAAGATACGAATGATATTTTAATAATTTATTACAAGGATATAATTACATAAATATTCAGCATGTATGTACAAATGTATCAGTAACGTTCGATAAATAATTATTTACAAAGACATATATATATATATATATATATATATATATATATATATATATATATATATATATATATATATATATATATATATATATATATGTATATATGTATATATATATCAGATGTGAGAAAAACCACAGACCCTCCATCTCAACTCTACATTTGAAAAGCAGAATAATTGCGAAACCGGTAAAGGAACCAAATAAATATATATATATTTTTTTAAATAAGACTCCAGTTGCTATTTATATCTATTTCTCTACACCTTCTTCGGAAGATGTATCTACTCCATTCCAGAAACTAATTAGTTGGAAGTGATATTTTAGTAAGTAAGTTAATTTTATAATTTTCTTATTTTACGTCTCTTATATTATTGTTCTGCAACCCCATACATTGAACCACAATGTTATTAAGACAAAACCTATATATTTGCTAGCATCGATATGCATTTGTATGTATATATATGTTACTAGATATGAATTCTTTATTATTATCTCCAAATCTTTTGTCGAGCAATACTGGCCATGACTGCTGCTACAGTAGTAGGCTGGCCGCTGTCTTATTAACAACCCACTTTCCACCGATTGACCTCGGTGTCACGTGTTCGATTCTTTTTGAATTTGCCACGGACACAGAGGCAGTGATTTTCTCAATGGCTAGGAATTAAGTCCACGCTTTGCTATTTCCTATTCACTGATTTATTTTTTAATAAGCTTCAAGTGTCCTCGCTTTGCCTGGAAACTTATATGAGAATTGACTTTCCTGATGACGGGATGTTTCTCAACACCTTCTTCGGAAGATGTATCTACTCCAATCCAGAAACTAATTAGTTAGTTCGAAGTGATATTTTAGTAAGTAAGTTAATTTTATAATTTTCTTATTTTACGTCTCTTATATATATATATATATATATATATATATATATATATATATATATATATATATATATATATATATATAATACGTAGTTAAGAAAGCCACAACAATGCAGAGGGAAATCTCGAGGTAGGAAGTGAAAGATAGATAGGAAAAACAGGTGAAAGTGAAAATTGAGAGAGACAAAGATGAAAACAAAACAAAGGTAGAAGGGTTACCGTAGTGGAGATTTAATCCCAATATTTCGGGCTCACGCCCATCAACGGGGGAAAAGTTCCAAAAGGGGGGGGGGGGACAGGCCAAGCGGAGAAAGTTGTGATGTCGTTAAGACAGGAATGCCGTTATGGGGAGAAAATTATTTAAAATTTAAACGAGGGAAAGAATGCGCGTGCGCGTGATATGCTGTGGCAAAAGCTACTGACCAAATGGGTTAAATCAAGAGGGTGCGCTAGCGTGTGAAAGTCGTAAGATATGTGTGTGTAAATATATATGTGTGTGTAACTGTGTGTGTATAAGTGTAAGTGTGTATATGTGTGAGTGTGTGTGTGTGTGAAAGATAGTGGGCTGTAGAAGCTGGAAATCAAAGAGTGTGAAAGGTGGTAGGTTGTAAAACATGTGTGCGTGTATAAATATAGATGTGTGTGTGTAAGCGTATGGGTATACATGTGTGTGTAACTGTGTGTGTATATGTGTGAGTGCGTTTGTGTGTGAAAGATAGTGGGCTGTAGAAGCTGGAAATCAAAGGGTGTGAAAGGTGGTAGGTTGTAAAAACATGTGTGCGTGTATAAATATAGATGTGTGTGTGTATGCGTATGGGTATGCATATACGTGCGTGTGTGTGAAGATAGCAGGCCGTAGGCTGTGAATGGTCACTATGGTTAAGTTAGCCATGTCAGCTCATTTCTCTCAGCCCGGTTGTTAAGTGGGGGTCTGAGGTTCTTAATAACAAGTGCTTCCTTTATCCTTAAGGATCCGATGCTGCGTTCAGTCGCTAGGACTGTGACCAAGGGTCTACCCTGTGGGTTTCCGCATTTAAGGATGTGTTTACGGAAGGAAGATGCGTTGGTGTTGATATGTTCCTTGATACGAACATGTAGGGGTCGGATGGTGCTACCTATGTAAAACTTGTTACATTTATCGCATTGAATCTTATATACGACATAGGTGCGTAGGCAATCTACCCCCCGTATCGGGCAGTTGCTGAGGGAACAGGTCCCATCTGACTCGTCGGGTTTGTTGGAGAGGCATCTTCGCAGCGAAGGTCCTGCGTGGGCCAAATGTATGTCAAGTCCCTCCGTCCGTATGGCCCTGCGGATGGCGTTCGTGGTATATTCACTCAGGTGGGGGATTTTAAAGAAGCACCTGCTTTTATTTAAGTTTCTAGTGGGTGTCTGTCTATTGGGTCTGGGGTCTCTAATTCCGTTAATCAGTCGCTTGGGATAACCATTAGATCTGAGTAGATTACGGAATTGCGTGGTATGGGTGAGACCACCCATCGGGTCGCTGCATCTGTTAGTGATCCGTGTCAGTTCATTTAGGACATAGCCTCTCTTAGCGTTGTTGGGGAGGGCTGAGTTATAATGCACAAATAAGTCCTTGCACGCTGCTTTGCGGTAGAAGGTGGTGTTTATGTCTCCTTCTTCCGAGATGTTGATACGGAAGTCGAGGAGGGCGAGTGACCCGTCTTCTCCTGGGTGTTCGATGGTGAAATCGACGTGATGGTCAGTATCGTTGAAGATTTGGTGAATTTCATTCGCCATCTCCCGGGAAGAAGTAAGTATCAGGATGTCATCAACGTATCTGGAGTAGAAGGCGACGGCGTTGGGTTGGCAGGTATTGAGTGCCTTGCGTTCCAGGTGGTCCATGTACGAGATCGCAAGTATGCCGGACAGACTAGAGCCCATAGGTAGCCCAGAGATTTGTTTGTACGTGTGGCCAAGGAAATTGAAGAGTGCATTATCCACAATGAAGGAGAGGAGTTGGTGGATGTCCGTGTGTGTGAGTCCGAAGCAGAGTAAGTTAGATGCTCGGACTCGTTCGGTCAACAGGTCGACAGCTGGGGATGCTGGTACGGAGGTATAAAGGGCGACCACATCAAGACTGAAGGCATAACCGTTGTCCTTTCTGGTGTTGGGCGCCAGATGGTGTAGTCGCTCCAAGACCTCCTTTGAGCTGCAGACGTGGGCTGGTAGTGTGTGTAGAATGGGTTTCAGTAGTGTGGAGAGCAGCCACGATATTTTGTAGAGTGGGCCCTCCACGCTAGAGACAATGGGCCTGATTTTCAAATCGGGTCCTTGTTTATGTGTTTTAACCAGGTGGTAGAAGGTGGGTAATTTGCTGTTTCGAGTCATTATGTTGTTTTTTACCTTCTTTGGCAGTTTTCGTTGGACACAGATGTTAGTCCATATGGTGTTAATGCCTTCCTCGATTAGAGTCGAGGAGGTCCCTGTGACTTTCGAGTAGAGGCTGTGGTCATTAAGATGTTGGAGAGCTAAGTTGTTGTAGGTCTCTCTCGAGATGACACAGAATTTTTTCCCCTTGTCAGAGGGAAGGTACACAAGGTTCCTGGATCTTAGGTTGGTGAGAGTATTAAATTGTGCATTGGTGAGGTTGCGTTTATTGTGTGTGTGTGTTGGGAAAGGATGTTAGAGATAGAATGTTTCAACCTGAGTAGTTTAGTGTCAAGTTCGTGGTTGGTGGGTGGGAGCTGGAGTGGGTTGTCGAGGTGATACGTGGGGAGTGTGGGGTGGGTTGTGGGGTTGTAATCGGTCTCGGTGTTGTTTTGGATGGCGGTTAGCCATTTCAGTTGATATGCTGTCCGACAGAAGTTGGTTTCGATGTCGAGTTTCAGTCTATCATCGAGACGCTGTGTAATGATGAACTTGGGTCCGAGGCGCAGAAGTTCGAGTTCGTCGTTGGTGAGGGTACCGGTTAAGTCGGTAACGAGGTGTGAAGCATCGTTGGTGGGTAGATCGATGTTGGGGGGTGTAGCGGAGGGTGTTGTATAGCTGTTGCCCCTGGTGTGGTTGTAGTCGGTCCGTCTGTTGCCCCTGGTGTGGTTGTAGTCGGTCCGTCTGTCATTGTAGTATTTGTTTACAGTCCATTCGTATTTCCGTATAAGGCGCTGTTTATCATATTTGACTCTGGTGTGGTAACACTGATCTATAGCTTTGCGTATTTCCTGGACCTGGTGGTCAGGGGTGAGGGTTGGAGCTATACGATCTATGTGCTCGGAAAGCGTTTGTATATGGAGTCGCAGTTGGTGGTGGTTGTATCGTAGTATTTTCTTGATAAACGTGCGTTGAATGTGGCGGATGGTGTTTTCGAAGGATGGTGATCGTAAACATTCGGGTAGATGTATATTCCTGATGGTGGTTGGAATGATGTTGTTCTTTAGGCAGCGTTTTAAGAAGGTAATTTGGCAACCGAGTTTGGCACGATTCTCCGATAGTCTGAATAGGTCCCTTATGGGTGCAAACAAGTCCTGGCTCAGGTGTAATGATAAGAGGGTGTTAAAGTTTGCTTGAAGCATTGTGAAATGTGTAAAATACGTAGTTAAGAAAGCCACAACAATGCAGAGGGAAATCTCGAGGTAGGAAGTGAAAGATAGATAGGAAAAACAGGTGAAAGTGAAAATTGAGAGAGACAAAGATGAAAACAAAACAAAGGTAGAAGGAAGGCATTAACACCATATGGACTAACATCTGTGTCCAACGAAAACTGCCAAAGAAGGTAAAAAACAACATAATGACTCGAAACAGCAAATTACCCACCTTCTACCACCTGGTTAAAACACATAAACAAGGACCCGATTTGAAAATCAGGCCCATTGTCTCTAGCGTGGAGGGCCCACTCTACAAAATATCGTGGCTGCTCTCCACACTACTGAAACCCATTCTACACACACTACCAGCCCACGTCTGCAGCTCAAAGGAGGTCTTGGAGCAACTACACCATCTGGCGCCCAACACCAGAAAGGACAACGGTTATGCCTTTAGTCTTGATGTGGTCGCCCTTTATACCTCCGTACCAGCATCCCCAGCTGTCGACCTGTTGACCGAACGAGTCCGAGCATCTAACTTACTCTGCTTCGGACTCACACACACGGACATCCACCAACTCCTCTCCTTCATTGTGGATAATGCACTCTTCAATTTCCTTGGCCACACGTACAAACAAATCTCTGGGCTACCTATGGGCTCTAGTCTGTCCGGCATACTTGCGATCTCGTACATGGACCACCTGGAACGCAAGGCACTCAATACCTGCCAACCCAACGCCGTCGCCTTCTACTCCAGATACGTTGATGACATCCTGATACTTACTTCTTCCCGGGAGATGGCGAATGAAATTCACCAAATCTTCAACGATACTGACCATCACGTCGATTTCACCATCGAACACCCAGGAGAAGACGGGTCACTCGCCCTCCTCGACTTCCGTATCAACATCTCGGAAGAAGGAGACATAAACACCACCTTCTACCGCAAAGCAGCGTGCAAGGACTTATTTGTGCATTATAACTCAGCCCTCCCCAACAACGCTAAGAGAGGCTATGTCCTAAATGAACTGACACGGATCACTAACAGATGCAGCGACCCGATGGGTGGTCTCACCCATACCACGCAATTCCGTAATCTACTCAGATCTAATGGTTATCCCAAGCGACTGATTAACGGAATTAGAGACCCCAGACCCAATAGACAGACACCCACTAGAAACTTAAATAAAAGCAGGTGCTTCTTTAAAATCCCCCACCTGAGTGAATATACCACGAACGCCATCCGCAGGGCCATACGGACGGAGGGACTTGACATACATTTGGCCCACACAGGACCTTTGCTGCGAAGATGCCTCTCCAACAAACCCGACGAGTCAGATGGGACCTGTTCCCTCAGCAACTGCCCGATACGTGTGGCAGATTGCCTACGCACCTATGTCGTATATAAGATTCAATGCGATAAATGTAACAAGTTTTACATAGGTAGCACCATCCGACCCCTACATGTTCATATCAAGGAACATATCAACACCAACGCATCTTCCTTCCGTAAACACATCCTTAAATGCGGAAACCCACAGGGTAGACCCTTGGTCACAGTCCTAGCGACTGAACGCAGCATCGGATCCTTAAGGATAAAGGAAGCACTTGTTATTAAGAACCTCAGACCCCCACTTAACAACCGGGCTGAGAGAAATGAGCTGACATGGCTAACTTAACCATAGTGACCATTCACAGCCTACGGCCTGCTATCTTCACACACACGCACGTATATGCATACCCATACGCATACACACACACATCTATATTTATACACGCACACATGTTTTTACAACCTACCACCTTTCACACCCTTTGATTTCCAGCTTCTACAGCCCACTATCTTTCACACACAAACGCACTCACACATATACACACACAGTTACACACACATGTATACCCATACGCTTACACACACACATCTATATTTATACACGCACACATGTTTTACAACCTACCACCTTTCACACTCTTTGATTTCCAGCTTCTACAGCCCACTATCTTTCACACACACACACACTCACACATATACACACTTACACTTATACACACACAGTTACACACACATATATATTTACACACATATATCTTACGACTTTCACACGCTAGCGCACCCTCTTGATTTAACCCATTTGGTCAGTAGCTTTTGCCACAGCCTATCACGCGCACGCGCATTCTTTCCCTCGTTTAAATTTTAAATAATTTTCTCCCCATAACGGCATTCCTGTCTTAACGACATCACAACTTTCTCCGCTTGGCCTGTTCCCCCCCCCCCTTTTGGAACTTTTCCCCCGTTGATGGGCGTGAGCCCGAAATATTGGGATTAAATCTCCACTACGGTAACCCTTCTACCTTTGTTTTGTTTTCATCTTTGTCTCTCTCAATTTTCACTTTCACCTGTTTTTCCTATCTATCTTTCACTTCCTACCTCGAGATTTCCCTCTGCATTGTTGTGGCTTTCTTAACTACGTATCTTACACATTCCACAATGCTTCAAGCAAACTTTAACACCCTCTTATATATATATATATATATATATATATATATATATATATATATATATATATATATATATATATTGTTATACTTTGGGAGGGCCATGTTGCCAATAAGAAACACACGCACCAGTTGCTTTCACTTCAATTTATTATAATAAATTTATAAATTTAGGAATTTATAAATTAAATTTCTCATTTTGTCCTTAATTGTAAGTTGTGATGTTGCTGTTCCACTCATATTTTCTATTTAATTTTGGTTGTAATTCTTTTATGTTTATTGCATCTGTGATTTGTCTAAACATTGCGTCTTTTCTGTGTGTAGATTCTATTTTTATTTCTATGTTCTCTAATTTACCCTTATGTTCTATTTTAGCATGTTGGTAGAGTACAGATGATTCTTTACTATCTTGAAGGTCTCGCCAGTGTTCATTTATCCGTTCCCTTACACTCCGAGCTGTCTCGCCTATGTACACTATATTTTTGTCTCTACATTGTCCTTCAGTACATTTTATGCTATACACTACATTTCTAGTTTTACAGTTAATATGGGGGCTTATTTTACAGGTTATACATTTCTTATCTATACAGGGGGCTCTTTGAAAAGGGTATGTCTTGCTAATAAATGTTTTTACGGAGGTACCTGGTCTTTCTACTATCTTAATATTGAGTTTATGTTTATCTAGGGCCCTTCTAAATTTGTAAGCTAATTCACCTCTAGGGGTTGTATCGATGAACATTACACCCTTGTATTTATTGCTATCATAACATGAGTTTATTCTATTAGCCTTATTCCTAGTTCTTTCTATTCTATTCCAAAATTTGCTCCTATACAAGGGGCAGGTCCCATTTGTGTCATTATTTACCATTTTTTCCCATTTGGTTCTGGCTCCTCTATACACTCTGATTTTATCTCTCTGATTGTAACCAGAGAACTGCATACGGTGGATGAAGTGTTGTATGTGTCTCTCTAGTTCTTCGGGGTTGCACATGCGGGACACGTTTCTCATCACCCGTACCAAATCCGCAATCAGTATGTTGATTTTGGTATGGTCCGAAACAGCCGATTTTCGGTGGATCAGATGTTTGGAAGTCATGGGTTTGGCATAATGAGAATGGAGGATTTGTTTTTTGTCATTAATGGTATCTAACCAGAGCTCTGTGTCTAGTACAGGTAATCGATGGTTGGGGTGTTTACTTGGGTAGTCTATAGTAACTCTAATACTCTGGTGGATGGAGTTAGCTATTTGCTGGATGCTTTCCATTGTGTTTTTCTCTAGTTCCTGACTGTTCTCTAGTGGGGGTGTCTTAACTACGATGTTTATATCATCAACGTAGCGGGAGTACATTATCAGGGTTAAGGAGTCTTCTAATTGTTCTTTAAGTTTAAGTTTAAGTCTACTGTCCCACCATACCATGAATAAGTTAGCTATGTCGCCTACAATGCTAACACCAATGGCTGCTTCTTCCTCTTGGGCATATGTTTTTCCATTAAATTTGAACATATGTTCCTTAAGGGTTAGTTTTATGCTGGCCCCTACCGCATGTGCAATCATTTTCTTCAGTTCATCGTGGTTTTCGGGTGTCCGTATGGCTCTGGTCCACCCGTTCCATCTATCTGTATGGGTTTTCTTGGCCATTGAGGTAATGGTAGCTGGTCTGCCTCTTGCTGGTCTTGTAGGGCACAGGTTGCTAAGGTCATATGTGTCTAGGTAATTATTACTATAGGTAAGTTTAAGTAGGAGTCCCAGCTCACTGGTATCAATCCCACGGAACTCAACATTGCTCTCACTGATCATTTCTACGCATTTCTCCACAGTAAAATCCACGTCAATAGATGGATACAGGGACACAACATCCATACTGCCTATTATGCAGTTTGTTAGGTCCCTAGATCGGTTACCCTCGCCGATTCTGCTGAGGAGGTCCTCCGTGCTGCCACATACATTTGGGGACATTTCAATGATGGGGCGTATGATCAGGGAGAGGAAGTAGGACAGTCTGTAGTTACTAGCAATGTTAGCTCCACAGACTGGCCGTGTTGGTGGTCCCGTGACAGGGTCACTGCCCGTTTTATGGTCTTTTCGAAGCCCATACAACGCCGGCACGTCATTGTTCCAGGCCTGGAAGTTGTTGGCAGTCCTTTTGTTGGGCTGCATTATATTCGTCCACATCACCATATGGGCATTGAGGGCTTTTTCTCTATCCTCATGCTCCTGTGGTGTTACCTCTCTTGTGTTAGTGATGTGGGGTTGCATTGCCTGGATCTAGTTTGGCAGGCTGTCAACCGACATTCTGCCAGACTTGTCTGTTGGAAAGCATGCTATCTCTCCATTACGCGAGCGCTGCATGAGCTTACGCAAGCCATTTGCAGATTTTTCTCCCAGTTGCTGGGCCTCCATTCTATTATGCTTCTTGCTATACTGTTCTATAATATTTCTAAGTTCGGATCTAGCTATACTAAATTGTGCTTCTGTTTGTTCATCGACCTGCGACGGCAATTGCGTGCGTTTGTTAAATGGTAAAGTCGTGGCGTGGACTCGTCGCAGGTCGAACGACTTATCGGAGGGATTATAAAAAGTAGAGTTCCAGGCTGCTGCTTTATGTGTACTAGTGCTATTGTTATTGTTAGTTGTGTTATTTCTATTTCTATTTTCACCAACAGCCTCATGGTTGTTTCTATGTCTCTCATAATTACTCCTGTCTCTTTCCACTGGCTCATTGTTATTATCTACTCTATTTTGTGTGTCTGTGTGTTCGTCTTGGTTATTTTCTTTGTCCATAGTCTCCCTTCTTCTTTTAATCCTATTACTTTCCCTTATGTCTGTGATTTCTGTGCTACTGTCATTACTTGTTTTCTGTGTCTGTGTGTTTGTTAAGATTGTGGTGGTGGTGAGAGGCATTGAATGTGTGTGTGTTGTTGTTGTTGATGTGTGCTGTTGTTGATGTGTGTTGTTGTTGTTGTCTCCGTGCGTGTTATTATTGTTGTGTGTGTTATTGTTGTTTGTGTCTGCGTGTCTGTTGTTGTTGTTTCTGGGTATGTTATTATTGTAGGTGTGTGTGTTGTTGTTATTGTTGTTTGTGTCTGTGTGTCTGTTGTTGTTGGGATGTGTGTTGTATATGTGTGTGCATATGTTGTTACTTTTGTTTTTGTTTTTGTTTTTGAGGCTCCAACGTAATTTTGTAAATGATTTTTCTATTTCATATTTACCTTCTTGAATGTCGCAAATTTCGGTGGTAGAAGTAATACAGATAATTCATCAGGGTCTATTGCCGTGTTGCCGTATATATTTGTGTTGTTGTTGTTGTTGAACTCATCTGTTAATGAGGTGTCGGCCATATTTATACCGTCAATTTTGTTATACATTTCTTATCTATACAGGGGGTCTTTGAAAAGGGTATGTCTTGCTAATAAGTGTTTTTACGGAGGTACCTGGTCTTTCTACTATCTTAATATTGAGTTCATGTTTATCTAGGGCCCTTCTAAATTTGTAAGCTAATTCACCTCTAGGGGTTGTATCGATGAACATTACACCCTTGTATTTATTGCTATCATAACATGAGTTTATTCTATTAGCCTTATTCCTAGTTTTTTCTATTCTATTCCAAAATTTGCTCCTATACAAGGGGCAGGTCCCATTTGTGTCATTATTTACCATTTTTTCCCATTTGGTTCTGGCTCCTCTATACACTCTGATTTTATCTCTCTGATTGTAACCAGAGAACTGCATACGGTGGATGAAGTGTTGTATGTGTCTCTCTAGTTCTTCGAGGTTGCACATGCGGGACACGTTTCTCATCACCCGTACAAAATCCGCAATCAGTATGTTGATTTTGGTATGGTCCGAAACAGCCGATTTTCGGTGGATCAGATGTTTGGAAGTCATGGGAAAAAATGGTAATTAATGACACAAATGGGACCTGCCCCTTGTATAGGAGCAAATTTTGGAATAGAATAGAAAGAACTAGGAATAAGGCTAATAGAATAAACTGATGGTATGATAGCAATAAATACCAGAGTGTAATGTTCATCGATACAAGCCCTAGAGGTGAATTAGCTTACAAATTTAGAAGGGCCCTAGATAAACATAAACTCAATATTAAGATAGTAGAAAGACCAGGTACCTCCGTAAAAACACTTATTAGCAAGACATACCCTTTTCAAAGACCCCCCTGTATAGATAAGAAATGTATAACCTGTAAAATAAGCCCCCATATTAACTGTAAAACTAGAAATGTAGTGTATAGCAAAAAATGTACTGAAGGACAATGTAGAGACAAAAATATAGTGTACATAGGCGAGACAGCTCGTAGTGTAGGGGAACGGATAAATGAACACTGGCGAGACCTTCAAGATAGTAAAGAATCATCTGTACTCTACCAACATGCTAAAATAGAACATAAGGGTAAATTAGAGAACATAGAAATAAAAATAGAATCTACACACAGAAAAGACGCAATGTTTAGACAAATCACAGAGGCAATAAACATAAAAGAATTACAACCAAAATTAAATAGAAAATATGAGTGAAACAGCAACATCACAACTTACAATTAAGGACAACATGAAAACACACACGCACATAGAACAAACAACCAACCGGTACGCATACAATAACTTATCATAATTATTTTAATTTTCCATAGCATCTAAAATAACGGTTTTTTTTCAGCCCTTTTAACTAAACCTCATTTGCATACTCATCTTAATAATTTGAATATCTTACTTTTCTTCTCTTATCCCTTCACTATCCAAGGATAACTTGAACCGTTAAGGTATATTCTCCTTGGTTATGTCAAAATTTATAAAACACACTTCGTATTTTATCTGATGATAGCGTACCAAAATCTTGGTACCCTATATAATAGAATAAATATGGTTTTATAAATATAGTTTCCATTTATTTAATATCATTGTATATATATATATACATATATATATGTGTGTATGTATGTATGTATGTATGTATGTATGTATGTATGTATGTATGTATGTATGTATGTATGTATGTATGTCTGGTTGATCATTGCTCCTGTCACCGCTTCGTATTCTCTTAGTGTAGTCAGGTCACCAGTTGGTGCTACTGGTAACATGTATTCCAGTACAACCTGTCCCATGGTCGGGTCGTTGGCGACTAAACTGGCAACCCCACCAAGGTTTCTTGGTGAGGAGGGTGACTTTGGACATCCTGCAGGACTAAAAACAAAACCTGTCAAAAGGCAAAGGAGCTCTTAAGAGTCAATGCCCATCCAAAATCACCGGGAGAGATGATCCCTTAGCCTTTGTCAAGGCAGAATTCTAGGAGAAGGAAAACTCTGATATAACACCTGCAACCCTGATGGTATCCAATGATGTTGACTTGTTCTTCTTTTTGGTAAATATCATCTTGGTTAAGAGAGTGGGACTGGCTTTGTGCAGTGCCTTTGCTCACTATAAAAGCTTCACGGCACAGGCATTGCTTTATATCTGGAGATCTCACTGCATTTGTCGTCACATGGTACCATGGGCCCAGCACTATGTGTCAATAATTGTCACAAGTGTAGTGTTTGTACCAGAGCTTTCAAGTCGCTGGCTGGACTAAAAAGTCACACTCGTTCAGCGCATCAGTAGGGGTTCTCCTACATGGATATAAAGTAGTGGCCGTACTCGAAAACGAGTTGGCAGCCACCATGTATGTATGTATGTATATATATGTATGTATATATATATATATATATATATATATATATATATATATATATATATATATGTGTGAGTGTGTGTGTGTGTGTGTGTGTGTGTGTAATATAGTATTCAGAAACTCTCGAGGGAGAAGTAGACAGCAGATCTTAAGAGAAAATAAACTCCACCCCACCCCTATTTAAATGTTTTGGCCCTTAACTTCTTACATTCTAAAGGAGTCGAGTTGCATCCAGGTCATGACTCCTTGGTGCCCTTCTGCTGACATCTTTTAACCACTCGAATATCGGAGGTTTATTGTGCATTTAAACCGTATGGGGATTCTGTTACTCCTCGACAAGATTCTGCTGGAACCTCTCTCTGCTGCCTCTGCTTTCAAACTTATAGTTAGACGGTTTCCTGTGTTAGAAAAATAACGCTGTTAATCATGGTAGTGGTGAAACGATGGTTTATGTAAATAATATGTGGATGATAATAACAGGCTTGACTGACGAGTTGTCAAGTACACGCAGATTTCAGGGATATTAAACTTCACTTTATTGAAAGAAATAGGAAACAAAGATACTTAATTTAGCGACATCTTTAATCATGAAATTGAACTTGCTTCCTTTGTGTCCTAAAATCCAATACCTTGTCAATTATAAAGGCAACGCGTGATATATGTGAAATTAAATCCAGGTAAGTTCATTTAAGCTTGCTTGAAACAGCTGAAATCAACCTATGAGAAACTTGCGTAAGGATTCTTATGATTAATAGAAAACCTCCACCTTTTAATTTCGTTGTCATACGATCAACACATGTTGAGATCCATGTCCACAGCAACTAGCTCTTTCTCCTGCTTTTTCTCCTCCTATTCCTCTTCCTACACCATCGTCATCACCATCCTCCATCGTACCAATCCCCATTCACTCTTCTTCTTCTTCTTCTTCTTCTTCTTCTTCTTCTTCTTCTTCTTCTTCTTCTTCTTCTTCTTCTTCTTCTTCTTCTTCTTCTTCTTCTTCTTCTTCTTCTTCTTCTTCTTCTTCTTCTTCTTCTTCTTCTTCACGAAGAAGCGGAGGAAGTTGATGATGATGAGAAGGAGGAGCGAGAGAGGGAGGGAGATTTTATAACGGTAGAATGTAATTCGAGACGATATCGTTGCTGTTTCTAGCAAGTCGAGTGACGCCTTAGAGATCAGATGGATTGTATCTGTAATTAACACACTGTACGAAGCTGAATCTTCCTGAGAAGTATGTTAAGAGTTCACGTATCTGTGGAAAATTCAGCCACATAAATGTTAGTTTAACGAGTATGACATTCAGTTCATTGTCGAAACCGAAAAAGCTCCGATCGAAGCATTAAAAATATTATCTTTTCATTTCACTTCCAGCATTATCTTTTATTTGCTTATTCATTTATTTCTTTATTTTTTCATTTCTTTATTATATCTCGTATTACACGTTAATTATATTTTGCTTGTTTTTCCACCATTAGTCATCCACTTGATGTCTGGTATGTTTTACATATACTGTTATAATTAAAACCTACCAAACCTAACAACTGACCATCATTCTCGCTTCTTCTTGTCTACCGAGATAGAATTTACCAAATATCAGGTTCTAAATGATCGAAATAATATAATAGATCACATTAAGAACGGGAGCGGTTGTGGGGACACTGGTGAGATATAAGCTAGCGATGTTGACACAAAAGGAAATATAATAGATGGACATGTATATATATATATATATATATATATATATATATATATATATATTTCTATATATATATATATATATATATATATATATATATATATATATATATATATATATATATATATATATATATATATATATATATATATATATATTTATATATATATATATTTATATATATATATATATTTATATATATATATATATATATGTATATACACTAGCTGAGTAGCCCGTCGTTGCCGGGCAATAATCACAATATTTATTTCAATTTTTTTTATTCCCTTTCAGACCGTGTCTCCCCTGAAGGATAATCACATTGAGGAAGACAGATTTCTTTATTAATTGGGTCAATTTATAATGTTTGTATAAACAATGTTGTTGTTCTATCTGGTGCATAGATGTAAAGATTCTTTTGACTTCCTACTCTTGAATATCCAACGTAAAGTTGACCATGGATGAAGCAGGACTCTTCAACGTGTAAAAGGGCAACTGAAAATGTTAGTCCTTGTGGTTTGTTGATGGTCATGGCAAAACTAAGACTCACTGGAAATTGAGGTGATTTGAATTGAAATGGGACATCAGTGGAGATAAGAGGAATTCTTGGAATGAACACATTCTGTTGAAATGGTGGCTTGAATCACGGTTGGATACATATTTTTCACAACCTATCGAGTACTACTGCATAGCTTTGGTGGATCCAAATTCCTCAATAATATGATGGGTGCTCCTTCTTTTAGGGGAAGGACATGTGGAAGCATTCCAGGTGGTTCTAAAGCGTTGAGGAACTCTGTCGGGTAATTGACAGCTTCTGACTGTTCAACCAGTGTCGACAGATCGATAGAGATTCGAAACTTTTGGAATTCTTTTTAACAGCTCTTGATTTACCAATTTCACAGTCACATTTTTTGGAGCAAAAAATAACCCCTTTCCCTGAGCCACTTGTGACTTGCGAACTGATATTGAAGATGAGGGAACACTTTTTCTATGAGATGGAATAATGATTCCTCGATTGTGCCTATGGGACTTATATTAATAGCTCCCTTGCTAGCTACAGTCGCCAAGCATTAATAGATTCTGGGCAAACTGCTCTGATTGTTTGTCTCCATGAAGATATGCTCTCACGTTTGTAGCGAGCTTCAAAACTCTGATAGAAGTCCAAAGTGTCGATTTTTTCAAACAGGCTCAGATTTGATAATTTGAATGACTGGGAGAGTTTGTATAAAATCTCTTACTACTACTACTACTACTACTACTACTACTACTACTACTACTACTACTACTACTACTACTACTACTAATACTACCACCAGCACCAATATCACCATTACTACTACCACCATCACCACCACCACCACCGCTACCACCACTACTACCACTACCACCACCACGACCACCACTAGATTACGAACATGAAAACCGTTTTTCTCTAGGATGCACCGTTTCGCAGCCTTTTGAAGACTTACACAGATACACACATACACTCTCGTTTAGAGTATATATATATATATATATATTTAGTGGTAGAACACTGGAAGGTAATATCCGTAGTGGTAGAGCACTCAGTTCATGGGACGAGTTAGGTAGAAGTGGTTACACAACAGTTAGTTCATCATACCGAGAACAATTGTTTCACCTTAGCGGATCCTCAGCTCGTAATGGGCATGGTTATACGGAACAGGAAGGACAACCGTACGAACCCGCATGCGTAGAAACCCGTCACTTCACACATGCAATACTAAAATGCGTGCGAGAGGTGTAAGGGAAATAACTGCGAAAGTCCGAAAAGTTTTTAGTTGATAAGAAAAAATATTGATGTTGTTACAATAATTCATTCAATCCGGAGCTTTGTAGTTATGCAATAGGTGTTTCGATACGTGTGGACAACGTGTGAAAAATTCATTTCTCGTGTTTAGGCAATCACTATTGCATAATCTCTTTAGAATATTTATTCGTTCGTCAATACACAGTCCACACTCCGGATTTCCCCTTGCGTATGGCTTGGACTTAGTGATGGCTTTCCATTGAATGGAGTAGTCTATACTTGAGGAACCATACGTGGTCGACTGATGGTTCAGGAAACGTTCCTTAAATCGGCCCTCCGCCATTCCCACATAGGATTTGACCTCCTGTGGTTGGTTTGGTCGGTTGGAAGTGACCACAGCTTCATAAATTACAGCTGGTGTGTTGCATTGCTGTTGAAGGGGGCAAGCTTCGGGCTTACGGCAAGAGCAACCTGGTAGGGTGTTACTCCTAGGGCTCCTATAATAAGGCTACCTTTGATAGGGCGGCATCCTACTATAACACGGCCGAGTATGGGATAGGTTGTGAGAAGCCAGAAAGAACAGAGGACACCACACCCGAGGCACTAACACTTGCTTCCTGAAGCACCCACACTTCAGTCACGAAACAACAACAGCCATCCGCAGAGCTATCAGACGAGAGGGACTAGATATCCAACTAGCCCACTCAGGACCTTCTCTACGCGGACAGCTAACCAAAAGACACTCCACCAGACATGACAGCCGCTGCAGGCTAGCCAACTGCCCCATCAACGACACAGACCTATGCCACCAGGCTTACGTCGTATACAGACTAGAGTGCGACAAATGCAGCAACATCTACGTAGGTAGCACCACCAGACCACTTCACATAAGAATAAAAGAAGACCTCAATACTAACGCTTCCTCATTTAAGAAACACATAGTGAAATGCAAAAACACCGACAAAACCATAACAGTTAGGATAGAAACTAAGGAAAGAAACCTCAGCAATATTAGAATTAAGGAAGCACTAATTATAGACAAAACACAACCACCAATCAATACTAGACTAAAAAACCCTTTTAAAGGGAGACTACTCTTTATCAACCTAACCTTAACTATTTGACATTAGAGATAGAACAGATATTCTATACCATTTCCTGTCAGCATGACTTGGCAAGCTATTTAGAACACTGGTTTAACCGCTTTACTTCGCTCCGAAGAAGAGATATTATCTCGAAAATTAAGGACATTTAAATAAATTTAAAGTAAAAGACTAATTGTCAACAATATCTTTTGCATTTGCATTTATATTCTATGTCCATACCTGCACTGTTTTGGCTTTACAAATACAAACGTTTATACCTCATTACACAATGCTTCAAGTGAACTATAACATCCTCCTATATATATATGTATATATGTATATATATATATATATATATATATATATATATATATATCAATGTTATTAATAAATGGAAACTATATTTATAAAACCATATTTATTCTATTATATATATTTCAAGGGTACCAAAACTTTGGTACGCACTCATCAGATAAAATACAAAGTTTGTTTTATAAATAGTGACATACCCAGGAATCAAACCTTAATGGTTTAAGTTCCGTTTGGATAGTGCAAGGAAAGAGGGAAAAGGGGAAGAAAGGAAAAAACAAATATTTCAAATTATTTTGATGAATATGCAAATGAGTTGAAGCGTAGGGCTGAAAGAATTTTTATTTTTAGACGCTAGGTAGATTTAAATAATTATTAGGATATATATATATATATATATATATATATATATATATATATATATATATATATGTGTGTGTGGGGGGGGGGAAGAAGAAAGAGAAGCTTCTATTAATATTATTACAGTGTACGTGAATTTAAAAATTGAAACGTTAAAAATTAAAAGTTTGTTGAAGTGCTGGAATATCAATCTAGAATTTTAAAAATATTTAACTAAATCATGAGTTATAATATTATATATATAATCATTATAATTAGATTATATGAAGAATTATGGTTGTAAGTACATTTTATCTTATTATATTACAACAGGTTGTAAGTCTATAGATATCTATATAGATTAATAAATATATAAATATAAATATTATTGGTGATTATATGCTGTTATTTTTTATACATATATAACACATGTATTAATTTGTTTACATTTCTAATATAAGTTACGAAGGATGTTGAGTTTACATTTTAAATAGATAGTTAAGAAAAAGACGTAGTTCAAATTTTAAGAGAAGAACATTTTGTACATTCAAATAGTTTCATCAAAAATTGAAAATATTTACAGAAAATTATTAAGTTAGAGAAATTACATAGAATTTAACATACAAGTTACTATTGCCCAATTGTAAAGGAAAAGATGACTCCAATATTATTTTTTAAACTATTAATGTTAGATTTGATGAATAATTTTCTTAGAAAATGCGGAAAGTATGTAGAGAAAATTATATATTATTTTGTGTGAGATTATAAGGTATTTTATATTACATGTTTTCAAGGATTAGAATTTCAATTATATATGTATTTAGATACTTCTACGTCGATAGATGTGTGAAAAGTTTGAAAATTAACAGAAGAAAAAAAATATTATTAGATAAGTCAAGAGTGCATTTAGAAAAACTATCGTAAAGAGGATATCATTCAAAATATCAATTAAAAAATATCGATCTAAAAAAAGTACATTAAGAAGAGAATCATTTGGAAAAGAATATCATTGGTAAAAATATTAATTTAAGAAGAAAAAGATCATTTAAAAAAACATCACTAAACAACAGAAGCATTGTAAAGACATGTAGTCAAGTATAATGAATATTATATATTAAAAATACTTCGGAAAGTGGTTCTTTGGCCATGTCTACAAGAACTGAACAATTCACTTTTTAAATTAATAGAATTTTGACAGTTCAGTATATAAAAAAATTCCTCGTTATACAAATGACAGATTCTTGAGAGAGCCATATTTCGGTATGCGGGTGCTTTCGAAATCGTTCCCCAAGATATTGAATAGTCTATATTATTATCCTTTAAATACCAAATTAGATGTGAAAGTGATGTGGAAGATTTTTTTATCGGACCTATTAAATATATGTTTGTGATTATACCAGCGTTCTTTGAATTTTGTAGAGGTGGCACCTATATAGTTAAATATTTTGTCTTTAGTTTTTACTGTGCAGTTATATATTAAGTTTTTATCTAAGCATTTGTTTTGTAAAGGGCAGTTTGATTCAATTCTACAGTTACATTTTCGGGAGTTGTTGTTATTAGAAACGGTACTATTATTATTAGTATGAATATTGTTATTAGAAATATTATTATTGTTATCTTGGTTTGTTTGGTTAGAGTTTAAATTTAGAGTTTCTATGATTAATTCTATTTATATTTTGTGCTATGTTCATAGTAGTAGAGTAAGATAGTTTGATAGCGTGTCTGTTAAAAATAGAGTGGTATCTGTGGGCTTTAGGAAAACACTTACCCAGTGCTTTGAAAAATAATTTTGCTACAGGTGTTTTAACACCTAATGAGAATGGGGGAGAGTACCAAATAATATTTCTAGTTGTAGTTTTTTTTTGTTTGGCTTACTATTTAAGTTGAATTGCTTATTATTATTATTATAGTGAATTTTAGGATGATTTAGCATGTTATTGTTATCTAAGTATTTAATTTTATTCAAGTATCCAGCTCTATGTAAAGCCTCGTTGTAATATTCTGCCTTATTATCAAAAATATTTTTATTAGCAGAGATGCGTGAAATTCGTTGATGGACACTATTGACAATAGTATTTTTTTATATTTCTAGGATGATTAGAGTTGAAGCTTACGTAATTTAGATTTTCATTAATTTTATGGAAAGGATAATAAAGACCTGAGCTAAGGTTTAAAGTTACATCTAAGAAGTTAACGATTTATTTTATATAACGATATATATATATATATATATATATATTTATTAAAATAACAGATTAAAGTTTAAGCAAAGAATCGCTGCTTTCACCATTAACGGGATCTTCTGAAACTAACAAAGTCAATCTGTAAACGCAGAAGTGGATATTTCAAAAAACGTTGCAACCGGAGGAAGACAGGAAGACGATACTTTGGTTCGTGGAAACGTTCCCTGGCAAAGAACGGGAAAAAACGAATATAATACGTCATTAATAGGAGCGGTGAAAAACAATTACACGCAGACAGAAGCACGTTTATGGTATAAAAGAGGTCGTAGACTAATGTTCTCTTAGGTGGTTCATAGAGACGTTCTCTGGCAATGAACGAAAAAAACTAAGATAATACGTCATATGTGGATCGTGGAGAACAATTGCACGCAAAGACAAAACCACGTAAATGGTATAGCAGAAGTCGTAGACTAAAATTCTAACAGGAGACCGAATGAATCTCCGCTTCAGAGTTAAGAATAAAGTAAATAAAATACAATACAGAGGTAATAGAAATTAAATAAATACACGCATACAGATACGTACATACACAAGCATACGCGAAAACACTTACCATAGGTATACAAAACCACTCACATATAAATGTGTGTGTGTGTGTGTGTGTGTGTGTGTGTGTGTGCGTGTATACAAATAAATAAATAATTAAATAAACGTATATAAATAAATAAATACGTATATAACAAGCGCACACACATACCTGCATGTAAATACACAAATGTTCGGAGACGTAAGTCAACCAAACCATGAAGTACACATATACACACACCCTACATACGTACGAACCAGCATACTCACACGGACGCAATACTCCCGTATACACATAACCAAACCATATGTACCAGAATATATAATGTCTTTGCGTGCAATTGTTCTCCACGCTCCACATATGACGTATTATCTTCGTTTTTTTCGTTCATTGCCAGAGAACGTCTCTATGAACCACCTAAGAGAACATTAGTCTACGAACTCTTTTATACCATAAACGTGGTTCTGTCTGCGCGTAATTGTTTTTCACCTCTCCTATTAATGACGTATTATATTCCCGTTCTTTGCCAGAGAACGTTTCCACGAACCAAAGTATCGTCTTCCTGTCTTCCTCCGGTTGCAACGTTTTTTGAAATATCCACTTCTGCGTTTACAGATTGACTTTGTTAGTTTCAGAAGATCCCGTTAATGGTGAAAGCAGCGATTCTTTGCTTAAACTTTAATCTGTTATTTTAATAAATATTTGCTCTACGGTTCTTATATATTTGATATATACTTATCCTTATCGAGCCCTCTTTGGATTTGGTCTTCAAATTTATTATTATTACTATATATATATATATATATATATATATATATATATATATATATATATATATATATATTAGAAATAGAAAGTGGGGTTCAGAACCCTCAGAGAAATGGAAAAAGGTGAGTATTGACGTACAAAATACGGTGAAAGCTTCTATTTCTAATTTCAAACTTGCTCACTGTTTCAAAACATACTTACTATATATATATATATATATATATATATATATATATATATATATATATATATGTATATATATATATATATATAAAAGATATATAGAATATATATATTATATTTAGAAGTTTTGCCAATGATTAACCTCATTGGACTCTTGAAGTTGATAAGACGAAGCCGATCGCCAGTGCCACGTCAAAGTTATTGCTCAAACATTTGCTTGTAGAAATAAATTTCATACTTTACTTTCACGTATTAAGTGCTGCATGGTTATACACGAAGCACACGTTAATATATATATATATATATATCAGTATGTATTTGTTGATTTATATAAGCCTTCATATTAATATGTGTTCGCAATTAATCCTCTTAAATTTGTTTCTGCTTATCAACACAAAGTTATATTAAAATTAAGAAAGATTTATGCTGGCTTATAACTCTGTTAATAATACAAGTTGTTGGTGAGATATGTTTTTCTTTTAACATTTTGTTTTTATCTTTTTATACCACGTTAGTTTTATACCATGATAGCTTTTGTAGACATACGATCAAATACGCTTCAGCATTTATCATCCCACTTTATATATTCCAATATAATATATGTTACGACTGTTGATGCAAGCATTGAAGTCAATTCGTAATTACGAGGTCCCAGAATCGATTCCACTGAGTGGCATCTCAGACAAGTGCTTTTATTATAGCTACGGCTTGACACAAACCTTGTGAGTGAAATTGAGTAGACGGAAACCGTGTAGAAGCCTGTTGGATGGATTGTACCTGTATTTCAAATGTCCAGCTTTGTCACATATTTTGTTATTCTGATACTAGCTAGAAATTATGTTAATGGTTATGAACCACTTTCACCTTAATTCACGATTCGGACACTCAGTTGATCAAACCAGTGAATGGTCATCGTCAGAGCCGACGGATGATCCATCATTTTCAACTACAATATCCAATGCGGATTTGTTAGACCGTCGACGCTAATGCTTTGTGGTATTTGGTCTATCTCTTGTGTTCTGAATCCCTGTGTGTTACATGTAGTCCTTCATTAGGTTTAGCACGACCTGGTCCTTGGGATGAATTCATCGGAGTTGAAATGGTTGTAAGAATCAGGTCAGGTTTCCAGCCGAAGGATCCGTCCTTCCCTCTTATCTTCCAGTCTAAAAAAAATAAACAATCATAGGCATTGCACTTCTCACCCTGACTAAAAAGTGAAAATATATAAAATATGTTCTTTTTAAAGAAAATAGTGTATTATTTGAGGGAGATTACGTTGCTATTCCTAGCGGGACAAGTAACTGTCTAGAGATTCCATCCTTGACCTTTTGTAAAGGTGTTTGGAGTACTGGTGATCATCCGGAAACATTTTAGACAGCCAAATAAATGCTTATGAATGTTAGTGTTACGAGAATATTGTTTTGACCATACAATGTTGGTATGTCAAGAATATAGATATATATAACTAGTAAATTGGTGTGACCATAATATTGATATAACTAGTATATTTGTGGTGGCCTAGTGGTGTGTTCGATTCCTGGACTGGTTTGTGTGTTGTGTTCTTATATACTCAGCTGGAAATGAGTACCAACAATAGCTGCGATGTTAAGCATATGTCCGACACTCTAACGACTCTGCCATTTCACAGTCCCAATAATGCGTCCACGATATTAGTGTAACCACAATATTGGTGTGTGGCGGCGTGTGGCCTTGTGGTAAGGGTATTGAACTTAACTTCATAATGTTGTGGGTTCGATTCATGGACTGTGTTGCATGCTGTGTTCTTAAATAAAACACTTCATTTGCCGTTGTTACAGTATACTCAGAAAATGAGTACTAGCAATAGCTGAGGATTTAACCCTGCGACGGACTGGCGTCCTGTCCAGGGAAAGTCTTGTACTCTCAGTCGCTTAATACAACGGAAACCGGGATAACCACCGGCCTGATGGGCCTCCGGACTCGAGACAGACATTAGACTTTAAACAATATTGGTGCGATAGAATACTGACAACTTTCCTTCGAGCAGAAATATTTCACAAAACGTGATCAATTCTTATTCAATGCTTTAAATTCTTTTCTTTTTCTTTTCTTTTTTTATGTTTGTTGTAATTATTAGTCACTAAATCATTCATTCATCCTTTCCTTT
>OZ024741.1:104834567-104839567 GCA_964016885.1 Eledone cirrhosa
AAGGGAGAGTAGCGTTATTGTTATGAATAGGAAAGGCGGCGATGGGGCGAGCGAAAGAAGTGGAGAGACATAAATATTGGACAATGTGGTTATAATTCTTCCCCTTCTCCGCTCAAGACTCCTATTTTGATATCCAATTGTGGAATGTTACATATCGTTAAATTTCTACCTCCGTACCGTAGTTATATTAGAATCGCCATATGCTGGTTACATAGAATAAAAATCACATTTTAATGTCTCTCCACTTCCGTAAACCGGTAGGGCCTATAAGAGCCAGTATATCAGTCCAAGACTTAGGGAATAAGGTAGGAGTTTGGAAGCAGGTAAACATGCTCAACGACCTTAGATCCTTTGATGTGGATATTTTAACTATCAATGAGAGTAAGGTCTGTAACACGCAGTCACTTACCAGTCTGACTCCGAGGTCAATCCGGGTGTGGATGAATGATTTATAAAGGGGCCCCCCTCACGAAGTAAGGAGATCTATCTGGACACAGACAGTAGGTCGGTAGTTCTGTAACTGAATAGCAGTGGAGGTGGTTCTCTGAGACAGGGGCCTTGGGCTAATGTGACCAGACTACTTCAGGAATCCAGAAAGTTTTTGCTGAGTGTATCAGGTTAGTTAGTACTAGTGAGTAACTAGGCTGGCATCTTGAACACACGCCGGGATCGGTGGGGACTAGCATTTAGTCTTAGATCTGATCAATCGTTTCTAACTGTCTAACAGATACTTGTTAGGTTAACCAGATGTGCCGATGTGGAATTAGTGAAATTACAGCAAGCTATTCAAATCGTACGAAGGGATAAGTTTAGCGTAAGCCGACCCCATCTTTGTCCAGTTGGCTGTACAACACCACAAAGGTTTTCTATTGATATTGTCATTGAAATTGTTGACGAGCTTTATTATTTATTGCCTCGTCTTCACGAATTTAAACAGAACACAAGACTGGCAGCTATATCTCATCTATCTACAGTTAAAGTTCCTAAATATAGTTGCAAATTATATTCTGATAGTTTGTTTCTCGCACATTTCACCTGTGGAATTTTCTACCGGTTTCTTGCTTTCCTGACCAATTTGTAAAAATTCATAAGCAACATCCATCGTTATTTTCTCTCTCCTTGAACTATGTTCTCTCTGCCTTGTCCTTTTCCCTTCTCTAATACCCCCTGCATTATAGTGACTTTATTGCCTTGGTTGGTGTGAGTACATTAAACCAAAAAGCTCATGATCTGCATAACCAACTTAGATAGAACATACGATAGGAAACGCGATAGAAAGCGTACTTTACGGTTCGTATAGTCAAAAAGAACTGCATTAGTGAGTTAGTCAAGTGGGAGTTGATGGGAGCAATCATAAATAACAATTGGTATATGGCCTGAAATGGAAAGTGTTGTAGATAAATGCTACAAGGCATTATATGGACAATGTTGTAACTTTGTTGACACTCTACAGCCTTCCGTTTGTTAATAAGAATGAACCAACGTAATGCTGATATTTCGAGCAATCATAATAACGATTTCTATTATGATCACACAATCAGATATTTTGAAGATCGGTATACAGTAGATTTAATTGATTCTGTATATCATTGGTTCTTATTTTATTAAGCCTCAACCCTACAAAAAGGAAAAGCAGTAATCTTTAGGTAGGACGATGGTAACTGTTTCCTTTGGTCTTTTTACTACTAGTACTATCTGCAGACCTGCTAACCTTTAAAAGAGGAGTACCATGAAAAGAAAGTGCCCCCAAACAGGGAGAAATGAGGCAAAATGAGGCAAAATGAGGAGATTTTACATAATGAAAGTTATACCCATTTTTACAAGAGAAGACATCTCACCCACCCCAAAGTGGGTGGGAGATTTCCCCATCCGACGAGGAGAGTTGACAGGTCTGTATCTATTACTCGAAATTCCTGACAGAAACGTCACCGCTCTTCTAGTGACAGGAAGTGGGAATGATACAGAAAGCACAGGTCCACAAGAGACACTTCAAAGCATTCTAAAAATTTAGCCAGCGCATCACCCGTGGGTTAGGGCATTATTTATTGATCTAAAGGATGAAAGGCAAAGATGTCCTCGACGGATTTGAACTCAAAGCGCTTTAACTACCAAGGCATTTACTCCGACGCTCCAGCGATTCTGCTAATTCACCGCCAGAATTCAATCAGAATCAATTAGAAACAAAGCCAGCTTCAGTGGGATACGACCTCAACAAGTAGACACAACTAAGTACAGCGAGGCATTCTGTTAGTCACTCTAACAATCATGCCACTGTTAGGGAAAATAATAAACACAATAAGGAAAACCAATGGATGTAACTGTAACAACGACACCCTCCATGACGTTTTCGCTTAATAAAATATATTTTCATTATGTTCAAAAGCCGTGACTCGATTAATTACATATATGACGCATCTTTGATTATTTATTAGCCAAATGAAGACGGCTCCCATATTTTCTCTGTCATAGCAGGCAAATTACATTTTGGCTTATTTATGTCAATGATATTAATACATCATTGTGTTTTAGTGAAGTAAATTACATACTTAGAGAGGTCTACAAGAACAGATAACATAACATACCAATATATCTAAATGACTTTCAGAGAGAGAGAGAGAGAGAGAGAGAGAGAGAGAGAGTATAATGTATAAACCAAAAGAAAATGCAACATATACGGATACGTTTATACAAATCATTTATGGACATGAAGTGTATATATATATGTCCATATATACATATACATGTATATATGTGTGTGTGTGTGTGTGTGTGTGTGTGTGTGTGCGTGCACCCATGTGTGTGTGTGTACATATACTTTCTCTCATTTACTAGTCATAGTGTTACGTATGTCGCTGATCGTGTAAATGGTGTGTGAAATATGAGACGTGTTATTTATAACATAAAATAATTATGAGTGGTAAATCATTGGAATTGGGTTTAGTCAATTGGAAAATGATATAAAATGATGCATACATACATAGAAATATGCATATATATATATATGTGTCTATGTGTGTGTATGTATATATATATATTTCGGCATAGCTGTATACATACATGTATGTGAATTTCGTATATCTAAAGATATACGGTATGTTTAATAGATCAACATTTTGAAAGCCCAGCTATGAATTGAAAGGCTCATTGTCAGCGCCGTCTAGTGGATTCCAGCAGAAGCAGCGGAGGATAACTGTCTATGCATTTCGAGCACTGGCTCTCATCAGGGCAGTGCGTGCCCTTACTTACTGCCAGAACTTGGAATAGGCGAAAATATATAGTTTTTTCGCCTGTGTAGGTGGGCTGTATAAGTTGGCTCATAAAGTAGATATACATACATACACACACAAACTCCAAGTGATGCATTCGGACAGAAGATGGTTGCAGTGACTGGTTTGAGGTGGTTACTGGCGTGCGTCAAGGTTGCTCGCTCTCTCCAATTCTCTTTGCCATAGCAATTGACTGGGTACTAAGAAGAGCGTCTAAAGACCAGGGTATATCTTGGGTGGGAGAGCAAAAGTTGTCTGACCTGGACTTTGCGGACGATATTGCTGCACTTTCAGAGAGCACAGCTGACCTGCAAATCATTGTGAACAATATCAATGTCGAAGCAGGAAGCTTAGGTCTCAATATCAGTGCCAAGAAGACCAAAAGCATGTTATCTGGGACACACCCACCACCAACCAGTGTCTTCATTGAACAGGGGGAGGTGGAGATAGTGGACAACTTCACCTACCTAGGAATCTCCATTAACAATGAGGGCACCATGGACAGTGAACTGCAATGTAGAAAGGGAAAGGCTTCAGCAGCATTTAACCAGCTTGACAAGATCTGGAAGAGCAGGAAGTTCACCCTCAAAATAAAGATGAGATTCTACAACAGCAACGCGCTGTCCACACTCTTGTACGGAAGTGAAACATGGCACCTTAAGACCAGCCAAGAGAAGAAGTTGGACGCATTCGATTCCAGATGTCTGCGAAAGATCCTGGGGATAAATGGAGTGACCATGTAACAAACCAGGAAGTCAGGAACCGCACCAACCAGCTGTTAGTCTCTTCTACCATCTGCAAGCGACGCCTGGGCTGGTTTGGACACGCTTTGAGACTTCCCCCGGAGAGACTGGCGAACCAAGTACTTAAATGGAGCCCGCATGGAAGCAGACGGAGAGGGCGACCCAAAATGAACTGGCGCCAGACAGTTGAGAGGGACCTGCGAGCGACAAACAGACAATGGCGGGACGCTGTGCAACTGGCTGCTGACCGAACGCGATGGAACACTATGATTGCCTCATGCGTCGCAAGACGCGGGAGCTTCTGAGTCTAATTCTTCCTAGGTTGGCCTCATTCATTGTGACTTGACTTATTTGTGTAATATGCATGATGTATTGGTTAGTTGGCTGGCTGGCTGGTTTGCTGGTTGGCCTTTTTCTGACCTATCCGCACCATCGAGCTCTTTGTTATTTGATGAGCTAATAATTAACAAAAATATTCTAATCTTGAAATTTAACATAGTTCAAAACATCAATAGACAACCATGAAATTAAAATATGTTTAACACAACAAATGACATTTTCAGAAGTACAGCAAGAAAGAACACAACAACGATCATAAATAATCACCAGAAATTGTTTTAAAAAAAGTGATAAAAATCAGTGTACGTAATGTTAAATATACAAAGTATAGTCAAGACAAATTTACACTGAAGAAAAACGATAGCATAGCGTATAGTTGAGAATTGCTATGCTTGAGTATAACATAAGATAAATATACACCAGAGGAAAAACGAACGAACGATAGAATGTTACAGTTACAGTCTTTTAGTAGTTGATTCCTGATGTTAACACTAGTCACTATATACATACATGAGATACTTACTTAATTAAATACATATTAGATGTAAGTGTTCTTCCTCATGCTTGTATTGTTGTTATAATTATTTTTGATACTACTACTACTTTTATTATTGATTACATTTTGCCTATCCTAGTTATATATTTAATGAAA
>OZ024741.1:104847067-104869567 GCA_964016885.1 Eledone cirrhosa
AGTTAACCTCGGCGGGATTTGAACTCAGATCATAAAGGGACGTAACTCTAGGTGATGATAATACATCGTAACTAGACTTCGATATCGATCTATGTAAAGTTAGTTACAAAATATCAGATAAAGAGAATATTTACTTACATGCATATCACCAGCTGTTATCAAAAGCAATAATAATTTTATTCAAAATTAGTAGTAAATTAGTATTATGTTTAGTTCTATGACCTTGTTTGGAGGTAGTTGAAGAACTAACCAATCAGATTGTTTTATTCCATATGATGTTAAGATGAAAAATAATTCACTCTAGTTGAGGTCATGACCCTTTGAAAGGAATGGTTGAATGGTGTTAATAACAGAATTGCCATAAAAAATCTATTAGGAAGAAAGGGATTGTCAAATTGATAGTTGAATGTATATGGTATAGTGAAGTTTAAAAGGAATGTAAAAATTAAATGTTGAGTTGTGTTCTATGGAGTTTTTAGGTGAATATAAATTAAGGTCATGGGTAGGAAAGATAGTATATTAAAAGATGAAAATTATAATAAGATAATGAAATACAGAAATACAATAATATAATATAATATAACACAATATAGTACGGTGTGGTAAATTGTACTTAGTATAAAACGATAGTAAATCAGTGAAGTATATTTCTAATGACTTGATTTTTTATTTCATTGTTTTAACTTATATTATATATATATATATATATATATATATATATATTTTATATAAATATGTGTGTATATATATATATATATATATATATATATATATATATATATATAAGAAGCAAAGAAAATTTCAGTGATACGAAAAGATTTCCTGGTAGACTGGTGAAAATCCAATTTGATGGCTCTCTTATGGTCAGAAACATATACTCTTACAACAAATACAGACCAACAAAATATGCGCACTCCACTTTTCCGTTCACAGCTCTGTATACAAACACACACATATACCCTTATATTAACATACTTTCGCTCATAGCTTCGTACTTATAAGCACACACACACTCTTTTACTTACATTTATTTACATATACACACCTATGTTTTTAACTTCGAACGGACGTATAATAACACAAACTCTCTCTCTCTCTGACACACACACACACACACCCGCACGCGCACACGCACACACATGCATGCGCACGCGCACAAGTATAACTCTTTATAGGTAGACGCGCTCAATCATCCATTTTTCTAAAAAAAATATATCATACACAAAACGCCAGCAACAACAGTTTTCCAAGAGATATCAACATGAATGAACCTTTTCCAATTTCACCCCGCCCGTCCCTTCAATCTATCTTATTTCTCGTTTCTTCTGATGAAGGACTAGCGTCCGAAACGTTAAGACCCTCTTATTGCTATTTCAAGCGTTAACCTAATATATTCCTTCCATATACTGTACCGATTGTGTTGTTATTTCTATTTACCTTTTACACACACACACACACACACACACACACACACACACACACACACACACACACACACACACAGAGACACACACACATATATATATATATATGAAAAGAGTCAGGACCCCGACGGCTGAGCTCCGGCCGTTTCAACAGCTATCTAGCAAACAGGTAAAACAAAACTTATGAGTAGATGCGATACTAGTGGATTGAAAGCCAAGATAACCCTGCTTTACTGCCACTCTCCAAACCAATTTTGTAGAGTACAGTTAAGCACGAAACTAAAGTCGAATTACTGGTGTGGTTTCTCAACTATAACAAAATATTTATTTATCTATATATGCATCTCTCTCTCTCTCTCTCTCTCTCTCTCTCTCTCTCTCTCTCTCTCTCTCTCTCTCTCTCTCTCTCTCTCTTTCTCTTTCTTTCTCTATACACACACACATATATATATATATATATATAAATGAAAGGTATAGAAAACATTGTAGCAAAAAGGCAACAGTATTCCATAATATATAAGTGACTATAGCGTCAAAATGGGAAAAATAGTTAACGTAAGATGTGGGAAAAATAATTCAAACTCAACTCAAAGAGAATCAGGATATAGATTCATCCACAGAATTTAGTGAAATCCAGGGAAAAATCAATAGAGCCTTAACTCATGATAAAATAAAGTTTAAAATATTCATCATTCAATTTGGAAAAACTTCAAATGCTCTGTATAGTCTTAAAGACTATTTCACGTTGCTTTGGCGGTGCTGGTGGTGTATATATGTATGTAGACAATTACATATGTATATACATATATATACATGCTTACACACACATACATGCATACACACATACACACACAGACACACACACACACACACACACACACACACACACACACACATACACACACACACACACACACACACACACACACATATATATATATATATTTATATATATATATATTTATATATATATATATATATATATATATATATATATATATATATATATATATATATATATATATATATCAGTTTATCCCGGGTTCAATCGGGGGTAACCACAGTAAGTGAGGTACTCAATACATAGAAGAGTATAAATATTTAATATAGAAATGGCTTCTACAGGACTAGAACTGTTTCATTTGGGATACATCATCAGGAAGCCCTGATGATTTGTCCAGAATTAAACAGTTCTAGTCCTGTAGAAGCCATTTCTATATTATATATATATATATATAATTTCCTCCACATATATGCACTGAATCATTAAAATATAAACCAACAAGAAGCCATCTATAGTCTATTATTGTAATCAAAAGCTATTTCCTACTTTTCTTCCATAATAGTTTAGAGTCTAAACTACAAATAACTGCAAAGACTACACACCAAAGATATAAACATATGTATATATACACACACACGCGCAAAGCACACACACATATATACAGTATATTAGTAAATATACATACATATATATTTATATATATATATGTGTGTGTGTGTGCGCGCGCGCGTGTGCGTGCGTGTCTGTGTAAAAGAAACACACTGGACTTGAGATTTAGCGGAAAATAATTCAAGAGAGCTTAACAATGACTATTTCTCAAGGAATTCGATTCACTGGTGACTATTTTAGGTTTCATTTAAAATGTTATCATGTTTTGTAAATAACGTGCGATATTAAAGTCTATTTCTTCTGACAAGTTCTTAAAATATAATATATTTCGGATGAAGAGTTTGTCTGACGCGGTTCTGTTGAACGAAATAGCAAAACTTCTGTCGGTGATGATGGTGGTTGGTGTTGTTATTGTTGCTTTGGCGGTGCTGGTGGTGTATATATGTATGTAGACAATTACATATGTATATACATATATATACATGATTACACACACATACATGCATACATACATACACACACAGACCCCCCCCATATACACACATATATATATATATATATATATATATATATATATATATATATATATGTAGGAGGTGAGTTTTATTGTAGCACAATAAAGCAATGCAAATATCGGATAAGTAGCACTCCACAGTTTATAGGACTGGAGTATAAATAATATAAGATCAAAAGATTGTTAAAAGAGTTCCATGTATTTTATTATGCGCATTTCAAAAACAAATATCATCATGGGATGATATTTGCGTTCTCATCAGATAAAATAGGGAGACATGATATGAAGCTTAAAAAACACTTGCGAGCAGTGAAGTGTTAAATCAACATTCGCCTTCACTCCTCAACAACGCTCTATCTTTCGCATTTAAGTATTCTGACATTAACACAGATCAACTTTACATCATTCTCACCGCAAGAAAAACTATCCTGGAATTCAACAACGAATTGAGCTGATACTTCCAACAATTTTGATATCACAATGGGTTCGTCGGATTCAGCGCAATTGACGGACTTGATTGGTATCTTTATTTTGAATTCTTTAAATCGGAAAATTCCTTAACTTCGCGGTGGAATTTATCGTGACGATGCCCTTTTTACTGTCTTAAACTGTAACTTAGTTAACCTTAATATTATTAAGAATAATATACTTCATCTATTTAAGCACCATAAAATTGAATTTGAAAACAACGTCAAACTAGCTAACTTCCTGGATATATCCCTTAATCTTGACACCGGCCTATATTACCCTTACCATAAAGACAATGAGAATCTAAATTATGTTAATTTTAAATCTAACCACCCATTAACGTTAACAATGCTATAGTCAGTAATGTTGAAAAAAGAATCTCAAATCTATCCTCTAATAAAGTTATCTTCGAAGCTAATTCCAATTATTATAATAATGCGCTTTCCAAAGCCGGTTATCCTGATAAAATTAAATACAATAAAGAAACCAATCATCGAAGGACTTATAGTAAAATAGTTAGATATGAACATTCCAATAACTTAAATAAAAGACCTAGATACAAAAATATGATTTGGTACAACGCTCCTTTTTCTCTATCTATTACTAGTAATATTCCTAAACTATATTTTAGGGCCTTAGATAAAAGTACGTCAATACTCATCTTTTTCCATTTCTCCGAGGATTCTTAACCCCACTATCAGGCTAAATAATTTCTTTAATTTCTTTAGTCAAAATACGGCGATAGCTTACATTTCTAATAATTTCAAACCCACTCGCTGTTTCGAAAATATTCTTACTTGACATTACAGTCGCCAAGTTTATAGCTTCTAATTTGAATGGAAGGAGACGGGTGTTGTGTTGGTGTAAATGGTAGCACAGTGGTCCGGATAACCAAAGATGTGGATTCGACTCCCATGTACGTCAATACTCATCTTTTTCCATTTCTCCGAGGTTTCTTACCCCCACTATCAGGCTAAATAATTTCTTTAATTTCTTTAGTCAAAATACGGCGATAGCTTACATTTCTAATAATTTCAAACCCACTCGCTGTTTCGAAAATATTCTTACTTGATTATACTATATATTTTCAACAGTAATACTATACTATACTATATTTTTTCAACAGTCATACTATACTATACTATATATTTTCAACAGTAATATTATACTACACAGACGGCTTATTATCGTCTGTTTATCCAAGCGAAGCTAGGTACGTCAGCTATATATATATATGTATATATATGGATGCCGTAGAACATGCCAATGGTAGCCGGGGCCAGCCGGAAGGGCCAGCTAGTATATATATAAATGTAATCTGAGTTTTTCGAATATTAATAATAACATTCGATTCGTTTGCAATTATGCAAACAACCTTATTTTTAAAGCCATGTCAGTAGAATGAACCCTTCATTCTTGCTCTTGTGTTGGCATGTAAATAAATAAAAAAATAAATAAATATATATATATATATATTGGTAAAAGGAAAAGAAAATGCTGACAAATTGTTCACAGTGAAAAATAGTTTAATTAGGAATAAGTAAAAATTAGTAATAAGTATTGGTTAGTATTCAGTTTTGGTTTTAAGTTTTACCGGTTGCGCATTTCTAATGCTTTTCAAAAATAATTTTGAGATAGAGTGCCCGTGATGTTTGCTCTAATCTGATTAGTTTTGGAAATTCTGCCTGTTTTCATTATCACAACAATGAACCTCTTTACTACTTCACACACACACACACACACATATTTGTCTTAAAAGACTTATTTTTCAGTGACTTCTCAATCAGCCGAGATAAACCTACATTTGGCGCAAAATAAATGTTTAACATTCACATGACCTCTACCGACCAATCAAAATTGTTTTGACCACAAGAATTTTTGCAACACGAATTGGCGCGAAACTTATTTTAATACATCTGGAGCCACTTTTTTCACATAAAACAGGTAGAATTTCCAAAACTAATCAGATTATAGCAAACATCACGGGCGCTCTATCTCAAAATTATTTTTGAAAAGCATTAGAAATGCGTAACCGGTAAACACTTAAAACCAAAACTGAATACTAACCAATACTTATTACTAATTTTTATTTATTCCTAATTAAACTATTTTTCACTGTGAACAATTTGTCAGCATTTTCTTTTCCTTTTACCAATATATCATAACTCGTGTGTTACACCTCTATTCTTTTATATATATATATATATATATATATATATATATATATATATATATATATATATATATATATATATATATATATATACAGGAAACTGACTGGCCAGTCTTCTGATATGCAAATCTGGCTGATCAGTGGATCTTCTAATATGCAGATCTGACTCAGTCTACTAATATGCAAATCAGGCCGATCAGTCACTGTATATTTGAGAAAATAGCATATATTTTCACTACCTCTGACAGTTGGTAGGTGAACAGTGAGCTGTACTGATGAAGGGTGATACCCAGAAATATTAGTGTCTGCAGTTCTGTTTACATGCCAACGCAAGAGCAAGAATGCAGGGTACATTCTACTAACATGGCTTTAAAAAGGAGGCTTGTTTGCATAATTGAGTTACATCCTCAGGATTTAAAGTAGGAGTTAAAAAGGATTTGGAACTGCCATGAAATCAAGGTCGTCCCGATTGTCATAGGCGCACTAGGTACTATCTCAAAGAGTTTCCAAGAATGGTTAAAGAAGATTAGTCCAGCCCCGCTTTTTGGAAAACTTCAAAAGCATGCTTGCTGGAAACAGCAAGAACCCTTCGATACGTTCTGAATGTCTGAGGCTGCAGGTAGCGGCTTCATATTCATTTCAACAAACTTTCCAAAAGCATGCGCTGAGAAGAAGACAAAAATAAATAAATAAATAAACAGATAAAATAAAAATGGCGTAGACATACAATGCAACAGGAGGAAACATAATAGTACCACTGATGATGTTGCAGATGTGCAACGAAAGAACTTTGTTAGACTATATATATGTGTTTATATCTGTATTTTTGACCGTTGGTCAGTGAATGATAAACATTGATTGCCGAATGAATTAACTATGGAGATATAAATGATGCAGAAGCGAAAACCAACCGAACAGTGAGTATGTTCTGTTATTATTTCTGGCATTATTACAACAATATGACCCTACCCAAGTATAATATATATATATATATATATATATATATATATATAGCGCATATATATATATATACAGCGCATCAGCAAGGAATCTCACTTTATTAACAAATACGGACCCCGTCTAAACACTTCTCCCTAAGACGAACCCACAACATACACACGTCAACATACATACCCACATCAGCATACATCCTACATACATCTCTATCCACATATAAACACAATGACATACGTAAACACACATGTTCTATGGTGCAACACAAATATACACACATTTGCATACCTTTTGATGTCTATAGATATAAACGTGCCGACACACACACATACATAAACGCACACATGCATTGCACACTGATGGGCACATACATATTTGTACACAAGTATTCCAATACGGCAAAGCCTAATGCAGTACGTACAATCTGGACACTCACACACACCTTGGTATTATGCCAATACTATATATCATTTCACACCTTTTATTATTAAGGTTTTTGATGTTCTATTCAGAGAATCGTTTTTACTGAAAATATCGAATAATGTACACTATTTTACCAGTATCACAAAAATACTGGTCCACCCCCACACACACATTCTCTCACACACACACATATATATACACACACACACACACATATATACACACACACATACACACGCGTACATTAACATACAAAGAGACATACACACACACACACACACTTCTCCGTATAAGACAAGAGCTGAAAACACTTCTCCGTATAAGACAAGAGCTGAAAAATATCTTTTAACATGTTAAAATATCCCCCACACACTTACAGACACATTCATACTGACCATCCCTCTACCACGAATTACTCTGCTACATCCCCCCCCCCACACACACACACACTTGTCTTAATAGGAATTAGAACTGTCAACAGGCTGCGGTTCGCACACACATCCCTGCTGACCATTATCACAACAACGAACCTCTTTACTACTACTACACACACACACATATTTGTTTTGAAAGACTTATTTTTCAGTGACTTCTCAATCAGCCGACACAAATCTACATTCGGCGCAAAATAAATGTTTAACATTCACATGACCTCTACCGACCAATCAAAATTGTTTTGACCACAAGAATTTTTGCAACACGAATTGGCGCGAAACTTATTTTAATACATCTGGAGCCACTTTTTTCACATAAAACAGGTAGAATTTCCAAAACTAATCAGATTAGAGCAAACATCACGGGCGCTCTATCTCAAAATTATTTTTGAAAAGCATTAGAAATGCGCAACCGGTAAAACTTAAAACTAAAACTGAATACTAACCAATACTATTACTAATTTTCACTTATTCCTAATTAAACTATTTTTCACTGTGAACAATTTGTCAGCATTTTCTTTTCCGTTTACCTATATATATATATATATATATATATATATATATATATATATATATATATATATATATATATATAATAGGATGAAAAACTCAGAGCTGTACGGGAACCTCCCAAAAGTCAGCTCGAAAGTGGCACAGGGGAGACTGAGGTTAGCTGGACATGCTCACCGACATCCGGAGTTGACACTACACTCAGTGCTCCTGTGGGAGCCCCTGCATGGACACACTGCCATGGAAGATTCAATTGTGTTTACAAGAAATTTTGATCAATCCTTTTGACAACTACAATCTCTCTCATATCAGGAATTACTCCTTGAAAAGTTCGGCTATTTATTACCACTCTAAAAATTCTAATTTAGTCCAGTCCAGAAATAGCTGTCGAAAAGGCTTGAGCTCTGCCGTCGGGGTTAAACATTTTCCTATATATATATATATATATATATATATATATATATATATATATATATATAGTGAGAGAGAGAGAGAGTGTGTGTGTGTGTGAGAGAGAGAGAGAGAGAGAGAGAGAGAGAGAGAAAGAGAGAGAGAGAGAGACAGGGAGGGAGGGAGAGTGAGACAGAAAGATAGGGAGAGGGAGAGAGATTCTTATTGGCATTTATGTTATTGTCTCCGGAAGTAAAGATAAATCAATGTGAAAATGTTACGATTTGAACTCGTAATAGAGTATGTTCAGATCTTAGAAATGTATTTAGCTTGGTGGTTCTCTATTGAAAGTCATCATAAATGTTTTTATTATTGATGAGCATTTTTTATTTCAAATCCCACCGAGGTTAGCTTCGCCTTTCATCCCTACTGGGTCGATAAAATATACTACCAGTAAGTAACATACTGGGGTCGATTTATTCGACTTTCCCCTGCCCCAAAATTGTTGGCCTTATGCCTAAATTAGAAAATATTGATGGCCATTTCACTAAGTTCTGTATACAACATCAGCCATGGCTATGTTTGACCAGTGAGAGCTGCCGGTGGAGGTGTGTAAACAACAACAAAAACAACAACAATAATTACAACAACATAAACAACAGCAATAGTACCAAAAAATGGCAATAAAAACAATAAACTCGTATTTTCTGTTCGAAGCTTTTCGCTATATTTCCTGCAATTTTAGAATCCTTACAGAAGAGAAAAATCGATTAAAAATTGATTGGAAACATATTTTCAATTGACTGGAATTTGATTAATCATTTATTGAATTTCGACAGAGTTGACTGACATCTGCAAGATTAAAAGTTGATTGATAATGAATTTTAATTGCATTAAGTTAATCATAATTTCAATGACTTTGATATTTCTAAGTCCCTGCAAAACCTTGGCTGCGTTACGGTATCGATTCTCAGTTGAGATGCTTCTTTTAATTTGCACCGTGGACTTATATTTCTTGCAGCATTGATTAACTTCGTTTGGAACGTACTACGAACAAATTCAACAAGGTGTCAGTACTTGGGATGGTGAATGTCAGAAATATTACAACACACGATTAAGTACCTTGCTGTATGCGTTCAAATCCCACCCAAACTAATCGTAGCTTTCATCTTTCCAGCGTGGAAAAATTAATCATGCACCAAACATAGACATAAGCAGTAAATTGGCAGAATCTTTAGGATATCGGGAAGAACGCTTCACAGATTTCGTTCCAGCTCTATGCCTTTCATCCTTTCGAGGTCGATAAATAAGGCACCAGTCCAACACTAGGGTAGATTCTTTCCCCTTGTATGTCTTTCTTACTTTGAGAGAGTGGGATTGGCATCGACAAAGCTTTTCCTTACGTAAAAAAGATTCAAGCACAGGCATCGCTTGATATGTGACATTTTTTGCAATGCTGGGCATAGGCTAGTGCCTAGCAGGACTAAAACAAACCACGTCCGTGATGCTCATGCTTAAGTATTAAGCGATGTCATTATTCGAAATCGAGTTTCAGCTATCATGTGTGTATATATAGATGCAAGTATAAATACAGTATTGTAAGCTATTTAGTGGTATATTACGTGTTCCTCAGCTCCACCAAAGCCCGCAAGCTACACTCACTCCTCCCAACCACCCCCATCCACCACCACCCGCCCATCCCCATGCGCCCACCACTCTCCACCTCTCCCTCGACCCACACCCCTACCCAATCTCCACCACCCCACCTCACCCATCACCCCCCACCCAAACCCCACCACTTGTTGTCACCATACCCCCTGACCTCCCCCTCTCCGCACCTGAGCGCTCACTCCTTAGTAGAGGCCTTCGCTTCATACCCCACACTCCGCACAGCGACGAGTTCCGCACCCGAACGATTCGTGCGACGAACGAAGCTACAGGCACATTTCGGCCGAACGCCACCGGCTCCGGACGCCCCAGACCCGTTTCTCGCCCTGGGCCGACGACCATCTTCTTGGACGCCGGCCCCAGGGCAATTTAGCACCCTGGACGCGTTCGTCCATGCCAGCCGTAGCGCAGTAAATCGTTTCGACTTCCGCCACGGTTCCAAACGGTACAATATCTCACGGGGCGAACTCCTCGCTCTCCGCTCCCTCCGTAGCCGAGATGACCTCGTCATCAAACCGGCGGACAAGGGAGGCGCCGTGGTGGTGTGGCGCGCGGACCTCTACACGGCCGAAGCCCTCAGGCAGCTCTGTAACCTCACTTCTACCGCCCTCTACCCTCCGATCCCACCCCCTCTACCAACAACAAGTCTCCTCCACCATCCAAGACCTTATCGCCTCCTCCCTCCTCCCCCCACCGCTTCCCGCCTCATCATCCGCACCCCCCGCACCCCCACCATCTACTTCCTCCCCAAACTCCACAAACCCGACAACCCCGGCCGCCCCATCGTCTCCGCTTGCAACTGCCCCACCGAACTCATCTCCGCCTTTCTCGACTCCATCCTCGCCCCCCTTGTCACCACCCTCCCCTCCCACATCTCCGACACCAACTACGCCCTGCGCCTTTCCGACTCCTTCACCTACCCACCCGGCCCACAGCCCTTCCTCTTCACCCTAGACATCAAGTCCCTCTATACCGTCATCCCCCACGCCGACGGCCTACGCTCCCTCAAACACTACCTCGACCTTTGCCCCTCCCCCATTCCCTCCACCCCCACCCTCCTTCGCCTCGCCGAGCTGGTCCTCACCCTCAATTGTTTCTCCTTCTCGGGTGAGTTTTACCAACAGGTCACGAGGGTAGCCATGGGTACAAGAATGGGCCCGAACTATGGCAACCTTTTTGTTGGCCATGTTGAGGCCCAAATCTTTGCCCAGTACACCGGCCCCACGCCCGAACTGTACGGTCGTTACATTGACGACTGTATCGGAGCCACGACCCTCACTCGAGAACAGCTCGACTCCTTTCTCTCCTTCTTCTGCTCCTTCCACCCCTCCCTCCACTTCACCACCTTTATCTCCACCACCCACGTCCACTTCTTAGACATCTCCGTCGCCTTCGACCCCTCCCACTACTCCCTCGTCACCTCCGCCTTCTTCAAACCTACCGACTCCCACTCTTACCTCGACTTCACCTCTTCCCACCTCACCCACACTAAACACTCCATTCCCTACTCCCAACTCCTCAGGATCCGCCGCCTCTGTAGCCGAGATGCTGACTTCGAGTCCCAGGCCCTTTCCCTAGTCAGCTATTTCATCCGCAGAGGTTACCCCCCTCTCTCGTCCACACCGCTCTCACCCGCGCACGTGCTGTCCACCGATCCACCACCCTCACCTACGCCACCGCACACCCACCCACCGTCTCCCCTTCCCCATCACCTACCACCCCTCCACCTTACCCCTCCACCGCACCATCCGCCGCCTCTTCCGACCCCTCCACCTCCCACATCTTCCCAACGCCACCACTCCCCTCCTTCAAAAGCGCACGCAATTTCCGCACCCTCCTCGTCCACACCTCCCTACCCCCAACCCACGCTCTTCCCCCCCCGTTCCTTTCCCTGTTCTAGGCCCCGCTGCAACACCTGTCCCCACATCACCAACACCACCACCTTCCCGGGTCCCAACGGCCACTCTCTCTCTGTCCGGCATGCCTTCCGCTGCACCTCCTCCAACCTAGTCTACGGACTTCGCTGCACGGAGTGCATCGCAACTCACGTCGGACAGACGGGACGTCGCCTGGCGGACCGATTCACTGAGCACCTCCGGGATATTCGTCTCGGTGGTAGTTCCCCCATCGCCCGCCACTTTGGTGCCCCTGGACATTCGCACGCCATCTCACAGTCTGTGGCCTACTCCAATGCCACGGAACACCCGCCAATCTCCTTAGAGTCGAACAAAGAACTATCTTCATCTTACAGACCCACACTCCCCCCGGCCTGAACTCCCCACACTTATTCCTTTAGCCTTCTACCGCCCCCCTCCCTCCCCACATATCCCCCACTAACACACCCCTCCTTTTCACCGCCCACCCCACAACTAACAATACTAACACCTCCACTCCACCCCTCATCCGACCACCCTTCCCCAACTAACATACTAACATCCTTCCCCCCTCCTTATCACACGCACACACCCACCGGCACATATATACACGCGCTCACACTAAACACACACCCTACTACCACCACTAACCCTCACCCCCACACCTCCATCCCACCACCCCGCAACTAACCTCACTAACACCCCCTGACCCCAAGCACACGAACACACGCACCCACTTACACCACCCACCCCACACGCAACTAACATCACTAACACCCCCCAACCCCACGCACACGTACCCACACACCCTCGTACACCACCAACTCTACACACCCTACCACCACTAACCCCCACTCACACCTGCATTCACCCCTTCCCCACCTCCCGTATACTAACACCCACTAACACCCCTTTCATCAAACTACACACACACCAGTACACCACACTCCCTCCATAGAACTACACACACCCTTCTCTCCCGCTCCACCCACACCCTCGCTCCACACTCACTCATCCCACTAACACCTCTACTAATACACACACACACCCTCCTCACTCCAACTTTCACACCTACCCATCCTCGCCCCTTTACCATTCCACTCGACTGCTGCTATGCCCTCTAACCACCTCCCAGCACAAACAGACACACAGCACTCCCACCGCTTGACCACTTCCTGTTGCGCGCGCACCCCACATCTCTCCTCTTCCGACCATCTCTTCATGGAATACTCGTATGTGGAACTTGACCACCACGGAATCTACTAACATCATAGGAATTTACCAGCATTTCAACCATCCTCTTACGGAATCACCTATATAACTCACCCACACACACACCCCAAACAAATTTTTTCTCCCACACACCACCTTCAGCCCTCCCCGCTCGGACACCCTGTCTCCCTCTCCCACTCCACCCGCCACCACCCCTACACACCCCACACCCTTCCACCACCTGTTTTACCCCTTTTTAATTTCAGTTTATTTTGAACATGCTTTTATATTTATTTTTATTTCATTCCTTTTATTTTGATCATGCTTTATTTTTATTTTTATTTTTAATTTCATTCGCACCGTTTCCTTTCGCTATATGTCTCTCCACCACTCCCCTACACACCCTTTGAACTCTGTTCCCACACACTTCTCACCTGAGGAAGGGCTTATGCCAGAAATGTCGTTCCCCACCATCACCCCACTCTCCAGAGCGTGAAATTAATAAACATTCGTTGTACTGCCTCTCTGTTTTGTTCCTGTTCAAATTTTTCCATTATATATATATATATATATATATATATATATAAATATTTACACATACACCAATTAAACAAAGTCACAGGTATATATGTGTTTTGGCAACTATTTCAACCATTTTGAATTCGCGTTTGACCACTTCGGAAAATAATCTGTCCTAGCGAGTTTGTCCCCTGAAGAGCTCTAAACTCGAGATTTATCCTTAATAAGATATCTCAAAATGTGAGCGAAACCCATGGGTCGGGATTTAGTGATTTAATCCTGGTATGTATATAAACATTTTTAACTTTAATTTTTACCTAATTATGTATGGTTGACCGTATATTTAATTAATTTCCACGTGCTGTTGAAATGTTGGGTAAATATTCTATAGCGGTTGGCCGCGAAGACGCTGCTGTGGCGAATCTCCAAATAGTGTATGTTATGATATATTCACATCCGTATCGTCCAAAAAATTGGAAAAGTTGGGTCAACCGCATCCCTATACACACGCAAGTAAGTTCAGTTCAATGTTCTGATATACGTGTATAGATTGAATTGTAACATCCGTATCTCCAAATAGTGTATGTTATGGTATATACACATCCGTATCGTCCAAAAAAGTGTATGTTTAGGAATATACGCATCCAAGAGCAAGTAGTCAGCTCATATCGAACTCAGTATGTGCCGTTGTCCCATTGAGAATCTGAGTCCCCAAATCTGTGCGTGCAAGCAACCGCTATGTAGGCCACCAAGGGGCTCTGTGTAGGGTTGGGTATTTGGGTTAAGGTGTTAGTATGTGCGATTTCCCGTCATATGGGCCCTTAGGCTTTTAAGATAGATGTTTGAGTGGTGGAGGTGTGTTATCCAACACAAAAAGTAAAATAAAATAAGAAAGAATAGTAAAACCCAGAAGATGTGTGTAGGCCCATTAATGGTGTGTAAGTATTATTGTCCAATCTGTAACCGTGAGCACTCCATGGTTAGATGATCACGGATCAAAACCTAGTGTAGTGTTCAATCGATAGGAACGTGACCAGTCATAACTGTGGGAACGTCTTTTACAGCTATTGGGAGATAGAGACTTGATAGTTTTATGACCCCCAACTGAAGACGATAGCAGTCGCCGTGTTTTGACTGCTTGATCTTCATATGAGGGACTAAACTCTGTGAGTGAACATCGTTAATTTTCTCCCTCATATCAAGGATGTGAAAAGAATTCATTTTCACCTGACGAGATCAGTGACAATCGATCATGGCTACACGATCGATCTATCTCTTATTGAAACATGTGTCGTGATTAAAATGATTGGAAATGTATACCATGCCTTCGGATATTTTGATTTATGTATATATATATATATATATATATATATATATATATATATATATATATATATATATATATATATATACATATATATATATTTGTTTTGCGAGGTTTTTTATATGAAATCGTGTGTCGAAACAAATATTGATATACTTGAGGAGAGTCATATTGTTGTAATAATATTGCCAGAAATAATAACAAACACACTCATTGTTTGGTTGGTTTTCGCTTCTGTATCTGTTATATCTCCACAGTTAATTCATTCGGTCTTCAATGTTTACGATTGACTGACCAACGATCAAAAATACAGATATAAATACATATATATAGTCTAACAAAGTTTTTTCGTTGCACATCAGCAACATCATCAGTGGTACTATTATGTTCCTCCTGTTGTATTGTATATATACACCATTTTTATTTTATCTGTTTATTTATTTATTTTTGTCTTCTTCTCTGCGCATGCGTTTGCGTGTATGTATAGTGTTTGGTGTGCATTTGGGTGACTGTGTTTTGGTTATTGTATTCTATCTTAGTTTACTAGTGTGTGTTTATATGTGTTTGTTGTTATTTTGCTTGTGTATATATTTATTTATTCATTTATTTATTTATTTATATTTCTCTTAAGTCAGTATTGTTTGTTTGGGTGTTGTTTTTATTTCATTCATTTTTTCTGTTTCGCTTTGCCTTTCTATGCTCTATTTCGCTTGCCTCTTTGATTTACCTATCTGCTGGGTCATTTCTATGTTTAGATATTATTTTAATTTCTATGTTGTCATGTTAACCGCCATGTCTGGCGTATTCGTATAGTACTGAACCGATTTTTCGTCCTTTTAGTTCCCCTCAGTGTTGGTCTAACCTTTTACCTATGCTACGAGCTGTCTCACCGATGTATGTTGTTGTCATATTTCTGCAAGTACCCTCTGTACATCTTATGCTATAGATTATGCTTCTAGCTTTACAGTTTATCCGGGGGCTTACTTTACGTATAACACAATTCCTATTATGGAGATATAAAAGATACAGAAGCGAAAACCAACCAAACAGTGAGTGTGTTCTGTTATTATTTCTGGCAAGTCAGGGCGGTGGATTGGCAGTATCGCTAGAGGGTCGGACGCCATGCTTTGAAGCATAGAGTTACCTCCCTTTATGATCTGAGTTCAAATCCCGCCGAGGTTAATTTTACCTTTCATCCTTACAGGGTCGATAAAATAAAGTACCAGTAATACACTGGAATAATTGCTGGCCTTGTGCCAAAAGTAGAAACAATTATTTCTGGCAATATTATTACAACAATATGACCTTCCCCAAGTATAACAATATATATATATATATACATATATATGTTTGTATAAGTGTATATGCATATATAAACGCAATGTTATAGGCTATTTAGTGTTATACTACGTCCAATTAAAACAGTGATAACTCTCAGCTATATCAGATAAGGATTACTTTGCTAAGAAGATTAGAAAGATTAACGATAACTTGTGTAATAATCATTTGTAGATGTCTACAAACACACACACACATATAAATGTATATATGTATATATCCACCTACCCCCCACTCTCCTGAGCGTGAATTTAATAAACATTTATTGTACTGTCTCTCTGTTCTGTCCCTGTTCAATTTTACATTATATATATATATATATATATATATATATACACACACATATATATATATACACACACACACATATATATATATATATATATACATCTCTCTCTCTCTCTCTCTCTCTCTCTCTCTCTATATATATATATATATATATATATATATATATATATATATATATACACACATCTATATATGTGTATATGTGCTTGCGTGTATATGCGTTATATTAATATTAATTGGCTTAAAATAGATGTTTTTGAAAAAATATAGATTCTATCAAGTATATTTTGTTAGTCACAACCAATATATTTGATATGTACACTGCATTGAGTAAAAAAAATTATTCCTTTTTGTGTGATCACTGGGAGCTTGCGAAACTCCCGGTAGGAATAGAGAATAAATCAGTAATATTATATTATATTATATTATATTATTTTATATATATATATATATAGAGAGAGAAAAGATGAATATAAAATGAAAGTGCTCTTATAAAGGAATTTATTAGGTATTGACATATGTGTCTGTAACAGACGGAATACCTATGTATCGCTGCTTGCAAGCAGCGATACATAGGTATTCCATTACAGAAACATATGTCAATACTTAATAAATTCCTTTATAAAAGCACTTTCATTTTATATTCATCTTTTCTACATTTTCTCCGGAATATAATTTATACTCGTTGAGCAAACCTACACGTACGCTGTTCATCTCTAATGTGACGATATATTATCACTACATTATTGATAACTTGAAATTATATATATATATATATATATATATATATATATATATATATGCAAGTGTAATAGCACATAGTGCATAGGATGAGTTAAGTATAATTAATTAAAGCAGTGACATATACAGGTATTTAAGTTTTGTTGGATTATACATCCCAACTCATTCAGCCTCTTATATAAACAAAGATGGCTACCCCCGCACAAGGTTTTAGAAGTTTTTAGAAAATACATGAGAGGTTTCTAAGGTCAGGTAATCTCAAATTTAACTATAAATAGACAAATCCTTGAAATAATGTAAAGGGAGGTAGCTATGAATAACAAAAAAGTGGGGGCAAATTGTGTTGTGCAAAGTTAGAGTTGAAAAGTCGAAGAAAATAAATTCAGTTAAACCCGTCTATACCATTTTTCAGAATGAATTTTGCTTCGTGAGGACAGCGACTAAAACAGACGAGACGGGAATTTAAGCACTGTTTCTCTGAAGCCGGTTGCGATAGTATAGTCCACTTTTCCGAGTTACAGTGCTGGCAAGATTTTGTCCCATTAACATAGGAGGTGGATTTTTCTAGTACCCTCCATTTGATGGAGAACTGTGCCGTTACTTTTGAGGTTCCACACCTCGTTCGCGAGCTGGATGGTATGTTTTTAGTTGGGCTAGCAATTTCACCAATATATACGAGTTAGATCGATTAGTAATAGCCCACTGTACGAAAACCTCCTTTTTAATAATGAGGACCCCTGAATAAAGAAATCTACTAACAATGATCTATTCGATGTGTCAATGGGATCATTTGACAGTGCTTATATATGGGATTTAGTGGGCCTTATAATCTTAGACACTACGTAAGAAATTCCATGACTTCTATACGGGTTTATATAGTGATGGCACTATTGAGCCATAAACGTGTCCATGACCCGAAAAAAAAACTAATTACTACCTTCAGCAGCCTAGAACAAAAAATTACAATATCTACCAACTCACCAGTGTTACTTTCTTAGATGTTAATTTAGATCTACTTACACGCACATAAGTACCATTCCACAAACCCAGTAAGAAACTTAGGTACATTCATAAGGAATCTAGCCACCCCTATAGTTTTTAAAAACCTCATTAATAACATCAGTAAGAGGGTATCCAACTTCTCTTCTAGCAAAGCCATCTTTGACGGGGCAGTACCCTACTCCAACTAGCCCTAAGCAACAGCGATTTCTCCGAAAGAATCACTTACTCTCCAGATCTAGCAAGAAAAAAACGAGGTATATAGCCGTCATGTGGTTCGCACTCAATATGAAGACCAATGATGGTAGAACATTTCTAGCCCTCCTAGATCTTCATTTCACTGTAGACAATAAATACCGACAAATATTCAATTGCCATACAGTGAAAATAGGTTACTCTTGTACCAGTAACATAAAATCTCACATCTCTAACAAACGCAAAAGCCTTCAACCTTACGGATACTGATGCAGAAGGCCAGAGGCATGACTCCTGGACCTACAGTGCAACACTCCAGCTGTGATATATCAAGCAGAAATGACCTCCACCAACCAGAACCACCAAACTGGAGCCTGGATTTATGTCGTAATGTCTGAGAGCCGGTTCAAAAACCATTTTCTGAACCACGATATAACCTTCAGACATCCTGACAAAATACCGCCCCTTCTTTCTTCCTCTCCATCATCCCTTTCCTTTTCTCCATTCATGCACGCATGTGTGAGTGTGTGTATGCATATGTATATGTATACATATAATTCAAAACATACAGATCCACACATACACATAAAACAGATATACAAAATCGCCTAGTTATTTAAATTCCAATGGAAGAATGTTGTTTCTGGGCTACAGACCTGCTCTCTCAATCTCTTTCACACCCTCTATCTGTTTCCCTGCCCCCTCTTTCTTTCTCTTGGTGAGAAATTCAAAAAAATAATAGTTGTTTCTACTTTTGGCACAAGGCCACCAATAAACCCTAGTGTATTACTGGCACTTTATTTTATCGACCCAGTAAGGATGAAAGGCAAAGTTAACCTCGGCGGGATTTGAACTCAGACCATAAAGGGCCATAACTCTTTGCTGCAAAGCATGGCGTCCGACCCTCTACCGATACTGCCAATCCACCTCACAATAATTGTTTCTACTTTTTGGCGCAAGGCCAGCAATTAACCAGTCAATTACTGGTACTTTATTTTATCGACCCCGTAAGGATGAAATGCCAGAAGAACATACACACAGAACTGTCTGTTTCGAGACTGGTTCTCATCAGGCGATGTTTAAAAGACAAAATTCCTCGGTGGTCAGAATTATAAGGCCATCAGTCTAATGGGATATATGTCTGTCTGTCTATCTGTATATATGTATGTATGTATATATGTCTCATGGCCGGGTCGTTGGCGACTAAACTGGCAACCCCACCAAGGTTTCTTGGTGAGGAGGGTGACTTTGGACATCCTGCAGGACTAAAAACAAAACCTGTCAAAGGGCAAAGGAGCTCGTAAGAGTCAATAGCCATCCAAAATCACCGGGAGAGATGACCTCTTAGCTTTTGTCAAGGCAGAATTCTAGGAGAAGGAAAACTCTGATATAACACCTGCAACCCTGATGGTATCCAATGATGTTGACTTGTTCTTCTTTTTGGTAAATATCATCTTGGTTAAGAGAGTGGGACTGGCTTTGTGCAGTGCCTTTGCTCACTATAAAAGCTTCACGGCACAGGCATTGCTTTATATCTGGAAATCTCTCTGCACTTGTCGTCACAGGGTAACATGGGCCCAGCACTATGTGTCAATATTTGTCACAAGTGTAGTGTTTGTACCAGAGTTTTCAAGTCGCTGGCTGGACTAAAAGGTCACACTCGTTCAGCGCATCGGTAGGGGTTCTCCTATATGGATATAAAGTAGTGGCCGTACTCGAAAACGAGTTGGCAGCCACCATATATGTATATATATATGTATGTATATATCTATATATATATGTATGTATGTATATATGTATATATATATGTATGTATATATGTATATATATATGTATGTATATATGTATATATATATGTATGTATGTATGTATATATATATGTATATTTATATGTATGTATATATATATGTATGTATATATATATGTATGTATGTATATATATATGTATGCATATATGTATGTATATATGTATGTATATATGTATATATATATGTATGTAGATATGTATGTATATAGATATGTATGTATGTGGGTATGTATGTATGTATATATGTATGTATATATATATGTATGTATATGGATATGTATGTATATATGTATGTATATATATATATGTATGTATATATGTATATATATATATGTATGTATATATATATGTATGTATATATGTATATATATATGTATATATGTATATATATATATATATATATATATCTCCGGGAGAGATGACCCCTTAGCCTTCGTCAAGGCATAATTCTAGGAGAAGGAAAACTCTGATATAATACCTGCAACCCTGATGGTATCCAATGATGTTGACTTGTTCTTCTTTTTGGTAAATATCATCTTGGTTAAGAGAGTGGGACTGGCTTTGTGCAGTGCCTTTGCTCACTATAAAAGCTTCACGGCACAGGCATTGCTTTATATCTGGAGATCTCTCTGCACTTGTTGTCACATGGTACTATGGGCCCAGCACTGTGTCAATAATTGTCACAAGTGTAGTGTTTGTACCAGAGTGCATCGGTAGGGGTTCTCCTACATGGATATAAAGTAGTGGCCGTACTCGAAAACGAGTTGGCACCCACCATGTATATATGTATGTATGTATGTATGTATGTATGTATGTATGTATGTATGTATGTATGTATGTATGTATGTATGTATGTATGTATGTCGGGTCACTGTTGAGTGCTACAGGTAACATGTAACCCAGTACAACCTGCCACATGGTCGGGTCGTCGGCGACTAAACCGGCAACCCCACCAAGTTTACTTGGTGAGGAGGAGGATTTTGAACGCCCTGCAGGACAAAAAAACAAAAACCTGACAAAGGGCGGAAGAACTCATAAGAGTCAACGGCCGTCCAAAATTGTGTAAATATGTATGTAGACATGTACCGCGTGGTCAAACCACTGGGAGTGAAGGACCCCTAAACTTTGTCAGGGCATTCTCCTAGGAGAAGGCAACTGAGGAAACTGGGATAACTCCGATATAAAACCTACAGCTCAGAAGTTACCGATGATGTCGATCTTTTCTTCTTTTCAGGTTATAGCCACTGTCGCTCAGAGAGTGGGATTGGCTCAGTGCACAGTCTTTCCTCACTTTAAAAAATATTTTCACGCACAGGCATTGCACGATAGAATTAATTAATAATTATTTATAATGTTATATCGTGCAATGGCCATACTCGATAACGAGGGGGCAGCCATCATGTATGTATGTATGTAGATATATATGTGTGTATGTGTGTGTATGTGTGTGTATGTGTGCGTGTGTGTGTGTGTGTGTGTGTCTGTGTCTGCGTGAGTGTGCCGGTATGTTAAACATATTCAGGCATTACCATCCATATATGTGCATATTCATGGTGGTCACCACTAAGAATATATATATATATATATATATGTGTGTGTGTGTGTGTGTGTGTGTGTGTGTGTGTGTGTGTGTGTGTGTGTGTACAAATATATAATCTATTCTTAGAGGTAGCAGGCAGCCCCCATGAATATGCATATATGGTTACTTATGTCAAAATATTATTAAGATAGCGGCACATAAAATCTATACATATACACCTGACGTACACACACAGGTACACACACAAACACATACATTCACAAACACATACATACACACACACACAGACAGAGAAATACGCAGTAAGAGGAG
>OZ024741.1:104874567-104892067 GCA_964016885.1 Eledone cirrhosa
CGAAAAAAAACCCTGGGAATGTACAACAAAATTTTTTTATAAGCACAAAATGTAGACACCATCCCGAGGCCGAGGTATTCCGTACTTCTCTGTACTCTTATATATATATATATATATATATATATATATATATATATATATATATATATATATATATATATATAAATAAATAAATATAGGTAAATTCATGAGAAATTAACTGTACTTACTTCAGATGTTCCGACCATGGTTTCGTTGTGCAAGATCGATAACAGGCAGCCAAAATAGCAAGGACGATTCTTCAGGGACTTTCACTGAATACGAGGAAGGATCTTCAAATGACCCTCTACATATGATTTTTTTTTCAAATGGGAAAACAATATGAAGAATAGTAATAGATGGGCAGGTGGCAAGTTAGAAGGGTGCTAGAAATAGCCCCCCTTCCAGCTTACAGTTTTACTTGACCTAGCAGTATAGAAAAATTGTTATATATTTGCGCGTGCGTGTGTGTATGCAAAAAATAAACATAAACAACAAAGCAAACGACACATTACAATGAAAAAATGTATTAGTTTAATGCTTGATATAGTAGGAAAAGTGTCTTAACGTATCAGACGCTAGACCTTCCACAGAAGATAAAATGAGAAATAAAAGATGAAATAAAAAGATAAAGAGAAGTGGAAGGAATGGAAAAAAATTATTTGAAAAAAAGCACATGAGTATTCAGTCCCAGCATCGCTAAAATATAGTACTAGTTTTGTATTGGGTTCTATCTAATCTATCTCACTACCACTCAAACTACCACAAACACACACAAATAAATTATCTGATCTGTATATAAATTAGAAACCATTAATTAGATTTCAGTTATATTTTCTTTAGCCAAGTTAAATCCTTTCATGAATGGAAACCCAAAATCATTTCCTATATATACTTTCGTTTGAATAACACTTATAATTATCAAATGGATTAGAGAAATTATATCTCAGTTTGTCAACTAAGAAACAAGTTGAAATCTGTTCTTAGAAAAGAACTGTCATTGGTAAGATATTTCAAAAACGACATAACGTAAGAAGCAAAAGAGATTATCTTTATCTACGAAATGTTCAATAACTAACAACTTTTAATTCCGTTAATGAATAAATAGGTGCAGATATGATTGTGTGGGTAAGGAATTTACTTCACAACCATCTTGCTTCAGGTTCAGTTACACTTGATAGCACCCAGGGCAAATGTCTTCTACTATAGCCTCGGGTTGACCAATACCTTGTGGGTGGAATTTTGTCGACGAAAACCGAGGAAGTGCGAGCGTGTGCTTCGCATCGTTGTGTGTTTGTATTCCAGGTCAGGTTTGTTGGAGATAGAGGTCAGACATAGTTTTTCCTGATTATACTGATTATATGTTAATGACATATCAATTACATAATAATGGGGTAGTGATGGCTGCAGAATAATATGAAAATTACGCAATACGACGGCTGATGCCTGATAACGCCCGTAACACCCATACCAGTGATTGGAACAGGTTGGTTGTTGTTATACAATACCAGTTACAAACACAAGAGTTCCAACTAGAGTAAAATAAGAGAAAACAAACAACAGTTTACAATTTTACCTTGTATTTCATGATATTTCGGAGGTAAAACCTCTTTTCAATGTATGTTTGGAATAAATAAGGCTTTTACGGAGTTTTCCCAAAGTAGTAAATATTTTTCTTGTAGAGTATGCCCAATTGATAGGAATGTGCAATATTATAGAATGTGAAAAACCATAGTATACACATTTATTCTGAGTAATCTCGATTGTAATATCAAAATAAAGCTTCAGTGTTTTGTTCAATTTTTGAACGCCCATTTAAAATTGCTGAAATATTGTTTATATTTCTCAATTATAAATTAACACAGGTATTTTTGACTTTTAATTATAGCAACTGATAAGAATAGATTGTAATTAATATAAAGCCCATTGAGAATTCTTAAATCTACCTCTAAATATTGTTTACATTGAAGCCTATTCAATAAACTGATAGCATTTTAACGGCTTCTAGTAACATGTATCAGAACGTTTTAATGAGGTAAACATTGAAAACAACTCAATAGTCACTCTATACACACATACATACACACACATACCCCCACACACACATATCAATATCAATATATATATATATATATATATATATATATATATATATATATAATATGATATAATATAATATATGATCAATACTTTGGTGCACAGAAATATATATCTTTATCTTCTTCCATATTTATTTGGAGAACGAAAAAGCCGCCGCAACAAATGATATGTTTACATAGCTTGGCTTACTGATTAAAACTTGCTCTGATTTTAGACAGACATAGAGGCATATATATATATATATATATATATATATATATATATATATATATATATATATATATATATATATATATATAACGAAGGAAATGTGATAAGGAACCAGATGGACCATAACGCACCAAAGTACTCAATACTTGGGATAGTAGAGTGGGTAATAGGAACAAGTATGACCCTGACGGCAGAGATCAAGCCGTTCACCGACCAGGAAAGAAATATCATCCTCCACGCCAGGAAAACAGTCCTACTTTTCGACAACTCCAAATGGATAAAGAGAGCTCCTGACTCCCCCTTCGACGTCAGTATGGGCGCGACGGAGTCGGCTGAGGTCACAGATCTTATAGGATTATTCCTACTATTTAAACTCACCGAAATGTTTCCTGCATTCGGCAGTGGATTGTACCGCGATGATGGGCTCCTTACCCTCAAAGGGTACAACCCCAGTAGTACAGACCGGGCCCGCAAACAATTAATCAGCTTCTTCCGCGACTGGGGATTTAAAATAACCCTACAAACGTCCCTAACCCGAGTAAAATTCCTGGACGTTACCATTAACCTCGATAATGATCTGTACTACCCATACAGGAAACCAAACGACAACCTGCACTACATCCACCGCCGGTCGAACCATCCTAGAAACATCACCAATAACCTGGTTAAAAACATCTCCCTCCGCATATCTCGTTTGTCCGCTAATGAGCAGATATTCGACGAACATGCGCCTTATTGCAACTAGGCCCTCAAGCGGAGTGGCTTCCGGGAGGAAATATCCTATTATCCAGCTTCCATTAGCGGAACCAGCAGGCGACACCGCCGCTCACGCAACGTAACGTGCTTCAATCCTCCCCCACAATACCGAGGTGACAACACCTATCGGGAAAATCGTCTTTAGGCTCATCGAAAAACACTTCCAACTACAACACCGCTACCATAACATAATAAAAAAAACACCATCAAACTTTCCTACAGCACCACACCTAACTTCGCACAAAACATCGTCTCCTCTATCAACAAAAAACTCAACCCCTATGGAAGAAATAACCTAGACAGCAGTGGAGAGCCCACCAGGAGGTGTAACTGTCCTGATAGATCCCTGTGCCCCCTCAACAACAGATGCCGATATCGTAATGTGATCTACCAGTGCAACGTGAGGACGGACACCTCCAACAAAGCTTATATAGGATTAACCGGTTGTGACTTCAAGACCCGGCTCTACCTACACAGACATACTTTCCGAAACCCGGCCCGGCGTCATGCCATTACACTTTCGGTCCACATCTGGGACCTTAAAGATAATAATGTAACCTACAATCTCACTTGGAGCTTACTGTCCAGAGCTAACTCTTACACAGGAGGACGCCGTCCATGTAACTTATGCTCGGAGGAAACATTACAAATGCTGTTTTCGAAGGACCAACTCCTAAACGAGAAAGACGAACTGGTAACTGCATGCAAACATAGATTGCGTAGGACTTACCTCGCCCTCAAACCCCATAATGACCCGGGGGGGGGGGGGGGGTAGACTAGGGTTGAAACACCCCACTTGCCGATTTTGTAAGGGGTAACCCCTGCTTACAAAGGTAGACGTAACTTTTTTTTTATCTTTTCTTCTATAGTTCCTTCTTCCCCCATCTCTTCCTAGTCCTTCCACCCCAGATCTCCTTCCTTGTCTTTTTTTCATCTTTTCGCCCACTGCGATGCAGCCCATCGGTCCTCTGTAGCCTCAGTACCCCCCACCCCCCTAATTTTAAGATAGAATTGGCCGATTATGCTTTTTATAGCAGATGTGTTACACTCCAGTAAATTGTTTTCTTTCTGGTTGCTGCTCCATTTCCGTGATTTCTAAATTTCTTAGTGGTATTTTTGTAATAGTATTCTAGTATGTTTGTTCTCAACTTATTAACCTGCCATTGTAAGATAGCATTGGCTGATTACTAACTAACTATAGCAGTGGTGTTAGACCCCCTGTAAAGCCGGCTTTATAAAATTCTTTCACTACAATCTCGTTTTTAGTATTTTTCTCCACCTATTAAATTTTTCTATAGCTTAGCAATACCAATGAGAGATTTGGTGATTGTGGGGATAGAGTAGGAACCAGAAATTGTTTTTTATATATGTATTTCCTTATTTTTATAATGTTTTTTTGTTTACTCCCTTTCGATTTACCTATTCTTTCAACTTCTCCAGTACACTTTTTTCGACCTTCTTTACACTATCCTTAGAATCTGGTGTATAGATTTCACTTTCAACGCTTGACTGGGTTTCCCCCACTCCCTCTTTGTTCTACCGGCAAGTTCAGCCACCCCTACCTCCCACTAAATGCCTAGAATCATCTGTCTTTACAACACATTTTTGCCCAATCCTTTTGACAATTACTATCTTCCCAAATAAGGAATTACCCCCTGAGAAGTTCGGCTATTTATTTACCAGGCTAAAAATTCTTATTTAGTCCAGAATTAGCCCTTCAAAACGGCTTGAGCTCTGCTGTCGGGGTCATACATGTTCCTATATATATATATATATATATATATATATATATATATATATATATATATATATATATATATATATATATGTATATATATATATATATATATATATATATATATATATATATATATATATATATATATATATATATATATATGTATATATATAAATGTATATATATATATATATGTATATATATAAATATATATATATATAAAGAGAGAGAGAGAGAAAGAAAGAGAGAGATACCACCCATGTAATATCCGTTCGTTATGCTATCTATACACAGAGAGGGAAACACTACACCTCTCACTCAACCAACCTCCCCCTCTCTATTTAACTAAAACATATATATATATATGTTTGTGTGTGTGTGTGTGTGTGTGTGTGTGTGTGTTGTCTTGGATATCTAGCGATATACGGTATATTTACGAATTAACATTTGAGAGGCTTTAGCTATAAATTTTGGAAGCTGATGACAGAGCCATCAGGCGGATTTCAGTAGAAGCAGAGGCGAATGACTGTCAACAATCATCGTTTCTGACTCTGGTCATTATCAAGACAACGCCCCCTCATCCTGATCTCTGCTGGAACTCAATATAAGCGAATACAGATAGTTTTGACGCCTATGTTGAATTCCAGCAGTGAGCAGAATGAGGGAGCACTGTCTTCATAACCACCAGAGTCAGAAGCGATGGCCGTCGACAGTTACCTGCCCCTGCTTCTGCTGCAATCCATCTGATGACTCTACGTTATCAGCCAGCCTCCTCCAAAATTCGTATTTAAAGGATTTCAAATGTTTATTCGTAAACATACCGTATATTGCTAGATATACAAAATACACATATTTATATGCATACAGCTATGTCGGAGCAAAAAACCTTAATTATATATTTATATATATATATATATATATATATATATATATATATATATATATATATATATTATTATTATTATTATTATTATTGTGGCTTTTTAATGGGCTTTCTCCACGAATGTTCCTCGGAAGTCTCCCCCCTATTGGGGAATTTTTTCATTGTTCTATTATTACATCCTCTGTTTTTTGGGGTTTTTTACACGCAGAAATGCCCTTTTGTACCGTCCTGTATTGTCCTGTACGGTCCTTAATGTCTACTTTGTGTAAACCTTTGTGGTTAATAAAGAAAGCATTATTATTATTATTGTTCTTTGAGTCTCAGTCATTGATGTTATTTAACTGGAAAGTTTGTTGAAATGAATATCAAGCCGCTACCTGCAGCCTCAGATATTCAGGACGTATCGGAGGGTTCTTGCTGTTCCCAGCAAGCATTCCTTTTGAAGTGTTCCAAAAAGCGGGGCGGGACCAATTTTCTTTAACCACCCTTGGAAACTCTTTGAGATAGTACCTAGTGCGCCTATGACAATCGGAACCACTTTGACTTCATGGCAGTTCCAAATCCTTTTTACCTCCCACTTTAAGTCCTGGTATCGGTTAATTTTCTCCCTCTCCTTCTCTTGCACTCTTGTGTCGAATGGGCAGGCTACATCCACAATCAGGCACGATCTTTTTTCTTTGTCCACCAGGTCAGGTCTATTGTCTTCCAGTTTCTTGTCCGTCTGTATCCTAAAATCCCACAGCACCTTCACCTGATCGTTTTCCATCACCGACTCTGGCTTATGCTCATACCACTTCTCAGAATGTGGTAAATTGTTTACTTTGCATAGGTGCCAGTGGATCACCCTGCCCATCACATCATGTCTCCAGCCTTTATAGTGAGTCTGGGCTAGGTGTTTACACTCGGATACAATGTGATCCACAGTCTCCTCTCTCTCTCCACAGATCCTACACAGTGGGCTAGCCTCCTCGTTGTAAATATGGTGTTTCAGCCACTTCGTTTTGAGGGCCTGCCCTTGCGCAGCCATTAGCATTCCTTCTGTAGCCTTTTTAAGGTCTCATCTTTTCAACCAGTTCCATGTCTGTGGATCTCTAAATTCAGTTTTCTCAAAGAAGGTACTATGAAGGGATTTTCCCTGAAGGCTGCTCTTTCTCCTTGTTGTTATTTCCTCCTTGGACATCCCTGGTCTATTGTCTTCCTCTTCAGTACAATTCTGAGCATTGGCTCCCTACTATCAGTCACGTATTTGTGTAGGTTGTTTTTCTCCATCTGAACACAGTGCTCTATGCTGATAGCAGTGTTAGTTATAGAGTAGTCGCCACTTTAACAGGGTAGATTATTAAGTAGTCGTGGTCAGTGTGGTAAGTGATAGTATCCTCGTTGGGTTATCTTGTTGACATAGACGTGAGGGAAGGCCCCTCGATCTATTTACAATATTCCTTTCGTCAGGTCGCCAATTCCAGCAGCATGGATTATAGATGTTATTGAGACACGAGTAACATAAAAATGATTTCAACAGCAGAAATTAGAGATGAAATGTATGTTTATTTTTGATGTAGCACAAACAATGTTTGTTAACTTATATGGTTGAAGTTACAGATAAGAAGAGGTTACAAAAGGGAATGTGCCATTGCGCCGTTAAGCCGGCGAGGCTAGGGTGCAAATCTCACCGTTACATTATGCGTGTTGCTGGCTTGAAGTTTCTGGTACAAGAGAGAGATTCTTCAAATCTTCGCGGGGAATTTCTTCCTCAGGGCGCGTAGGGATACATCCTCTTCTACTGGCGCTGATTGGCTGAACTGAGCCAAATCACGCACAGAGAATGTATGTGAGCCCGCGGAATGTAGGTCACTACATCACCTCCGACCAGATTTTCAGCCGAAAATCGATAACGAAGAAACCAAGGACCCACATATTATTGAATCAGCAAGAACAAATGCTGAAAGAGCACATCAGTGAAAAAATAATTGAGCAGAAAGATTCATGCAAGAACAAAAAAAAAATTAGGCGCGACGGGCCGTGTTGAGCCGCTGTCAAATGACTAGCTGTTTTGTAGTTTAAACGAGACCCCCAAGGGCCTACCAGAAAACAGATAAAGTCTGACATGGGCGAAGTTGCTGTTCTTGCATTAAATGTTAATGGTAAGTGTTGTACCAGTAGCTGTGAACGAAGCTATTATGGTAGTTTACCAGTGCTGGCGAGAAAATGATGGCCCCCAGATGTATTGTCGAATGTGCTGTGGAGCCAGGAAAAAATGGCTGGTTGCTTTGTAAAGAAAAAAAAAGCAAGTTTAGTCTGTAGGTGGGTTGCAGTGTAAATTCCATAATTCGGGCGAATCCACAGAAGTGGCCGAAATGCTGACAAGTCCAGTTCAATTTGTTGCTTTCCCAGCGAGTCGGGCAAAAATAACAAGACAGATGGCCGTCATGGACGATTAGTGTGCAACGAGATGCGAAGCTGTTTGAGTTCAGCTGCAATTAGTATTCTCGTGTTGCGGTGCCTATTTGAATCCAGTGGAGTAAGCTCTGTGAGCTGCTAGCATGGGTGCAAATCTCACCGTTACATTATGCGTGTTGCTGGCTTGAAGTTTCTGGTACAAGAGAGAGATTCTTCAAATCTTCGCGGGGAATTTCTTCTTCAGGGCGCGTAGGGATACATCCTCTTCTACTGGCGCTGATTGGCTGAACTGAGCCAAATCACGCACAGAGAATGTATGTGAGCCCGCGGAATGTAGGTCACTACAACCTCTTCCACCTTCAGATCTCCTTAAGTAGAGTCTATCGACATCACTCCTCTTGTGGAACATGTTGTAGAAAGTCAATAGCTTCCTATACTTCCTATCCATTTCTTTTTGTTCAGCAACATTCCATCTCAGAATTCCCGCACTGTACCTAATAATAGACACAGCTCCGGAATTCACTGCACTTATGGCATTCCTACTACTTAGATGTGATTTTAATACGCTCCTTACTCTCCGAATGTATTCAGATCTTATCAATTCCTTCATTTTTTTGTTCTTGATGTCATCAGCCTCCAGCACACCTACATATTTGTATCCTTCTTCAGTGTCAATTTCCTTTATCATCTCACCTGTTGGTACCTGGATTCCGTTGCTTCTGCTCAATTTATCCCACTTCATCACAAGGACTCCACACTTACTAATACCAAATTGCGTACATATATCATTGCTTAAAATACGGACAGTGTCAACAAGTATATCCAACTCCTTCTCACTCTTCCCGAAGCGCTTAAGATCGTCCATGAAGAGGAGGTGATTGATGATAGGCTCTCGCTTTCACAACTTGTATCCTGCTCTCACTTTTCGCAGTATAATGGTCAGGGGTATCTTCACGACTTCTAAAGATTCTCCAGCCGATGTTAAATCTGTTTCCCAGGACTTCATACTTTTGCTCAACAACTGTCTGATGTTATCTGCCACCTTGAAGATCTCTAGGCTTTTGGTGATCCAAGAATGAGGCACCATGTCAAATGCCTTTTTGTAGTCTATCCATCCCATGGCAAGACCAGTGTATCTCTTCCTGCAATTCCTCATTACCATCTTATCAATAAGTAATTGGTCCTTTGTACCACGGGACTTCTTTCTGCATCCTTTCTGTTCGTCTGGTAACAAGTTGTTTATGTGGAGGTGATGGTAGATTTCCTCAGACACAATGCTTGTTAACAGTTTCCACATTACGGACAGACATGTGATAGGTCTATAGTTGGTAACATCATTACCCTTAATTCGGTCTTTCATTACCAGAACTGTGGTACCTTTTGTGAACCACCCTGGTACCTCACCTGACATCAAGCAGTCATTGAACATGGTTGTCAGTTTCGGGTGGAGAGATGTTATATTTTTAATCCAATACCCCTGCACACCATCTGGGCCTGGTGATTCCAGTTGGTTAGTTTTTTGGCCTGCCCCTTAAGAGTTTCAACTGTGATACTCAAATCAGTTTGTTGGTGTGCCTGTTCACTAATCTCCTTTTGTACTGTCTCAATCCACACTGCCTGATCATTATGTTTAACATCCTTCTCCCATATTCCTCTCCAGAATGTCTTAATTTGTTCCGCCTCAGGGATCAAGTCGTTGCCTCTTTCTTTCCCTTCAAGCTGTCCAAACAACATCTTCTGGTTGTTGTCAAACATGCGGTTCTGTCTATACTGACTGACTCTGCTCTCGTATCGCCTAATCTTTGCACTCTTTGCTACAATGCGTTGCTTCAGTTCCTCTATGATAATATTTAGCTTTTTCATCCTAGTTTTGTACTTTATTTCCAGTCTATTTTTAGTGTCTATGTTTTTTAATGTCCCATTCAGTAGGGACTCAAGCTTTCCAATGTCATTTCTCATTTCCCTGATTTGACCACTCAGTCGTTTCTTCCACCAAGGTTCTGATATTTCTTGTTTGTTGTTTTCTCTCGCTTTTATGCCAAGTAATTTCCTCACCGCATTTAATGTTGTTTTGAGGATATTGTTGCACTGGTGAAGGCTCCTTGCCTCAAGGTATGGGATGACTTTGTTTACCTTAGCTGTTGTTTCTTTTAACTTTTTCCTGTCTACAAATCTTAGGTTCATAGGTTTCCCACTATCATTGTTCATTTCATCTACCACTAAGTTTAGGATATCAACCAAATCTTGTCCTAGCCCGTCAGCATTCATTTCCTCAATGGCCGTATCTTTGTTCCAGGTATTATTTATTTCAGCATTCAGATCATTGTCTGCTTCGGATGCTTCCTCCGTTCTCTCAACCTCTTCATCTTCATCTCCCACTGGCTTGTTTCCCTGGCATACTCCACTCTCCATTTCCAACCTAATCTCTCTGCTCAGTTCCTCCAGTTCCAGCTCGCTTATCCACCCATTAGTTCTTATTAGCCGAGCCTGCCCGGCCAATTTTTGTTCATCTAATTTAAATAGACCAATCTCGTTCCAGATGTTATGCATCCGTTTCCTATAGCCTTTTTCCTTGGGGTTACTCTTCAAGTAACATTGCATAACAGTTCTATTCAATTCTTTCGTCCAGTTGGTTCTGGTCCCTTTCCTTCTTCTTCCTCCAACACCAGCAGTATTTGGATGACAGCCAGGTCCCTGCTGCTGGGCCAGGGAGCACCTGCTGGATGAGAGTCTGTCACATGGCATTCCAGTCTCCACTTCACCGTTATTCGAACTGTTTAGGTTCGACATTTAAACACTCATATCGAGGATTGGTGAATGTATGGTTACATAACTACCTGTGATTTCATCACCCCCGGTGGTTTTAGCGTGGCATTAGCACGCTGTAGACGAACATAAATAAATTAACAAATAAATAGATAAAAACTTTAAAAAATAAAAATAAACATAAGTTTCATTGTAATGTTTGAATGTCTGACTTAGTTTTTTGTTTGTTTGTTTGTTTTTTCCTTTGCGTTTTTCGTTTTACAAGGCCAGTAACATCGGTTACTAGTGTTGTTGTTGCTGCTGCTGCTAAGGCAAGTATGGGTTGTTGTGTTCAAAACTTTTGAAATTCGTGTTTGTTGTTGCGTTTGCTTCTGTCTGTGTTCTGTTCTATAATTTTTCGACTTATTGGTTATCATTATTATTTTTTTTCCTTTCATCCCTTCGAGGCCGACACAACAAAGCACCTGCAACACACCGGGACAATTGCTGGCCCCGCGCCAAAAGCAGAAACAATTATTATTATTATATTATAGTTTAGATTTGACATCGTTTAAACTAAACATTTTGAGAGAGTTTAGAGATACAACATAATTATTTTGGTGTTGTTATTATTATTATTATTATTATTATTGAATGCTATGGTTGACGGAGGCTCGGCTCTGTAAGGTATTGTAAATTTTGAACGCTATAACAATTGTAAATTGTTTAAAACTTAGACCAACTTGTAGACAAAAACACCCTCCTCCTCGTGAGAGGGGTCTTTCTGCCCGTTATTTGGCCCTTCGGGGTTAAATAACTGCTTATTGGGGTTTTGTACCCAATATTTATTTTAAACAAAAAAAAAACAACATGGCTACGAAAAAGAAATTTCATAGGTCACTCCCACTCATTCCGTCTTCTTCCTCAATCATCACTACAGCAGAGAGAAGATTGTCTCTCTCCCTCCCTTCTCTTTCGCAAGCAAAGAAAGAAAAGAAAAGTCTCGTGCAAAGCGTGTAAGGTTTCTCCACGACGACGACGACAGCAACGAAACAGGTGTGCGGGAAATACGAAAACCCAGTTCATTCGTCTGACGTCAGGAATAATAGCAGTAGCAGCCGTAATAACAACAGCAACAGTGACAATGAAAACAACAGTAGCAGCCGCAACAGCATCACCAGCAGCATAAACAACAACAGCATTAGCAGCAGCAACACCAACAACAACCACAGCAACAGCGGCGGAGGCAGTAGTCGTAGTACCTGCAGCAACAACAAAAGTAACAGCAGCTCTGACAACAACAACAACAACAGCAGCAAAGAAAAGCCAATCTCATTTGCAGGTATTGCGAAAAACTTGGAAACAATCCTCATAACAAATGAGGAATTAGAGGAAGCGAAGAAGATGGTGACAAAGAATGGACACCGAGCAATCTGCAAGGCAGCGGAAACATTTTTCGAAACCCAACAGCACTGTACAGTAAGTACAGTAAGTACAAAATCCCATAGGGTGGAAAGAGCCACAGAGGCTCAAATACAAAAAGCCTTGGGGTCTGTGTGGCAGCGGAAAACGCACATCACCCGAGGCAAAAAATATGCCACCGTAGACGTACTTTTTGCCACACCCCAGGAGGCAAAGGCCCAATCCGTAGTGACCCTAAGGAGCGAGGAAATGGTGTTGGTGCCCTCCTACTGCGGGCAAAAAATTGTGAGGGTCAAACTGACCCACGTCCCCCCCCCCCCCCCGGAATGGCCCTTCTTGGCTGGCCGCGTCTGTCCTCGTCGGAATCGAGGACAAAACAACTGTACTGCAAGTACAGAAAAAAGTAAGAGAAGATTGGGTCGGCACCTCCATTGAGATGCTAATCCAAACCAACGAGGAGTGCATCGAAGCTATCCCGGATGTGATAGACTTCGATAACGGCACTCAACTGCCCATAAGTGTTGAGGGAAAACGTCCGAAATGCTTTCGATGTGGATCGAAGACTCACCTCAGGGCCTTCTGCAACGAGAAGATCCTGAGAAAGGAGAAAACCCCCCTCCTTCCGAAACCGGCTCCACGGCTACCAGCAACAGGACAAGCGGCAACCAGGAACGATACGTCCGTGGCACCCATAGCCACGCCACGGAAATCAAAAACAGCAGCAGCAGTGGAAATATTAACAACAACAACAGCAATACCAAATGCAGCTGCAACAGAGACTCCAGTGCAAACATCACCAACAACAACAAGTGAAAGAGTGGAGCTGGTACCCCTCCCCGACCTCACAGAATCAGACATGGAGTGTGAGGTGGGAGAGGGATGGCAAAAGGTCGTAAGAAGGCACAAACGCAGAAGAAGCGCATCGTCGCCTTTGAAAAGGGAGGAAAGAAATGAGAAAAGGGTAAAGTCTACTGCAAATAGACCCACAGCAGCAACACCACCAACACCATCACCACCCACACTAGCACCACCATCACCACCGGCGACAACCCCACCGCCAACAACACCTTCAACACCACCACCACAAGCACCAACATCGCAAACACAACAACAAAACACACACACCCAGCAACAACGACAAGTAAATAGCAGAACCACACCCCACCCCCAGAAAAACAAATGCACGGCAATAAATACACACAACAAGAAACTAATGACTTACATAATTGAACACACAGACATTTCACAACACGACTACATAATACCAGCACCAATCAAAACGCCAACTAACATAAGATTTCTAAAAATAGCACAGAAACAATACACAAACATTAAAACGAAATTCCCCAACGCAGTTGGTGATTTCAGGGACCTAGGAGGAACTATCAATCGAAGAGTATATTCAGACATTCTCATAGAAGAGCCGACGATCAGCCGAAGGGACGATTCAACGGTCCCTTCACCAGACGATCAAGTGAAAAGGGATGTAAAAACCATCCCTCCTCTACCAAAAGTACGGTAAGTGGTCTTTCCCATCTTTTCCACTCTATTTTAAACATGACTTCACTCAGAATAGGCAGCATAAATGCGCGTGGCTTGGAGTCGTCATGGAAGCAGGGTCATCTGCTGAACGACCTCAGGTCACTAAACATAGATGGCCATCAGCGAGACCAGAATCTCCGAAGCACGGGCCTTCGCACCGATCTTCGGCGGCTACGAGGTGTACGCATCTCCCAGCCGTCCTGGATCGGGGGAGGAATTGCTGTGCTTTTTCGGAGAGGTTTGGATCTCGCCATACGGGCCATCTTCCTGGACCCAGAGGGTAAGCTGGTGGTGCTGGACGTGACCAGCGGAGACGGGCAAGCTTTCAGGCTAGTGGCCGTCTATGCCCGACAGGAGCAGGGCGGCCTGATTTCTTCCGGCGTCTTTAGTGTTAGTGGGCGACTGGAACGGGATCTTAGATGCACGCTGGGACTGTGTGGGATTAGCGGATAGGGGTGGAGGGTGCAAGAGCCTCACCAACCTGCTCAGGCGTTTTGAACTGTCTGACAGGTACCGATTGGATTTCCCGAATGTGCCAATGTGGACTTGGACAAATCGCATACGGTCATCCAGATCATATCTAGATAGAGTATTTTGTAGGGAAATAGATAGGTCTAGCAGAGGCTGTCCACAATTCAAGATAGTCAGCTACACGGACCACAAATTCGTGATCTGTGTGCTTGACTTAGATAGGCTTCATAGACGAGGACCCGGCTACTGGAAGCTAAACGCGTCCTTACCAGCGCGCAAGGCCTACAGAGACCGGATTAGCGAACTAGTTAAGCGGGCGTTGACGGGGGCCATCGTCAACAACAAGTGGTGGTTTGCTCTGAAAAGAGCGATTAGAATAGAATCCATTAGGTTTAGTAAGGCTTTAGCAATAGAGAAAAATAGAGCAGAGGGAGAACTAGTTAGAAAATTAGACGAGGCGCATAGTAAAGGCATTGCGACCGACGTGCTTGCGGCGAAATTGGCCCTCGACCAATTCTTCAATGCAAAGCACGAAGGCTGCGTTGTCAGAGCAAGGGGGCGTGCTCTCAGACACGAGGGGACGAAAGCCGTTCAATGGGCCCGAGTGGCGGAGGCGCGTCGTGGCAACAAAGCCACGATCCGGTCTTTGGTGGACCACGACGGGCGCATGCTACTCGATCCCGGGCAAATGTGTGAAGCTTTTCAGCGACACTTCGCTCAGCTGTTCGGGGGCAGCGGGGGGCCGGGTAGAGGGATGGACTTTAGTGTCTACCTCGACGGACTGCCGCGGCTCTCGGCCACTGAGGCGAAGTGTTGCGAAAAGCCGATAACAGCCGCTGAAGTACGGGAGGCAATGACTGGCTGCACAAGGGGTAAATCGCCTGGTTTGGATGGTCTGCCCTATGAACTTTACGTACAGATGCCAGACTTGTTCGGAGGCCTCTTGGCGGACGTCTACTGCAACTGGCAACAGAACGGGAGAATTCCCAGTTCTGTGAGCCGAGGAGCGGTGGCACTGCTGAGAAAGGATCCGAACAAGGGGGATAACATAGACAATTTCCGGCCCATAACTCTGCTAAACACAGAGTTTAAGATTTTGGCCAAGGTGCTAGCAAAGAGGTTGGCGCTTGTCGTTGGTGGTCTGGTGGGAGAGGCGCAGACATGCGCCATTCCCGACAGATCCATCCACGACAACCTCCACCTCATGCGATACATCGTAGAGAGGGTAGCTAGGGAACCTGGCACGGGTGGGTCCTTGATCAATTTAGATCAGTCGAAAGCTTTCGATAGGGTCGACCATCGTTACCTAGCGGCAGTCCTGAGGGCGGCTGGCTTTGGGCCCGTCTTCAGAGGCTGGATCGCTGCCATGCACAGCGACATCTGCTCTGTGGTGAGAGTGAACGGTCACCTGTCGGAACCGTTCAACATCATGCGCTCGGTCCGCCAAGGATGTCCCCTCTCGTCCCTCTTGTACGTATTGACTCTCGAGCCATTACTGCACAAACTGGAGACGTTGAGGGGAGTCCCGCGCGAACTAGGATGCGGAAGATCCGTGTCAGCATATGCGGACGATGTCACCGTAGTGGTGTCGAACGCCAAACACATCGAGGCAATCGGCACTACACTAAGAGAATACGAAGCGGTGACAGGAGCAATGATCAACCAGGAAAAGTCAGTGGGCCTGCAGCTCGGCACCTGGAGAGGCAGGTCCATGCCGTCCAACAGCGTCGTCGGGCGCTGGACGGACGGACCGGTTAAATTGCTAGGGGTCTGGTTCGGTCCGGACCTTCAGACGGACAAAAACTGGAACGAGGTGACGCGCAGGGTGGCTTCTCTCACCCAGAAATGGGCGGAGAGGAAGCTATCCCTGAAAGGTCGAGCGGAGGTGGCTAACGCGTACATCGCGTCTGTCATCTGCTACCGCCTAACCGTCGTACCTTGTCCTAAGCCTCGCCTGACTGCGCTGGAGCGTTTGCTCTTTCGCTTTTTGTGGAAGGGACGTGCTCCGATGGTCAGGCGGTCCATCTGTTGTCAACACCCGCTACGTGGAGGGCTGGGCATGCCGTGGCTGATGATGCGCAGGCACGCGCTCAGGCTACGACATCTCCACCTCTTCCTCGACGGTGATCAGGTGTGGTCGCCGTTTGCTAGACGCGTTTTTCCCCAGCTCGTTTCCTTGACGGAGCTGCAGTCCTGGGTCAAGCGAAGACCGAGAGGGAGCGCCTGGAGACTGGAATGTCTTCAGGCGCTCACAGCCCTCGACCAATCGGGCAATGTGATCGGTGGAAACTCCACCTCGGCGTTCTATAGAGGATTAGTGGAGGGGAAGAGCGACGACGTACTTGGGGAAACTCTAGGCGTCGACGAAAATCAACTAGCCAATCTCTTCGGAAGAACTTTCGGGCCAGGGCCTATGGACAACTTCCAGAAATCTCTGGCCTGGCAGTGCTACCGAGGAGCCTTGCCAGTTCGGGATAAACTCTACAGGCATGGAGGTGCCGTCAGCCGGGCATGTCCGAGATGCGCGCATGGCGACGAAACCGTCCTGCACGCACTCGTCCAGTGTCCGAAAATTGCTGACTTGTGGGTTTATGTCGAACACCTGCTGTCGCGTTTAGGACGGATCCAGCTATCATCTGGGTCTATCGTGAGGATTGCCCCGCCCTCCTCCTTTAGCCGGGAAGGGCAGGCAGTTTTTATCTGTCTGGTGGCCATGGCGAAAGAGATAGTATGGTGGACACGTTTGAAAGGGCTGAAGACGAGCACTTACCTCTTCGGTGATGCTCTGATTGACTTTTTCAAATTTCATTTGAAAAGGAAAATCAGAGTAGAGAGGGAAGTGCTCTCTTCCCAGCATTTTGTTGAAAGATGGGTGAGAGAAGCAAGAATGGCCCGAGTGAATGGGCCGACTCTGAGTATATATCTGTAAACTAAAGGTGGAAAACTGGGAGAGGGCACTTGCCTTGGTGGTCAGGGTCATTGTGGCTTTTTACTGGGCTTTCTCCACAAATGTCCCTCCGAAGTCTCCCCCCTATTGGGGAATTTTTCATTGTTATTTTCATTGTTATTTTTGTTACATCCTCTGTTTTTGTTTTTTTTACACGCAGAAATGCCCATTTGTACCGTCCTGCATTGTCCTGCACTGTCCTTAATGTCTACTTTATGTAAACCCTTGTGGTTAATAAAGAAATCATTATTATTATTATTATTATTATTAT
>OZ024741.1:104894567-104902067 GCA_964016885.1 Eledone cirrhosa
GCCAGAAAATATGAGCTTCCGTGTAAATTGAAAAAACTGATAAACACCTTTAATTGGTTTTCGGACCTAGTTGGTCCCTTATCAGAAGACGTGTTTTACACATACAAATAGATAGTGGAGTCGGGTCCATAACTCTTATGGGTGATCTTGAACCAATCATCTGCGAAACGTGCGTAACAGGTCGATACCCAATAAATATGTTTTACATGTAGACGAAACATCCTCGTTTTTTTCTAATATATATATGTATATATATATATATATATATATATATATATATATATATATATATATATATATATATATATATATATATATATATATATATATATAATATATATATATATATATATATATATATATATGTGTGTGTGTGTGTGTGTGTGTGTGTGTGTGTGCGTGTGTGTGTGTATCCCGGGTTCAATCGGGGGTAACCACAGTAAATAAGATACTCAATACATAGAAGAGTATAAATTGAAGTCATTTCCATATTTAAAATATATATATATATATATACAGAGAAAGAGAGGGGATATATATATATATATATATATAGAGAGAGAGAGAGAGGGAGAGAAGGGGGGGGGGGGCGAGTAAGAGACTGAGAGAAAAGAAAGAGTTATGAAATAATAAACTGTATAGAGATTTTTTACTTATTTGTGTTTTGATGACAAGTAGTAATTGTTTCTCTGTTGTAAAGATAGAGGTGTCACAACGACACTAAAATAAAATACATGGAAATAGACTATTGTAAAAACTTCGAACTTTTACTTCTAGACATGAAAATATATTTACACTTCTCACATACCAATTTGTGGCTAAAAAATAGTCTTATTGGAAGGTAGTTAACCTCAACATTTCATTCAGGTAAGACTATATATTCTTCATATTGTAAAATGAATTCCTTCATTTGCTGCTGCTTGTTCTTATTGTTATTGTCATTGTGGTGTTGGTGCTGAGCGTTTTTGTTGTTGTAGTGGTGATGTTTTGTGTCGTGTTGTTGTTGTGGTGGTGTTTTAATGTTGTTATTGATGTTGTTTTTGTGGTGGTGGTGGTTGGTGTTGTTGTCATTCTGATGTTGTTATTGATGGTGATCTTTTGTGTTGGGTTGTTGTTGATGTTGATGTTATTATTTTTATGGTGGTGGGGGTATTTTGTGATGCGCTCCTGCTGAAGTTGTAGTCGTGGTGGTAAGTGTTGTCGTTGTTATTGGTGTGGTTATTATAGTTGTTGATTAGCCCCAGGTCAGCTTACATTAGCCAAACCTATAACCAAAGAAGCCGATGGTTAGATCAGACCAACAAAGAAACTATGTTTCCAATGGTGCGACTATTTTTCGCTCGCAACTCCTGGAAGAAGGAGGCAGGACTTGAATTCAGCAGACAAAGCGCTGGACCAGACACTGTAAAGCATCCCGCCGACTTTTTAACATTTCCACCAATCCGCCGCTCCTTCATTTGGTACTTTATGTATCCATCTTGAAAGGATGAAACGCAAAGTTGACCTCAGCGGAACATATAACCAGATATATATTCCCATACTTTAAGGACATTCATCGCCTACGTTTAGGCATATTTTCATATATTAGAATTCATTCAATTGTTTTGAGCTGTTTTGTGTAATTAATATATCTTCTTCTATTGATGGCTTTAATGAATAATTTCTTTTTTTTTTTAAAAATACGTATTTCAACTTAAGTAGATCATTTTACATTACTAATGGGGGAAAATATATCTCTCTCGTTGATATGTCAAACATTAATTTAATCTGACATGTAATTAATAAATAGTCACTTATCTCGTAATTTTTTTAACCTAAACTCTTAAAAGTTGATCTCTGTTGATTTCTTTTCAAAGATAAAATGATAATTTATATAAATTTATTCATGATTTGCTGTCATTCAAAATGATTTATATTTTTCTATTAATCCAGTAAATTGTTGTATTGTTAATCGTTACTGTTGCTTTGGGGGTGTTTTTATAAATTTTCATTAATTTTTATTGATGAAGTGGGTGTAGCTACTTTTATAATCATTACTGACAAGAAATTATTATTATTACCATTATTCTTATTTTTATTGCATGTTGTTACTGTATTGCCAACCCACAGTACTGTGTGCCTTGGGTAGGTGCAGTGTTGTTTTGGATGTTGTTATTTCAATTGTATTGTGAATACTCTTTATGATATGTATGCAATGCTATTTTCTGTGTGCTGTATATATTTGTGAATCCTGAGGTTTGGGTTATAAATCTGTCTGTGTTTTTTATCATTCCTCGAGCAGCTATCATTATAGGGATTGTTTCTGTTTTCATCATCCACATTTGGGTTATTTCTCGCTCCAGATCTTTATATTTGGATAATTCCTCCATTTCCTTATTTCTGGGACCACCTCAAACTTTTCCTTTGCCCACAAATGTTTTATCTCCCACCCATACTAGTAGTTCATATCTTTCAATCGTCTTCAATTCTTTGTCACAAACCTTATTAACAGCGGGACAAGGCACATCTAGAATCACTACAATATCTGTTTTGCGGTGCTCAATTTCATCATAAAGTCTCATAAAATGTTCTACAACGCCTTCTGGTTTGTGCTCATACCACTGGCTTACTGTTTCAAGGATGTATTTTCCGTATAACTCCCAATTAACGATTCTCGCTTTGTTATCATGACGTTGCTTGTATACTTTCCTTGCCAGCTTTGTGGACTGGTTGTTGATATGTCACGCAGTTTCTTCGCACATTCTACACTTTTCTATTCCACCCAAGTTGTCAATCATGTGCTTAACATAATTTGTGCTCAATCCTCTTCCTCTGTTGCACAAATTAAAACTTCTGTTTCTAGTTTAAAGCCACCGCTTCTCCAAATCGGTTTCTGCTTCTATGTCCCTGCAAACTTGCCCGTACATCTTTTCTTTCCATCTCCTTTCAATTTCAATTCACTTCTCCTTCTTATATTCAGATTTTTCGTTGCAATTTCCAATTTTCATCACATTTGATTTTTCGCTTCTAGCAGCAACGGTTCAGTAGCATTTTTTATGTACCAAGCTACGCTATTCTATGCTATTCTCACACATCCTTCACTGATGATGGGTCCTCTCCCTACTTTCTTTCGTGACAAGTATAATCTGTCAACATCAGTCCTTGGATGAAAGGTTCTGTTCATTGTGAATAATTTCCACATTTTTTCTACTGTCAACCCAACCACTCCAGCACCACATCTCAGCAAGGATGCTGCCCAAATATTAAGCGCTTCATAGTTATTCCTGCCATTCCAGTTTGATTTTAGATTCAATCTCACTCTCCTAAAGTATTCTTCAGCAAACTTAGTTTTCATTTTCTGCTCTATCAAGTTATCCATTTCCAAAATTCCCAGCTTCTTGTAGCCGTTATCATCTATTTGCTTCATGACCTTTCCTGAAAGTATTACTATTGTTCACTTGTTTGATCTGCACAATATTTCTGTAAGCCAAATTCCATTCAGATGTCCAAGCTAAAGCTATGTACATACAACAATGGGGATAAACTATCTCCCTGAAATATGCCTCTCTTGATTTCAATTATATCCAAACTTTATCCAACACATGTTAACTCGGCCTGCCATTTTCCATACTTTTACCCAGAAAATCTATATACTTTGCAATTCTGAATATATTTAGGCATTTTATAAATCATGTCATTCGGTAATCGATCCATGATATTACCAAATTAGTCTTCTTTTCATTGCAGTCCCTTAACGGCCACCGCAGAAGATAACAAAAACAGCCACACACGTGAAGCAACAGGGCCATAGCACATTTTTAGACACTGAATGTCATGGCAATGTTACGACCTAATATTTGTACGGTTTGTATCAAAGAAACCTGAGAGTTCTTGTCTTTGCCGTAAGGGTTTAGGTCATCCATAAAAAGGAGGTGGTTCACTTTTCCACTATTCTTTCCCAGTGAATATCCTTCTTAAACGTTGTTTAAAATAATCGACTACAGGATCAGGGCTATCATGAGCAAGATACAAAAGTAGCTCTCTTTGAAAAAAATCTTCTAATCCAGAAAGGTCATATAGCATTTTATAATCTATCCACGCGATTCTCAAATTCTCTTTCTGCAATTCCTCAAGACTATTTTATCGATTACTAGCAGTAAAGCCCGGCGTTGCTCGGGGTCGCTCAGTAGCTGTGTTAAAGTTACAATGTTAAGTTTCTTTCTTGGCTTAAAAACTGTAGTGTCTACTGTGCAGACTTGCATGTGGTGTTTTTGATTAATATTCCCTCAACCAACAATATGCCTTATGAAGTTAAGAAAACATAACGATAACCCGAATGTTATAACAAAAGAGGATGCTGGGGATAGAAACTGCACTGGTTATTTATTAACAAAGATCGAAAATGTAAACACTGCAACGCAGAGAAAAACATTAGCGTAACCAAATTATCAGTTATGTCTGTCTGCACGCCTATATCACCTCTCTGCACGACTGTCTGTCTGCACGCCTATATCACCTCTCTGCACGACTGTCTGTCTGCACGCCTATATCACCTCTCTGCACGACTGTCTGTCTGCACGACTGTCTGTCTGCACGCCTAACGACGAAATATTTGCTTGTTTTACGTAGTCTTTAAATAGACTTGTTTTCAAGTAAAAATATTGTTTTAAAATGCTTTTAAATGGAAATGAAGCAAAACGGAAGCTTAGTGTTCGAACTGATGAATTTTGCAGGTCAATATTTTGCTGGCTCGACAACTGTTGAAGCCAGCGTAATTTTTTACGTAAGACGCTCAATGTAAACAGAACAAAGGGAAATAACTGATAACTTACGCTCAAAAATCGATACATTATATTCGATTTCGTCACATAGGGTGGGTCAATTTGAAATTTTTTTTTTCCGATGTCTTCGCTAGGGCTGAATGTACAAGTATAGCAATTTCGGTGCAATTCCGTGAGAGATTCTAAGAGGAGATGTGTGCCAAAAATCGATAGACAGACAGACAACCACAGTTTTATATATATAGATTAATTTGCCTTCCGTTCCACCGTTGTTTTTTGGCCAACCAAGGGTTTCTGCAGTAGATGTTGCTAAATCTCTTCTGCTTTTATTCCTGTTAGGATTTTACACATGGTTAGTAAACACGTGATTAGACAGCAATTTGAGAAATCATTTCCTTATGTCTTGCTTTTCAATAAGAAGTTCTACTTTTAGTTAACCACAATAGTATAATCCCCATGGTCACCTCTCAGCTACACCCCACAGCAATATAACTTAAATTAGCTGTATTGATATGGTTTCATGGAAATATCTAAACTCTCACAGAAAGTAACCATACACAAGATTTCGTCTGGCAGCTCTACTCTTACCAGCCCTTTTCAATAGAAACACACACATACATACACACACGCACGTACTCACACACATACCCACACATACGCACACTCATACACATACACACACTCATACATATACACACGCGGCGCTGACACAAACCCATACACTCATATATATATATATACTGTATATATATATACATACATATATGTGAGTGTTTATGTGTGTGTATGTATGTGTGTGTATGTGTGTGTGTGTGTGTGTGTGCGATGTCACTAGTTTAGACTAATAAGACTTAGCACCCCATATTTCAGGAACGTAGACTGCAGATATTATGTTTATACGTTTATACATAAACACACATACACACACACGTATATATATATATATATATAGAGAGAGAGAGAGAGACAGAGTGAGAGAGAGAGAGAGAGATATAGATAGATAGATAGATAGATAGATAGATAGATAGATAGATAGATAGATAGATAGATAGATATATAGATAGATAGATATATGTATGTATGTATGTATATATGCATATATATATGCACTCTGTAGCGTGAAAAGTAACAATATAAGTAAATGATGTTTTCTTTTTTCTCTTATCAATGACGCCAGAAGTCAGCGTTATATCTTTATATCTGCCAAAATTGTTACCTCTCTCTCTCTCTCTCTCTCTCTCTCTCTCTATCTCTCTCTCTCTCTCTCTCTCTCTCTCTCTCTCTCTCTCTCTCTCCCTCTCTCTCTCTCTTTGACTCTATAAATGTCTTTGTCTTGCTGTCTTTCTATCTAACACACACACACACGTGCGTGCACGCGCATACACTCTCTCCCGCTCTGCCTATATATATATATATATATATATATATATATATATATATATATATATATATATATATATATATATATAAAGTAAGATGGTCAGTGAGTACATACATCTGATGAGCAGATCAATACTGGAGTAAGGTCTATCGCATCGATATAGAAATGGAACCAATCATATGCAATAAAAACATTTTAAAGTGAAACTTCGTTATCCCAAACACACGCACACACAAACACACTTACCTCCACCGACATCCACCAGCTCCTATCCGTTTGACAACACATATTTTGACATTCTCGGACACACTTACCGACAGACCTTCGGGCAATCCATGGGGCCAAGCCTATCGTGTGTGCTGGCATTATCGTATATGGACCAATTGGAACGCAAAGCGCTCAACACCCGCCACCCCCACGCTGCCTTTTTCTCAAGATACGTAGATGATATCCCCATCTTCACGTCTTCCCGGGAGACGGCTAGCGGGATTTATTAGGTGTACAATAATACGGATGAGAATATTGAATTCAGCATGGAGCAGCCCACCAACAACGGGTCTCTTGCCCTCCTTGACTTCCGACTAAACATCAGGGAACACAAAGTGGTCAACACAGACTTCTACTGCAAGGAGACCTGCAAGAACCTGTTCGTACACTTCAAGTCTGCCCTTCCTAAAAACGCTAAGAGAGGATACATCACAAACGAGGTTACGCAGATAAGAGATATATAAACTGAGTCGATGAGTGGTGTCACCCACACCAAGCAGTTCCATAGGGTGTTGGAAGTCAACGGCTATCCAACATCCTTCACCAATGGAATAAGGAACCCCAGACACAGGAGGCACAGAAATCTGACTGACAACTGCTTCCTCGGGATCTCGCACATCAGCGAAAGAATTACCAGTGCTATCCGCAGGACTATACGAAGGGGGGGGGTTACGACAACCAATTGACCAACTCGAGACCCTCCCTACAGAGATGCATCTCCAAGAAGCAACATAAAGCGGATAGTAAGTGCTCCCTCAGCAATTTCCCGGTACGCCACACACAACTGTTGCTTGCGCACCAACGTCGTTTATAAGATCGAATGTAACAAGTGCAAATATTTTTACATAAGCAGCACCATTCGGCTGCTGCACATATGAATCAAGGAGCACGTCAACACTAGAGCCTCGTCCTTTCGGAAACACATTACCAAATGCGGAAACAAGGACGGGAGACGCACTGTTACAGTGCTAGCGACAGAGCGCAACATTGGAACTCTAAGGATCAACGAAGCACTTTGGATAAAATGACTAGAACCGCCAATCAACAACAGATCCGAAAGGAGCAAAACGTGGTGGCTGGTTAAACCCGAAC
>OZ024741.1:104904567-104924567 GCA_964016885.1 Eledone cirrhosa
ATTTCTTCCAGCATGCTTTCTGAAAAGTTGGCATAGAACGAGGCCAAGTTGTTTTGTTTAATCTAGTGGCCAATAGTTCAAAAGCGGGTGGGGGTTTGTAGGAGCTGACTACTGTGGTAGGTTGGGATGTGTACATACCCACACACACACTGGAGAGAGAAGAACTTGTTCTTAAGTCCCCTCTACAAAAGTAACTTTAACAGACAAACTGTAAAAACACACACACACAACAACCCACACATATATACGCACATATTTGTGCATACATATACGTACACACTCACATGTGTGTACTCTTGTGTGTGTGTGGGGGGGGTATATATTAACTTTTTTCACTGAATTTGACAAGATGGATTTTAATACATCGAAACCGGTAATTTTTTCATACCCTTTATATACTTCATAAAAAAGTTTTCAAAAAAGAATTGTCCCTCTTTTTTTAATAACACTATCTTTTCAATAATGTCACTTTGACGAATCAAAAAAGAAAAACAGACCCTTAAACATATTTTCCGTGCTATTTCCAACTTCATCTTTTCTCTCTCTCTCTCTCTCTATATATATATGGTTAATTGGTGCGTCTTGTTACTCTGGAGTTTCACCAGTGTACTCACATACTCGGTAAAATGTTCAGTTACTTTCTTGGTAATTTAATAAGCAGGCTGTTCCGATGATCAAACAAGCATGGGCGTGTGATTAAGCAAATCCTTTCGTAACCGGATTGTTTTAGGTTCAGTCCCGCTGCACATAACCTTTTGAATGTATTGTCTACTATAGCCTGAGGTTGACCAAAGCTTTTTGTAGCAGAATTTGGTAGACGGTTACTGAAGAATTCTGTGGTAATATATATATCTATATATATAAAGGGAAGATGGACATTGTTTAGTGTACCGAACTTGCATGCTACACCGTTCATCCAATTTTCATGAAACCTCACACATATATAAAACTCAACGCGTAGAGTGGAATAGGCTACTTGAAACTTTCGTAAAAACGATAATCGGGCCCTATGACAGAATGTTTTTCGATTCCAATGAAATTTTATGTGAATTCGAACACAAGAACTCTTAGTTTACATCTGGCGCAATAAAAATAAATTTCATATGCCCATATAAGGACGTGCGTTATTGATTGGACGGCCAGCTGCATGTCTTCCCAGCTGTCTCAGTAAACTACCGACCATTAAAGAGTTTATCTTTTCATATTCCACCTTATTCAAGTGGAAATACAGTATTATCCCTATCTGAAAAGGGAACCAAATTTAATGATGTCTTTTGTGAACCTAAAAGCTGTGAGTAAATTTTCAAACAGTCTTAAATAATCATGCTTTTTGAAAAAAAAATTACTAAATAATGCGTTGACCAAGTTGTGTTGTACACATACAAAACAAGTAAAAAAATTTACGTCGTACCAATGTTTTCCTTTTTTAAACAAAATATTATAAAAAATTACTTAATTTATAATACAGTCTTTTGCACAGGAAGTGAGTAACTTTTCGGGTGTTTAAACGTAAGTTCACCAGGGTTTGTGTCTTCATTATTAGCCCACCTCTAATGGCATTTTTTGTTCTGCTTACGACTAAATGTTATGAGCGTATTTGCAATTAATTGCGCACACGTGCACACCTGCATGCAGATAGACACTGACAGCCAATAAAAAATCGATAACTTGCTTATTAAGATATCGGTCAAAAAGAGAGATTGAACGTACTTTAGAACATTTTTTGAATATATTGTTATTTTTGGCATGATGTGTCAGAAATATAGCTACTATACACTTTGGTTATTTTTTGTAACTAAAAAACGGTTCCTTTTGGGTGGATACTTAACGAGAAAAATCCTAGGGTTTTGGACAAGTTTGTTTCAGGCGCTGTATAGACGCCTATTTTGTCACACCTTGGTCATGAATTCGTATTATTTTCCAATAGATATTTTCCGCTCTATAAGGCTCACCAGGATATAAGGCGTATCATTTAAAATCACGCCCGCGCAACGGCGTGTAAGGCCAACTAGAAAATGCTATCTTCTTTACTTTTAGTCTAGATCTATTACTTCTGTTAGAGCCGTGATTGATTACCATTGTATTATTTATACATAAGGATCACCGGAGTATAAAGCGCAGAGCTGTTTTTTGATTAAATTTAATTATTTTAAGTGCAATTTATAGACGGGAAAATTCGGTAAGTTATTGTAATCATATTTCCAAACCTTCCATTCACCAGTAACCATGCTAACGAATCTGGTGTCATCTCTCTCTGTATTTAATCACCTCTCTCTAACCTAACAGCTTCGTTACACGTCGTTATGCCCACACGGAAACGTTCAAGACTTACCTCCAAAAAAGGTACTGCTATTGCTTTGAGACAACGAATTAGGCGTTCTCAGGTATGAGTTCATTCACAATTGATTAATCCTTTATGCAATATTCTCCCTTAATGTTAGCAAGTACTGCGTTTATCCTAACTGTCACCACTTTTAAGAAACTACAACATTCTAATCGTAGTTATATTAAATTTATTGTCTTATCTTGATTCCCTTTTGTTCATGTTAGACTTTTCTCATTTACTATTGACACTGCCATTGGCTTAGCTAACCAGTAGAATTAATTAATTTTCTCTAGGAAACACCTGCTGAGCGCGAATCTCGACTCGCTGATAGACGTCTTTCCCAGCTGGTTGAGTCACCAACATCACGTACGACAAGGCTTGCTGATGTTCGCCTTCGTCGCCAACAAGCGCTGACGGAGGAATCACCAACATCCCGTCAGACGAGGCTTGAGGCTGTGGCAAAGGGCAATAACCCTAGATACAATTTTGATCAACTTTTTTTCACCTATAGCAAATTTACCGGGACAGGTTTTTAGCTACTCAAATCTACTTCAGAGATCACGCATTGATGTAAAAAATCAATAAAACTGAAGCGGGGCTCGACTTTGCGCAAAAAAACAAGGCAAAGTTACACATGGGAAAACTTTTTACAGGAACGTCCTATATTCTTGAAAACTGTCACAAAAGACTCGCCATTATACCGCGGTTAAGATAAAGGCCCTTTTAATTCTTCTTCTGCACATGTGAGCGCAAAAATTGTAAAAAAAAAAAAACCTGAAAGTAATCGACATTTTCACCCTGCTTTAAATTAACTGAACATTCAATATCAAGCGATTTTGACTTCCGTCAGTCGTGCAGAGAACAATTTCAACGATACACTGTGTAACTACAATTAATAAATTACACACCTGTGTCTACTAACCTATTTTTTTCCATTGAAGTTCGAAGTTTTGAACCTGTGATGCGCGGGAAGTAACTTTCACACATTCTAACCGACCAACGGTCGACTTACACCCGGGCAACGCCGGGTACTTCTGCTAGTATATATACATATATATATATATAGGTGTGTGTGTGTGTGCGTTTGTGTGTGTGAGTGTGTGTGTGTGTGTGCGTGTGTATGTGTGTGCGTGTGTGTGTATGTACGTACGTGCATGTGCGTATGTGTGTGTGGGGGAGATGTGTGTTTATTTATGTTTGTTTCTATATTTATGTGCCGTAGCTTATTATTTTGACAAAATAAGTACTGAGCTCGGTATGAAAACAGCAAAAGAATAAGAGAACATATATATATACTAGCGGTCTTCCGGCATTCGCCCCGGTCTGTACTGTGCACAAATCTATTTCTAAGGACACTTATTGGCATCTATCGTAAAGCCCATTTTCTTTGAAATAAAAGATGGTAAAAGGTATTTAAATATTGCATAGCATGATGTAAAAAGCATATTCAGAATATCTAAATACAGAAGGCAATAAAAAATAATAATAGAAAAATGTATTCTACGAAAATTATGTTTTTAATTTATTTCTTTGAAGCATACATGATGTCACTATACGAATGCCCGAGTATTTGTGTTCGGATAAATGGTGCTAAATCGAAACCATTCAATGTAGGAGTCGGACTCCGCTAAGGCTGCGTGCTGTCATTCTCCTGTTCACCATTCTCATGAACAGGATTGACATGCGTAGTCGGGCTGGAAGTGGTATCTTGACTGGCAGGTGTAAAATCAGTCGGCTGGAATTTGCAGACGACATGATGTTGGTTAACTCGACAGAAGGTGATCTCAGACTTACATTTGATAGGTTTGATGCCGCGTTCTGCATGGCTGGAATGTAAATCGGTGCTATGAAAAACTGAGACACTCATCCGCTCAAGGAAGCCTATGCAGTTCTCTCTACATATGAATGGAGTTCCGCCGAAGCAGGTGGAGAAGTTCAAATATCTCGGGGCCATGTACACAAGTGGTGGAAGGCAGGAGACTGAATTAAGTGCAAGAATTGAAGGGGCTGGTGCAGTAATGCGCAAGCTTCTGCATTCGGTAATCAGGAGGGGGTAGGTGTAGAAGCCAAACTCGCTATTTTCTATTCATTATTCGTGCCAACTCTTACCTATGGTCATGAATCTTAGATAATGACTGAAAGAACATGAGCGCGTATACAAGCGGCCAAAATGGGGTTCCCCCGAAGAGCTAAGTACAGACGTGAAGGAAATCATACCTGACTCCTCGCGACTTTTGAGGGTGACCTTCAATGGAAACCCAGAGCTGACAGTGATCTCAGCCTATAGTCCACCTGAGGGGGGACAGTGATGCGAGTGCAGAGGAGATACATGAGGAAGTGTGTAGAGCAGTCAACACCACACGAGCTCACAAAATCCTGCTTGTTCTGGGTGACTTCAATGCACATCTGAGTAAGGAGAGCAGTGAAGATACTTGCAGGTACTTCCGTGACAACACCAACCGAAACGGGAGACTACCGAGGGACACCCTGCTGGAAGCGAACCTGATGGCAACCAACCTAAAGTTTAGGAAAAATCCGGCGAAGATGTGAACCTACATCTCTGATAGGCACCTGACCACGTCCCATATTGATTTCATTCTGGTGAGGAAGAAGTGGCGAAATAGTGTTCTGAACACAGAATCCTACAGTTATTTCAGTACACTGGGCAGTGACCACCGGCTTGCTATGAGTGAGGTCCGGGTGATTTTAAGAAAGAGTAAGGCTAATCCCGGATATCTGTCTATGACTGGGGAGCTTTCAATGAAGATGATACTCTACAGGAGAGGTACACAGTAGAAGTGAGGAACAGGTTCAGTGCTCTATATGGACAGGCAGAGGAGAGAGAGAGATTGGGGATACTGAGGAGAATGTGACGAGGAGGTGCGGGTACTTCACCACTACAGCGGCTGAAGCAAGTGAGGCCCTGGTGCCGAAGAGAAAGAGGAGGAGAAGGGACGACAGCCTACAGACCCAACAGTGTGTGCAGCCAGAGAACACATGAGAACTGCCAAGGACCAATTCCATGCTGATCCTACGGAGGAGAAGAAGAATGTGGAGGTGGGGAAGGGAGAACTCTGTGTCGCTTACACTAAGGCCAGGGAGGAGGTACTGATGGTGAAGATCAGGAGTGTAGAGAGAGCGGTTGGCAGGTGTCAGTGTAAAGAGACCTGGACGATCATCAACGAGATCACAGGGAGGAAGAGAGGGAGTTTGAATCAGATCCGGAGAACAGGGCCCGAGGATAGGAAGAAGTGGCTGGACCATTTTAAGACTCTACTAGGAGAGCCACCTTCCACAGCCCAGAACACTGGGGATATCAGACAGCTGTTTGAAGAACTGGATATTGAGACAGGACCCTTCGCCAGAGAGCCGAAGAGAAGATCAAGGAGGGTAAGGCCCATGGAGAAGATGGAGTGACATCAGAGGTGATGAAGAGATATGATTTTGATTATATCATCCAGGAGTTCTGTAACCAGGCACTGGAGAAAAGAGTTGCCCCAGTGGATGATCAGTAACATTGTCCCAGTACCAAAGAAGGGAGATCTCTCTGACACCAATAATTACAAGGGGATCTCACTGACGCCACTTGTGGCAAAGACCCTCAACAGGAAGATTCTTAACATGATCCAGCCCGAGATGGAGAAGAAGCTCAGGGACAACCAGAACAGCTTCAAAGAGGGAAATCAACCACCGGTCACATCCTGATGCTGAGAAGAATTTTAGAGGGAGCTAGAGCAAAGAGCCTTTCTGCTGTCAGGGTTTTCATTGACTTCAAGAAAGCCTGATGAAGATCTTACAGGCTTATGGAATCCCCAAGAAGATAGTGCACCTGATATCACTGCTCTGCACCAACACCAGAGCCCAAGTCATTACACCTGACGGGATGATGGAGTTCTGTGAGATATTGGCTGGAGTGTTCCAGGACGATACATTGGCTCCCTACCTTTTCATCATCTCATTGGACTATTGAAACACCAGAATTCGGGCTTCACTGTAATACCGGCTCAGAGTAGGAGAGTTAAGGCTAAAAGGATAGCAGACGCTGAATTTTCTGACGACTTAGCTCTGGTGACAAACATAGTGAAGGAGGCAGAGGAGTTGATGCGAGAGGTGGAGACTATGTCGATGAGTGTGATGCTGACAATAAATCAGAGTAAGACGAAGTATCTGGCAGAGAACATTTAGGAAACAGAGAAGATTATGAATGTGGGCAGGAAGCCACTAGAGCTGACTGAGAACGTCTGGGGGCAAAGATTTGGTGCACAGAGGATACATATATATCAAATATAATAAGAGCGAATGTGTGTATATTTATTTATTTGTATATTTGTCCGTTACCCACTGAAGGGGAGGTGACTCAGGAAGGGGATGGTGACTAACTTTAGAAAAGATTCGCTACACTTGTATGTGTACATGTAGCGAATTGGCTACAGACATTGGCTATCATAACGTTATTGTTGTTATATAAGGGGCCCACCAAACCTGAACTGCCCCGGGCCACCAAAGTCTAAATCCGGCCTTATATATATAGAGAAAAATACTGCAGGTAGCACATGGATAACATGTAATAAAATAAGTCCCTCATCAGTGATTTGCCGAAGATCATAGATATTTCATTGCATTAAAAATCATATATCTCACGTCGGTGCAATAATAACCAAAATAAGTTATTAGGACAATTAAAACGCGTAAAGCGAGTGAGACAGGAGAACAACAGAGTAAAGCTAACCGGGGGAAAGAAACAAGCTTCAAAAATTATTCTGTTTAGCATAAGCTAGGTGAATATATGAGCGCTTAGAGAATAGATCCTACACGAGCGAAGACTATGAGCAGAGAGAGAAAAATAACTTATTTTGGTTATTATTGCACCGACGTGAGATATATGATTTTTAATGCAATGAAATATCTATGATCTTCGGCAAATCACTGATGAGGGACTTATTTTATTACATGTTATCCATGTGCTACCTGCAGTATTTTTCTCTATATTTTAATACATATATTTACCACTGCGATTCTGTGTTTTTTTCTCTCTCTCTTACTGTTCCCCCATTCTCTCTGTTTCTCCCCCTCTGTCATGTCCGTTAACTCTTCCTCACACTTTCACTCACTCACTGTTTTTCTCTCTCTTCTCTTCATTTCATCCTGCACACCACGAACGCTATTTTTCTCTCTCTGCTCATAGTCTTCGCTCGTGTAGGATCTATTCTCTAAGCGCTCATATATTCACCTAGCTTATGCTAAACAGAATAATTTTTGAAGCTTGTTTCTTTCCCCCGGTTAGCTTTACTCTGTTGTTCTCCTGTCTCACTCGCTTTACGCGTTTTAATTGTCCTAATAACTTATTTTGGTTATTATTGCACCGACGTGAGATATATGATTTTTAATGCAATGAAATATCTATGATCTTCGGCAAATCACTGATGAGGGACTTATATATATATATATATATGCTTGTGTGTGCGTGAGTATGCAGTGTTTATTTTTATATTATATTGTGTTTACATTACACACACACACACACACACACACACACACACACACACACACACACACACACACACACACACACACACACACACATATATATATATATATATATATATATATATATATATATGATATTAATAAATGGAATCTATATTTATAAAACCTTATTTATTCTATTATATATATTTTTCAAGGGTACCAAAACTTTGGTACGCTCTCATCAGATAAACGGATAAAATACAAACTTTGTATTTTATCTGATGAGGGCGTACCAAAGTTTTGGTACCCTTGAAATATATATAATAGAATAAATATAGTTTTATAAATATAGTTTCCATTTATTAATATCATTGATATTATACTTCAGAAAACCTGTCAAGTGTTTCGAATCTGTTATAAATATATATATATATTTATAACAGATTCGAAGCACTTGACAGGTTTTCTGAAGTATAATATCAATGATATTAATAAATGGAAACTATATTTATAAAACTATATTTATTCTATTATATATATTTCAAGGGTACCAAAACTTTGGTACGCCCTCATCAGATAAAATACAAAGTTTGTATTTTATCCGTTTATCTGATGAGAGCGTACCAAAGTTTTGGTACCCTTGAAAAATATATATAATAGAATAAATATGGTTTTATAAATATAGATTCCATTTATTAATATCATTTACCATTTATTAATACCATTTATTAATATCATATATATATATATATATATATATATATATATATATATATATATATATATATATATATATATATATATATATATATATATATATATATATATATATAAGTTATCCCGGGTTCAATCGGGGGTAACCATAGTAAGTAAGGTACTCAATACAGTGCAGAGTAAAAATGTTTAATATAGAAAAGCTTCTACAGGACTAGAACTGTTTCATTCATGAGAAATCATCATGAAGCTGACTGTCCAAGTAAATATGGTGGTATTTATATCTATTCTTGTGGTAGGATAGAGTGGGGATTGGCATGGGTGGAGGTCATTGGTTGATGGGTTTAAAGAAAGGGGAATTCTTTAAAAGCTAATTCTTTAAAACTGTATTTAGAGTGACAAAGGCAGAAAGAATTCTATAAACAGGTTCAAATTTTGGGTGCCTCTCCTTATTGTTAAGTTTCTCTTAAGCTATATTTCAGGTGTCTACAAGCACATTCACACACACACGTACACACACGCACACACACATATATATATATATACACAAACATATACATATATATATATATATATATATATATATATATATATATATAAGCAAAGCGATATTTAATTTGTTGGTAATTCAACAAATATATATATTTATAACTGATTCGAAGCACTCGATAGATTTTCTGGAGTATAATATCAATGATATTAATAAATGGAAACTATATTTATAAAACTATATTTCTTCTATTCTATATATTTCAAGGGTACCAAAACTTTGGTACGCTCTCATCAGATAAAATACAAAGTTAGTTTTATAAATATTGACATATCCAGGGACGAGGCCTTCACGGTTAAAGTTTTACCTGGATAGGTAAAACTTGAACCGTGAAGGTCTCATTCTTGGATATGTCAATAATTATAAAACAAACTTTGTATTTTATCTGATGAGAGCGTACCAAAGTTTTGGTACCCTTGGAATATGTATAATAGAATAAATATATATATCCAAAATTAAATTAAATTAAGGGTGTTATGTCAGAGAGACATGCGCCATATCCACTGTAGAATATGCTCCAAGATTCCAATGACTAGATCCGAGCATTTTATATCAACTAGAAATTGATTGACACACATATATATATATATATATATATATATATGGAAAGTTATATTTAAATTGTTGGGTTACAACGAGTAAATATTTATAACTGATATAAAAGCACTCAACAAGTATTTGGAGTATATTTACGATATTAAATAAATGGAAACTATATTTATAAAACCATATTTATTTCATTATATATATGGTGGATTGGCAGTATCGGTAGAGGGTCGGACGCCATGCTTTCCAGCATAGTTACGTCCCTTTACGATCTGAGTTCAAATCCCGCCGAGGTTGACTTTGCCTTTCATCCTTACGGGGTCGATAAAATAAAGTACCAGTAATGCACTGGGATAATTGCAGGCCTTGTGCCTAAAGTAGAAACAATTATATATATTTCAGGGATATCATATTAACAATATGTTATGCCTTCTTCAGACAAAATACAATATAGACAGTTTTATAAATAAATAGATTTGACATACCTTTCAACATCGACTTGCATTTGAAAAGTTGATTTGGCAGTGAAAATTGTAAACAGAAAGAAAGAAAGAAAGAAGGAAAGAAAGAAAGAAAACGAAGAAAAGAAGAAATGCATGCAACTAAATAGAGAGATGGAAAGATAGATAAAGAGAATAACTTCATGTAAAGAAACAGAGAGAGATATATAGAAAGAGGAAATAGATAGAGATAGATATATATAGAGAAAAGTAGGTAGTTGAACATCCGTTGAATGACGTATCAATGATACATTTATTTATTTATTTATTTATTTAGCTCTAGTATTAATGTAAGGGAGATATATGTGGTTAGGAGAGAAACCAGCCGTTATATAGAGAGAAAAAAATGAAAAGTAACCAGACATAGGCGAGGCAGAATTTAAAAACCCTATGTTTCAATGTAGAAATATTAGTTCGTATAAAAACAGGCACTATAATGTAAATATCAGTATTCATGAATGAGACACGTATCTATAATGTGTGAAAAGTAATGATCTTATGTCTAGTTTTAAAAATTCATATGTTTATATCATAACTACAAACATCGATGTGAATTTACGTGATCAGCACTGCAAACTCCTATTTCACACGGAGAACATTCTCATTGTGCTATAAAAATTTAAGTATACATATATGTGTATATATACACATATATATAGAGTCGATATTAATTTTAACAATACTATTCTTGTCTTTACTCTACATGATTATCTATCAAGCAGAAATAGAGAACAGATTTCAATATATTAATAAAAATATCAGAAACAAAAACAAAAAATAATAATAACAAATAAATAAATTGACAGGGTGATACAGCAAATTAAAAACTTGGATTGTTTACCTAGCCTGAGCTTGTGGAAGGGAACTGGAGAGGTTGTTGAGTGGTTTAAGCAAATTAAATATAACAATAATAATAAGTTTATTCAACTTGATATTGCTAACTATAATTCTTCTATTACCCCTAATCTACTAAATAAGGCACTAAATTACGCATTCAAACATACAGACCTAACTAGCAATGAAATGCACATTATATTATCGGCTAGGAAAACATTGATAGAATTTAATGACCAACTATGGACCAGAGCAGATAGAGATAGCAATTTTGACATTACTATGGGATCATCCGACTCAGCTCAGGTAACTGACCTTGTGGGCTTATTTTTAATCAATTCGCTGCATAGGAAAATACCTCGTACTACCGGAGGTTTATATAGAGATGACATGCTTTTACTTATTGATAATAATAACTCTGAACTAAATAGAAAAAGAAAACAAATTACACAATTTTTTAATTACTTTAATCTAAAAATAGAAATTGAGAATAACCATAGAATAGTCAATTTCCTAGATATAACATTAAATCTCAACACATGTCTTCACTATCCATTTCACAAGTTGAATGAAAACTTAAACTATGTCAGCTTTAACTCTAACCACCCCAGATCTGTTAAAAATACTATAGTAAACTCTGTTCAAAAACGTATCTCTAGAATCTCGTCTAATAGAAAGATTTTCGACGAAAAAGCCCAGTACTACAATGAAGCGTTAGCTAGAGCAGGATATAGTGATAAAATTATGTACATAGATAATGATAGACAAACTAAACAAAATAACAACTATTTTAATTACGGCCACAGCCTTAACAATTATAATAGAAAGCATTACAATAATTCCAAAAGCCAAAAAAGAAATAGAACTAGGAACATAATATGGTTTGCCCCCCCCCCCCCCCTTTCTCACTAAACATTAAAACCCACATCGCTAAACTATTTTTTAAAGCTCTTGATAATCGCTTCCCTAGAACACATAGATATCACTCAATTTTCAATAGACATACTATAAAATTAACCTACTCATCCACCAAAAATTTAGCACAAAATATTAATAGAATAAATAATAGGAACTTAAAACCTAGCGATAATAGTATAAATAATATACAAGTTAACAAATGTAACTGTAGAGATAGATCTAAATGTCCGTTAAATAACAACTGCTTAGTTAAAAAATATAATATACAACTGTAATGTTAAAACGGACTTTAATTCTTTTAACTACGTTGGTTCCACATCGACGGAATTTAAACTTCGCTATAATAACCACAAGAATTCTTTCACAGATCCAAGCAAAAAATCTTCAACAGCACTATCAGGCGTACTCTGGCAACTTAGGCATGATAACGTTACATATTCGACGGCTTGGAATATAGTCTCAAGAGGGATTCCTTTTAATTCATCCTCTGAGACATGTGACCTCTGCGCGGAGGAGATATTCTTTATACTAAAATCTAAAAATTCCCTTAATCTACGGACAAATTTATTCAGTTGCTGCAAACATAGATTGAACTCAACTTTTAAATATAAATTTAAATTTAAAATGTAGTATATTTAGTTTGATTTGTAATTATTTATGAAACTAGCCGATAAATCTTTCGATTTCTTCTTTTTATTCTTCTTTTTATTTTTATTTTAAACATTCTTCATGAAAAATTAAACTACCCTAAAAGTTGATGCTCCAAATATATCGAATAAATGTTACACTAGATAAACTTCTATATTAAATATAAGAACATATGTAGACCAAATGGGTATCCTAAACTTTTGAAATGATTTCTGCTAGACAGGATTTGGTAAATAATTTTTGGTTTTATCTGTTTTCGACTCTGATGCTTATAATGAACTTGGCAATATATTGTCAATTAACTTTGAAGGGTTGATCTTTGTGGTCGATTTATGTGGCATACTATGTTTTTATTTTTATTATTTTAATATTTTTTAATATTTTTAATATTTTTATTTTTAATATTTAATATTTTTTAGTTTTCTGTTTTATTTATTTATTATTATTATTTTTTGTTTTTGTTTCTGATATTTTTATTAATATATTGAAATCTGTTCTCTATTTCTGCTTGATAGATAATCATGTAGAGTAAAGACAAGAATAGTATTGTTAAAATTAATATAGACTCTATATATATGTGTATATATACACATATATGTATACTTAAATTTTTATAGCACAATGAGAATGTTCTCCGTGTGAAATAGGGAGTTTGCAGAGTTGATCACGTAAATTCACATCGATGTTTGTAGTTATGATATAAACATATGAATTTTTAAAACTAGACATAAGATCATTACTTTTCACACATTATAGATACGTGTCTCATTCATGAATACTGATATTTACATTATAGTGCCTATTTTTATACGAACTAATATTTCTACATTGAAACATAGGGTTTTTAAATTCTGCCTCGCCTATGTCTGGTTACTTTTCATTTTTTTCTCTCTATATAACGGCTGGTTTCTCTCCTAACCACATATATCTCCCTTACATTAATACTAGAGCTAAATAAATAAATAAATAAATAAATGTATCATTGATACGTCATTCAACGGATGTTCAACTACCTACTTTTCTCTATATATATCTATCTCTATCTATTTCCTCTTTCTATATATCTCTCTCTGTTTCTTTACATGAAGTTATTCTCTTTATCTATCTTTCCATCTCTCTATTTAGTTGCATGCATTTCTTCTTTTCTTCGTTTTCTTTCTTTCTTTCCTTCTTTCTTTCTTTCTTTCTGTTTACAATTTTCACTGCCAAATCAACTTTTCAAATGCAAGTCGATGTTGAAAGGTATGTCAAATCTATTTATTTATAAAACTGTCTATATTGTATTTTGTCTGAAGAAGGCATAACATATTGTTAATATGATATCCCTGAAATATATATAATGAAATAAATATGGTTTTATAAATATAGTTTCCATTTATTTAATATCGTATATATATATATATATATATATATATATATATATATATATATATATATATATATATATATATATACATATATAAAATAAACATATGAAACAATCACAGGGAATATTTTGTAAAAGTGTGTAAGTACACATAGCTATGTAGGTAACTAATTAAAGTTTAAGTAGAACCTTAAAAATAGATACCTTATAAATTGATTAATCTTCCTTGTATATATTTCATTAAAGAAATATATTTCACCATTAATCGATCGGTAAACCACAGTAGCCAAATCTCGGATTTTCAACAATCTGCGAATGACTAGTAGCACGTGTTGCATTTTTTTAAAATACACACATCGTACCAGCTTCATCCCAGTGGCGTGAATAGGCTTATCGACAACTAGAAATAGCAGCCGAGTCCTTTCAACTGAGTTAGCCCTACAATTAAGGGGCCGTATATATATACATCCAAAATTAAATTAAATTAAGGGTATCATGTCAGAAAGACATCTGCCATATCCACTGTAGAATATGCTCCAAGATTCCAATGAATAGATCTTAGCATTTTATATCAACTAGAATTCGCAGATTTGAATTTGCTGTGTAAACACAGATAGTGTGTGTGTGTGTGTGTGTGTGTGTGTGTGTGTGTGTGTGTGTGTGTGTGTGTGTGTGTGTGTGTGTGTATATATATAAAATTAAGTAAGTGTGTGTGTCTGTGTATTACCTATAGGGGCCTAAATTTTACCACCGATTTTGATGAAACTTTACAGGCTCATAGATTAGTCATCTATATATCAGCGTATCGTTTTATATATATCAGCGTATCGTTTTTTTATTTATTACGGGGTCATTCTGCAGATAAAAATCGATAGGGGTTACCTTTTTTAGGTATCGAAAAATAAGATTTTTAGCTCTAGCTCCCACATTTTGCCACCGATTTCGTTCAAATTTTAAAGCAAAATAGAATTTATCCTTGCACATCCTGTAATCGCTTTATATTTTGCATTTGTTGTTCAGGGACGACGTGGTATTAAAAAATACCACTTTTAGACTCAAATTTCCACTTTTTCGGTTCTAGCTCCCACATTAATCAACCTACTTTATTCAAATTTTACACTACGCTAGATCTTATTATTTCACGTCTTCAAGTGGCTTTACATTTTGGAGCTTTTGTTCAGGAACGGCGTCGCAGCCGCTTAAATATTCGAAAATACCACGCTCAAATTTCCGCCTTTTCGGCTCTAGCTCCCACATTTTTCAACCGATTTCGTTTAAATTCGAAATTCCCTCCCCCCAGCATACCCCTTCGTCAGTGATCTGCGTTTCTCAGTGATAGAGGTCATCACCACCCTCCTCCGGATGGCATGTGTGTGGTTATAGATGAGTCATTGAGAAGCAGTCACTAAGATCAACACCTTTTCATCAAAGCAGATATTATTTTACCTACCCAGGCAACGCTGCGTACTGCTGCTAGTATATACATACATATACATATATACACACATACATACTTACATGTATATATATATATATATATATATATATATATATATATATATATATATATATATATATATATATATATATATATATATATATATATATATATATATATGCATAAGTTATATTTAATTTGTTGGGATTCAACAAGCTTAAAAGTTTTATAACTGATATAAAGCACTCAATAGATTACTGGAGTAAATATTCAATATATTAATAAATGGAAACTATATTTATAAAACCATAATTATTTCATTATATATATTTCAAGGGCAACCAAGGCAATTTTGGTGCGCTTTCGTCAGATAAAATACAAAACATGTTTTATAAATGTTGACATACCCGTAGAAAAACAACCTTGACGGTTGAAGGTTCGCTGGATAGTGGAAAACATTTTTTATTGAGGTTAATTCAAAGTTATGTGTGAGTATGCAAATGAATGTTCGAAAAAATTGAAAGAACAACCGTTTATTTAAATTATACTGTTGGAAGATGAGAGAGAGAAAAAAGAGAGAGAAAAGGAGAAAGAAAAAGAGAGAACAAAAGGGGGAGAAAGAAAGAAAGAGAGAAAAAAATTATATGCAGAGTGAAAGAAGTGAAGGAACAAGCGAAAGAATAAGATTTTCCGAGGATGAGTACGTAAATCGTAAATATATCATGCTTTTATGCTATGTTTATATTAAAAATAATGATAAATAAAAAAATAAAAATTAATGATGAATTAAAAAATAATGTTAAATTAAAAAATAAAGATATATTACAATAAATGATTTAAAAGTATAATGTTTTACATTGGAAAAATACTGAAAATCAAGTTTTGTTTATTTATTAGTTATTATGAGATAAGTTTGACAAAAATATATTTAGCCAGAATTTGTTACCGGTTGTAAGTCAAATCTTAAATACTTAGAAAAATTACAAAGGTTACGAAAAATTACGGGAGTTTACAAAAGATTAAATAATTAATTAAAAGTATATACTAAAACCATTTAAAATTCTGACTATAAAAATTAAGACTATAAAAAAACCATAAAGAAGTTTTAAGAGATTTTTTAAAGATCTCAAAAAGACTCCAAATATACACAAAAATCTTTTTAAAAAATCTTTTAAAATGTTTAAAGACTATTCATAAATTATAATTAAAACCTAAAATTATTCAAAAATATAAAGAAGTATTAAGAAATATTTGAAAATAGTTAACTATTTAAAATATTTAAAATATTTAAAAATGTTTAAAATATTGAAAATATAAAATTTAAAAAAAAATTAAAATATTAGTTGACCCAAAAAGAATAATTTTTTTATAATTTAAAAAATAATTTTTTTTAAATCCTTGAAAAATTTTTAAATTTTCAAAAAATTATTTTAAAGTTTCAAGTAATCATTCCAAAACGATTATGAGATATATTGGAAGTAAGATAGATAAAGGTAAAAATAAAGATAATTATGAAGTAGAAATATTAGAAAGTAAAGGTTTTAATAAGTAAATTAGAAATTTAAGAAGTGTATTATATATATTTACGGAGAAAAAGATACGATGTTTACAAGAACTAAATAAATTATTACGTAAATTAATGGAGTTCTTACATTTAAGAACATTTCTTCAACACATAAGTTGCAAAATTTAGATAAAGCCGTGTTTGTGTAGGCAGATGCTTTCGAAATAATATTCCAACATAAAGAATAGTTTATATTCTTGGATTTTAAGTTCCATAAGTTGGATAGAGAAGTTGAAGATTTTTTACCAATATTCTTAAACGAACATTTATGGTTATTGAAACGAGATTTGAAGTCTGTAGAAGTAGAGCCAACATAGTTAAAAGAATTATCATTGGTTTTGACATTGCATTTATAGACCACATTTTTAACTAAACAGTTATTTTTTAAAGGACAGTTAGATTTAATTCTACAATTACATTTATCAGAATTTATATTATTGGGAACGGTATTATTATATTGGATATTGCTAGAGGTATTAGTGCTATTCTGGTTAAGGTTTAGATTTCTATTATTGATTCTATTTATATTCTGTGCTAAGTTCATAGTAGTAGAGTATGATAGTTTAATTGTATGTCTGTTAAAGATTGAATAATATCTATGTGCCTTATGGAAACAATTATCAAGAGCTTTAAAAAATAGTTTAGCTAAAGGTGTTTTAATACTTAGTGAGAATGGAGGAGCGTACCAAATTATGTTTCTAGTTCAATTTATTCTTTTAGTTTTAGAGTTTGTGCCAGGTTTCTTATTATAATTATAATTATGGTTAATTGGCGTATCATTATTGACGATGTATTTAATTTCATTATTATAGCCTGCTCTACTTAAAGCTTCGTTATAATATTGTGCCTTATCTTCAAATATATTTTTATTCGCTGATATTCTAGAAATACGTTGCTGTACGGAGTTTACGATGGTGTTTTTAACAGATCTAGGATGATTAGAGTTAAAGTTAACATAATTTAAATTCTCATTGATTTTATGAAATGGATAGTATAGCCCAGTATTAAGGTTTAATGTTACATCTAAAAAGTTAACTATTTTATAATTATTCTCTATGTTAATATAAACATAGCATAAAAGCATGATATATTTACGATTTACATACTCATCCTCGGAAAAGCTTATTCTTTCGCTCGTTCATTCACTTTTTCACTATTACTCTGCATATCATTTTTTTCTCTCTTTCTTTCTTTCTCCCCCTTTTTTCTCTCTTTTTCTTTCTCCCTTTCTCTCTCTTTTTTCTCTTTCATCTTCCAACAGTATAATTTAAATAAACGGTTGTTCTTTCAATTTTTTCGGACATTTATTTGCATACTCACACATAACTTTAAATTAACCTCAATAAAAAAATGTTTCCACTATCGAGCGAACCTTCAACCGTCAAGGTTGTTTTTCTACGGGTATGTCAACATTGATAAAACATGTTTTGTATTTTATCTGACGAAAGCGCACCAAAATTGTCTTGGTTGCCCTTGAAATATATATAATAAAATAATTATGGTTTTATAAATATAGTTTCCATATTGTATATATATATATACACACACACACATATACATATATATATATAGATATATATATATATGTGTGTAGAAGCGAAAACCAACCAAACAGTGGGTGTGTTCTGTTATTAATTCTAGCAATATTATTACAACAATATGACCCTCCCCAAGTATAACAATATACATATATATATATATATATATATATATATATATATATATATATATATATATATATACACATATAATATATACATACATACACACACACACACACACACACACATATATATATATATATATATATATATATATATATATATATATATATATATATATATATATATATATATATATATATATAGACATATATATAATAGTATATGTAGAAATATACACAGTAAGTTGTGTGTCTAAAATTACGAGGGTTGAAATACCACAATGGTTTGATAAATTTAACCTGAAGATATATAATATATATATATACAGACCGTCTCAATAACTATTTCATCTCTCAGCCAGATTAGAGATTTAATCTGTTTCGCCCTAAAAATTGTGTTTGTAACAGATAATCCGTAGGCTTTCCTCAGCGAGAGATAAGATCAAATGGAACAAACACATACAACTACAAGCCACACGAATGAATATCTCACCTCGTGCGTTGGACGTTAGAAGTGGTGTGAGTGGATATGCTAGAAATAATAGCCTTAATACACCCAACTTATAAGCTCACCTAATTAGGGAGCCTAAATACAAATAAGATACAGAGTTACTAACTCATTTTGAAACCCTGCAATTAACAAGCTCAAAGTATAAATACTGAGCATTATATAATAGTATATATAATAGTATATATAATAGCTTTGATGCATAGAGTTACGGCCCTTGCCATTCTGCGTTCAAATCCCGCCTAGGTTAACTTTGCCTTTCATCGTTACGGGGTCGATAAAATAAAGTACCAGTAATGCACTGGGATAATTGCTGGTCTTGTGCCAAAAGTAGAAACAATTATATAATAGTATATGTAGAAATAAACATTTATATATATACATATATACATACATACCTATCTGGTTTTTCCACATGTATAACGTACTTCATTGAAGGCATGTATATAAGTATGTATATATATGTATGTGTGTGTGTATTTGTTCATGTATATATATGTATATGAATATGTATGTGTATATGTATGTGTATATATTTGTATATGTATATATATATATATATGTATGTATATATATATATATATATATATATATATATAGAATAAGGAAAAGCGAAGTAGTTTCAGATGTTCAAGTCCTTTAATAACAATGCTGTGATATATATTTCAGTGACGACACTGGCCACATTGTTCTGTGTTCGAGTGTCGTGTCATCATCAGACAGCTTGTTACATAATAAGGTTATGTTTCCGAGGCAATCCAAATTGGATCGACATGGGAACGGATGAATTGCGTGTTTTGGGGTTTTTCATCCGCTCCCTTGTGAGTACGAATTCACCCCCACCGGCCTGCGCAAGCGCATGTCCGAAGGAAGTTGACCATTAGCCACCGCAGATTTCAACGAAATTTGCTTAGTCAGTTCACCCTATCATCCAAAACAATGGCCCACCAATGCCT
>OZ024741.1:104929567-104987067 GCA_964016885.1 Eledone cirrhosa
TATATATATATATATATATATATATATATATATATATATATATATATATATATATATATATATATATATATATATATATCATGTGTGTGTGTGAGTATGACCTGTGTGTGTTTATGTATAGGATTTACTCTGTCTATGATGTGAATATACTTTATAGTGAAATCATTAAACAGTACTTGGCATCATGGCCGTACCTGGCAGTAGTATGAAGATATTTACTATTGAAGCAGGTTAAGATTCTGCCATTTACATATTAAACTAACAGAACATCATGCAGTACAACATATCCAGTGAGAAGTTCAAACCCAATTAACAACACTGAAAATAGACTCAGCTGAATATGATTTAATGTAAATATGATTTAACGTAAAGGACATATGCGAGAGAAGTTCTTGTGAATGAATGAACGGCACAGATATTTGTACAACAACCAGACTGATGGTTATATACTCAACTGTATTGCATGTAATGCTCATATATATATACATATATATAAGTTTATCCCGGGTTCAATCGGGGGTAACCACAGTAAGTAAGGTACTCAATACATAGCAGAGTATAAATATTTAATATAGAAATAGCTTCTACAGGACTAGAATTGTTTTATTCGGGAGAAATCATCAGGCTTGTATATAATTAGAAAGTGAACGCCACAAAATATAACTACTCCATTACCAAATGTTTCTGAATCCCAGACAATATTAATATACGGCTGGATCGGTCAGCAGACAGAGATGTTATGGATAAAAAATATGAAATGAGATTTAAAATCTCGATAAGGTCAGGCTATCGTCGCGGTATATTCCCGTGTGGAAGTCCGAGAATCTAACACGTAATATGTCTAAAATAAATAGGCCAACCAAGTCGCATACGTCAGCACTGTCAAACGATCCCACACAGACGTCGAATAGTTCTGAAGTGGTTGATTTCTTTGCCCAGGCTACTCCGTTGTTGAAGAGGAGGGTTTCCGGCAGTGTGCGATGATCTCCCTGTCTAAAACGTGGACGGTAGTGTAAGTGGTAGCAGATGTCCAACGCTTTGTTTAACAGGGTCTCTGAGATCGACGAGTAAAAATCTACAATGTCGAATTGCGTGAACTTTTTGGAGTTGAAAGAGTTAAACCACTTAATGACGGAGTCGCTGTTCTCCCACTGGGACAGGTTGGAATTGGTCCTAATGGTCTTAACTATGTTTCTAAGTATAGCCTTACTGACTAGTCACATTTCCGTGCGTGCCGGGTTTAGTAGTCTGCACGTGGGATTAGAAGCAAAGTTTACCTTGTGATCCTTCAGGGTGAGAAGCGCCTAACGCTTAGCTAAGCATTGTAGCTTCTTATCTACCTTAAGGGCGGCAGCAAGGTCTTTGGTTTCTGTATTGATGTGGTGGTATGCCATAGGGTTAGCCTTCTTATATTTAGAGGTAATAGCATATGTGCCAAGTGGCTGTAAGTAGTGTTGTCGACTTCGTGAATATTATTCGTTTTGTCAGAAAGAACGAAAGTGTTACTGGAAGACCTAAATGTTTTAATATCATTTCTAAGTTTAGTTTGGAAGGTGTTAGAGTGTTTGCGAAAGGAAATGTTAGCGACTAAGTCAAGAAGGTCCGCTTCGAAAGGAGCGAGTTCAGTTACCTTAGGAGGGTAGGCTCTCGATTTCAGGTTGAAGGTGTTACTGGTGCCTGTAATTTTGCCGTTAAAAGCTAGGGCACGCCGTCTTAAGCTTCTGACAACATCTTCCGCTTTTTGTAGGAGAAGCTTTAGGTAAACATGGTTGGAGGGAGTGGGAATATTCTTTGTTAGCTAACAGCGGCTTCTCGTAACCAATCACTTACTCCCCCACTAACAACAACAGCAATAAGAAAAGAAATCGTAACAATAGACAAACTATCTGGTTCTCTCCTTCTTTCTCACTCAACGTTAAAACTAATGTAGGAAAACACTTTTTAGCCCTCTTAGATAGACACTTTCCCATAGGTCAAAAATACCGCTCCATCTTTAACAGACACAGAGTAAAACTATGGTACTCCTGCGCTAACAATATGAAGGCCGACATCACCAACAGTCCTAAGAGCGGCACCCACCATGATGCTCTTGCCGATAGCCTGAAGCTTGTCCCCTTCAACAGCAATGCAACACACCCGCTGTAGTCTATGAAGCTGTGATCACTTCCAACCGACCAAATTAACCACAGGAGGTCAAATCTTATGTGGGTATGACAAGGGCCGATTTAAGGAACGCTTCCTGAACCATCAGTCGACCTTTAGGAACCCGGAAAAACGATCATCCACCAAACTCGCGAGCCACGTATGGTCCCTCAAGGACTCGAGTATAGACTAGTCCATTCAATGGAAAGCTATCACTAAGTCCGATCCATACGCAAGGTGCAATCCGTCTTGTGGACTGTGTATTGAAGAAAGGATAAATATTCTATTGAGATTACGCAGTAACGATTGCCTGAATTTAAGAAATGAAAGTTTGCGCGTTGTCTACATGTCTGGAAACACCTCTTGCATAACTAGAATGCTCCGGATTGAATAACAACATTCTAATTTTCTAATCAACTCGAACACCTTTTCCGGACTTTCGCAGTTATCTCCCTTACACCTTTCGCCCGTGGTTTTGTATCGCTTGGGTGAAGTGACCGTTTCTGCGCATGCGCGTTCATACGGTTGTTCTTCCTGTTCCGTATAACCATGACCAGTACGAGCTGAAGATCCGCTAAGGTAAAACAATTGTTCTCGGTATGGTGAACTAACTGTTGTGTTACAACTTATATATATATATATATATATATATATATATATATATATATATATATATATATATATATATATATATATATATATATATATATATATATATATATATATATATATATATATATATATAACGAAGGAAATGTGGTAAGGAACCAGGTGGACCATAACGCACCAAAGTACTCAATACTTGAGGTAGTAGAGTGGGTAATAGGAACCAGTAAGACCCCGACAGCTGAGCTCAAGCCGTTTCGACGGCTAATTCTGGACTAAATGAAAATTTATCCTGGTATTTAAATAGCCGATCTTCTCAAGGGGTAATTCCATATATGGTCAAAGTGATTGTCAAAAATCAGTAGTAATTCTGTGGTTGCAAATTAGTAGGGGAGATGGTGGCTAAACCTGCCAGTAGGAGAAAGAGGGGAGGGGGTGGAGTAGACCCAATCAAGCGTTGGTAGTGCCAGCTACAGCTGGGCATGAGGTCAAAGAAGATACAGGGGAGGGGGAGGAGGAGGAAGTCGGAACGGTAGGTAGAACAATGGGGGGTAGAAATAGGAAAGAAAAAATACTGAGAGTGAAGAAAAGCAAATAAGTGTAAAGAAAAAAGTAAAGTAAATTAAATTCTACGACCTAGGTGTCAGGCTATTGTTAGGCGAGAATAAAATACAGAAAGAAAGAAAGAAGTAAATAAATAAATAAATAAATAAATAAGGAAATAAGTAAGAGAACTAGGTGGGACGGATAAGGCAAGGACCCTTTTAAGAGGTATAAGTACGTAAATGATACGGTGACGGGTCAACAAAAGGGGCCAAAATACTAAAGAGACTACCACGAAATAAACAATAAAGGTTTCCATCCCGGGCCAGCAACGACCCAGTGCAGCAAAGTGAACTTGTACGAGATAATAATTCTGAGACCCGAGAAAAATATATACTAATGCTAACTCTAAAAGATCTAAAACAAGCTACATAAAAGTTCGTACGAAATAAAGGTAGAATACGGAGAAATAAATTCAGAATCCACCCCGCCCAGAAGAAAAGCGAAGCAAGAAATACTGAAACGAAAAAATAAGGCATGTGCCACTAAGAAATATAGAGGGCACAGAGAATAGTGGGAGCGGTCGGAAAAAGGGGGAAAGTATCCGGGGTCTAAGCCAACTGCTATAAAGGGCGGAGTCCGCCAAATCTATCAAAGACTAGGGGAGGGGGGGTGGGGGTACTAAGGCTACATGGGGCCAAAGTGCAGCCTCGGGTGGGCGAGAAAAGACGCCGACAAAGGAGAAGAGCTGGGGTAGAAGGACAAAGGAGAGAGGGGGGAAGGAAATAAAGGAAGCGATAAAAGAATACAAAGAAGATCTTACGTCTTCCTTGGCAAGCAGGGGTTACCCATTGCAAAATCGGCAACTGGGGTGTTATAGCCCTAGTCTACCCCCCCGGGTCATTATGGGGTTTGAGGGCGAGGTAAGTCCTACGCAATCTATGTTTACATGCAGTAACCAGTTCATCTTTCTTGTTTAGGAGTTGGTCCGTCGAAAACAGCATTTGTAAAGTTTCCTCCGAGCATAAATTGCACGGACGGAGTCCTCCCGTGTAAGAATTGGCTCTGGACAGTAATCTCCAAGTGAGATCATAGGTGATGTTGTTGTCCTTGAGGTCCCATATGTGGCCCGAAAGTGTAGTGGCGTGAGGCCGGGCCGGGTTTCGGAAGGTATGTCTATGTTGGAATAGCCGGGTCTTGAAGTCACATGCGGTAAGTCCTATATAGGCTTTGTTGGAGGTATCCGTCCTCACGTTGCACTGGTAGATCACATTACGGTCTCTGCATCTATTGTCGAGTGGGCAAATAGATCTATCCGGGCAGTTACACCTCCTGGTCGGTTCTCCACTGCTAATTAGGTTATTTCTGCCATCGGGGTTGAGTTTTTTGTTGTTAGAGGAGACGATGTTTTGTGCGAAGTTTGGTGTAGTGCTGTAAGAGAGTTTGATGGTATTTTTGTTAATTATGTTGTGGTAGCGGTGTTGTAATGGGAAGTGTTTTTCAATGAGCCTAAAGAATAGTTTCCCGATGGGAGTAGTCACCTCTGCGTTGTGGGGAGGATTGAACCATGTTACATTGCGTGAGCGGCGGTGTCTCCTGCTGGTTCCGCTAATGGGAGCTGGACAGTAGGATATTTCCTCCCGGAAACCACTCCGCTTGAGGGCCTGGTTGTAATAAGGCGCATGTTCATCGAATATCCGCTCATTAGCTGACAAACGGGATATGCGGAGGGAGATGTTTTTGACCAGGTTGTTTGTGATGTTCCTAGGATGGTTTGATCGGCGGTGGATGTAGTGCAGATTGTCATTAGGTTTCCTGTATGGGTAGTACAGGTCGTTTTCGAGGTCGAGGGTTACGTCCAGGAAGTTTACTCGGGTCAGGGACGTTTGTAGGGTTATTTTAAATCCCCAGTCGCGGAAGAATCTGATTAATTGTTTCCGGACCCGATCTGTACTACTGGGGTTGTACCCTTTAAGGGTAAGGAGCCCATCATCACGGTACAATCCACCACCGAATGCAGGAAACATATCAGTGAGTTTGGCTATTAGGAATAATCCTATAAGATCAGTGACCTCCGCCGAATCCGTGGCGCCCATGCTGACGTCGAAGGGTGAGTCGGGAGCTCTTTTTATCCATTTAGAGTCGTCAAAGAGTAAGACTGTCTTCCTGGCGTGGAGGATGATTTTTCTTTCCTGGTCGGTGATGGGCACGAGTGTTTCGGCGAAGTCCAAGGCGGCAGTAAGTAGCGGTAAGGTGATTGAAGCATAGTAGCTCTCTATGTCGAACTGTATGAATTTAGTTTCTCGTTTATCCTCCATATTGCTGAACCAGGAGATTACTTCCTGGGTGTTGATCCATAGGCTAAGTCGGGTGTGTTGCTTGACTTTTGGTATCACGCGGTCTAGGATTTTTTTGCTGATTCTCCCTATGTCGGACTTCGTTGGGTTAATAAGCCTGATGGAGGGTTTACGGTCAAAATCGGATTTATGGTCCTTCAGTGTGAAGTATGGTGTCCGTGGGTCTAGAGGTTCCGTGCGGTCGGCGACCCCGAGGCTGGAGGTGATTTGTTGTCCATCTCGATTTATGTCCTCGATACAAGAGTGGTTGGCCTTTTTATAGGTGGAGTTTAGGCTGCTCCTGATCAGTGTGTGGTATCTGTCAGGGTTGACAAAGTATAGGTTCCCAGTTTTATCCGAATGCACCATGATGTCATTTGTGTTATCATACTCTGTTAAGTTGCTACGGAGTTTTTGTAGGAATCGGTTGTGTCTGGGTTTAAATTTAATGTTCTTGACCAGTTGGAAGAGGTCATTCTCGAAGGGTGCGAGCAAGGGGTTCAGGGGCGGAGATTTGTAGGTAATAAATCCGAATCTCTCCTTGGTGCCGAAGTCTTGGTTGTCGCAATATCTGTCATAGAAAAAAGTTCTCCATCTAAGTCTTTTCGCAAATAGATCAATTTTTTGCGTGAGCATCCGAAGGTAAAGTTTTTTCGGTGGGATTGGGATGTTCTTGGTAGAGAAGTCAATGTTGTGTTTTCGCATGGTGCGGGTGAAATGAATTGAGCTTAGCGGAAAAGTCTGGATACGGCGTGGTAGGGTCGGAAAGTGCTCTACTACGGGAGTAGGAGCTAGATAACGAAGGAAATGTGGTAAGGAACCAGGTGGACCATAACGCACCAAAGTACTCAATACTTGAGGTAGTAGAGTGGGTAATAGGAACCAGTAAGACCCCGACAGCTGAGCTCAAGCCGTTTCGACGGCTAATTCTGGACTAAATGAAAATTTATCCTGGTATTTAAATAGCCGATCTTCTCAAGGGGTAATTCCATATATGGTCAAAGTGATTGTCAAAAATCAGTAGTAATTCTGTGGTTGCAAATTAGTAGGGGAGATGGTGGCTAAACCTGCCAGTAGGAGAAAGAGGGGAGGGGGTGGAGTAGACCCAATCAAGCGTTGGTAGTGCCAGCTACAGCTGGGCATGAGGTCAAAGAAGATACAGGGGAGGGGGAGGGGGAGGAAGTCGGAACGGTAGGTAGAACAATGGGGGGTAGAAATAGGAAAGAAAAAATACTGAGAGTGAAGAAAAGCAAATAAGTGTAAAGAAAAAAGTAAAGTAAATTAAATTCTACGACCTAGGTGTCAGGCTATTGTTAGGCGAGAATAAAATACAGAAAGAAAGAAAGAAGTAAATAAATAAATAAATAAATAAATAAATAAGGAAATAAGTAAGAGAACTAGGTGGGACGGATAAGGCAAGGACCCTTTTAAGAGGTATAAGTACGTAAATGATACGGTGACGGGTCAACAAAAGGGGCCAAAATACTAAAGAGACTACCACGAAATAAACAATAAAGGTTTCCATCCCGGGCCAGCAACGACCCAGTGCAGCAAAGTGAACTTGTACGAGATAATAATTCTGAGTCCCGAGAAAAATATATACTAATGCTAACTCTAAAAGATCTAAAACAAGCTACATGAAAGTTCGTACGAAATAAAGGTAGAATACGGAGAAATAAATTCAGAATCCACCCCGCCCAGAAGAAAAGCGAAGCAAGAAATACTGAAACGAAAAAATAAGGCATGTGCCACTAAGAAATATAGAGGGCACAGAGAATAGTGGGAGCGGTCGGAAAAAGGGGGAAAGTATCCGGGGTCTAAGCCAACTGCTATAAAGGGCGGAGTCCGCCAAATCTATCAAAGACTAGGGGGGGGGGGGGGGGGTACTAAGGCTACATGGGGCCAAAGGGCAGCCTCGGGTGGGCGAGAAAAGACGCCGACAAAGGAGAAGAGCTGGGGTAGAAGGACAAAGGAGAGAGGGGGGAAGGAAATAAAGGAAGCGATAAAAGAATACAAAGAAGATCTTACGTCTTCCTTGGCAAGCAGGGGTTACCCATTGCAAAATCGGCAACTGGGGTGTTATAGCCCTAGTCTACCCCCCCGGGTCATTATGGGGTTTGAGGGCGAGGTAAGTCCTACGCAATCTATGTTTACATGCAGTAACCAGTTCATCTTTCTTGTTTAGGAGTTGGTCCGTCGAAAACAGCATTTGTAAAGTTTCCTCCGAGCATAAATTGCACGGACGGCGTCCTCCCGTGTAAGAATTGGCTCTGGACAGTAATCTCCAAGTGAGATCATAGGTGATGTTGTTGTCCTTGAGGTCCCATATGTGGCCCGAAAGTGTAGTGGCGTGAGGCCGGGCCGGGTTTCGGAAGGTATGTCTATGTTGGTATAGCCGGGTCTTGAAGTCACATGCGGTAAGTCCTATATAGGCTTTGTTGGAGGTATCCGTCCTCACGTTGCACTGGTAGATCACATTACGGTCTCTGCATCTATTGTCGAGTGGGCAAATAGATCTATCCGGGCAGTTACACCTCCTGGTCGGTTCTCCACTGCTAATAAGGTTATTTCTGCCATCGGGGTTGAGTTTTTTGTTGTTAGAGGAGACGATGTTTTGTGCGAAGTTTGGTGTAGTGCTGGTTGTGAGTTCGATTCCTGGACCAGGCGATGCGTTATGTCCTTGAGCAAGACACTTTATTTCACATTGCTCCTTCTACCTGGAGTTGCGACCGATAGATAGTATTAGCAATTGGAAAGACCAACGGAAACATTGTTCCCTCGGTTCGATTTGACGAAAGTCGATCGTCTTCTTATACATATATATATATATATGTGTGTGTGTGTGTGTGTGTAATTTTTATACACTATATTTTCGTTAACGCATGCATCCACACCACTCAGTGCACACTTATGTATGAGCCTAATCCTGAAAACATTACTATAAATATTTTCATTATTACTATATCGCCAATAAATGAAACCATTATTACTTTTATTTTCACTGTTATTAATATCTTCAGTATTTTTATGTTTAATTATTTTACTACTATTAATATCACTTTCCATATATGGTAGTTGGAAATTATTCGGCTATACTAAAAATAATATTAGTTTCCTGATTTTTTCATAGCCAGAATTTGTTCTTCCCGTTCTACATAATGATGTATTTTTCCTTGCATACATTTCACCCATCTCAAGAGAACGTCTTCGCGTACTTCCGTTATGTCATTCGGTTTTCTAAAGGCAATATTTGATCGTGACATTTTTGAAATATTTACTTCTGTGTCTGTACATTGATATTTCTCCGTTTCAGATTATCCCGCTTGGGGAGAAAGCAGAAATTCATTGCTTAAACATTTAATCTGTACTACTACTGCTACTACTACTACTACTACTACTACTACTACTACTACTACTACTACTACTACTACTACTAATAATAATAATAATAATAATAATAATAATAATAATAATAATAATCTACCATCACCTCCACACAAACAACTTGTTACCGGACGAACAGAAAGGATGCCGAAAGAAGTCACGTGGTACAAAGGACCAGTTGCTTATTGATAAGATGGTAATGGGGAATTGCAGGAGGAGACACACTGATCTTGCCATGGGATGGATAGACTACAGAAAGGCATTTGACATGGTGCCTCATTCCTGGATCACCAAAAGCCTGGAGATCTTCAGGGTGGCAGATAACATCAGACAGTTGCTAGGCAGGAGTATGGGGTCCTGGGAGACAGAGCTGACATCAACTGGAGTATCCTTGGGAAGCGTGAAGATCAAGAGAGGTATCTTCCAGGGAGATAGCCTGTCCCCTCTGTTGTTTGTCCTTGCCCTGATGCCCTTGACCATTATGCTGCGAAAAGTGAGAGCAGGATACAAGTTGGGAAGGGGAGAGCTTACCATCAATCACCTCCTCTTCATGGACGATCTTAAGCTCTTCGGGAAAAGTGAGAAGGAGTTGGATGTGCTTGTTGACACTGTCCGTATTTTCAGCAGTGATATATGTATGCAGTTTGGTATTGGTAAATGTGGAGTCATTGTGATGAAGAGGGGTAGGTTGAGCAGAAGTAACGGGATCCAGATACCAACAGGTGAGATGATAAAGGAAATTGACTCTGAGGAAGGATACAAGTATTTGGGCGTTCTGGAGGCTGATGGCATAAAGAACAAAAAAATGAAGGAATTGTTAAGAACTGAATACATTCGGAGAGTAAGGAGCGTATTGAAGTCACATCTGAACAGCAGAAATGCCATAAGCGCAGTAAATTCCCGAGCTGTGTCTATTATTAGGTACAGTGCGGGAATTCTGAGATGGAATGTTGCTGAACAAAAAGAAATGGATAGGAAGACTAGGAAGCTATTGACCATCTACAACATGTTCCACAAGAGGAGTGATGTCGATAGACTCTACCTAAGGAGATCTGAGGGTGGAAGAGGTCTTATCAGCATAGAGGACTGTGTTCAGATGGAGAAAAACAACCTATACAAATACGTGACCTATAGTAAGGAGCCAATACTCAGAACTGTACTGAAGGAGGGGACAGTAGGCCAGGGGATGTCCAAGGAGGAAATAACATCAAGGAGGAAGAGCAGCCTTAAGGGAAAATCCCTTCATAGTACCTTCTTTGAGAAAACTGAATTTAGAGATCCACAGACATGGAACTGGTTGAGAAGAGGAGACCTCAAAAAGGCTACAGAAGGAATGCTAATGGCTGCGCAGGAGCAGGCCCTCAAAACGAAGTGGTTGAAGCACCATATCTACAAGGAGGAGGCTAGCCCACTGTGCAGGATCTGTGGAGAGAGAGAGGAGACTGTGGCTCACATTGTGTCCGAGTGTAAACACCTAGCCCAGACCCACTATAAGGGCTGGAGACACGATGTGATGGGCAGGGTGATCCACTGGCACCTGTGCAAAGTAAACAATCTACCACATTCTGAGAAATGGTATGAGCATAGGCCAGAGGCGGTGATGGAGAACAATCAGGTGAAGGTGCTGTGGGATTTTAGGATACAGACGGACAAAAAACTGGAACACAATAGACCTGACCTGGTGGTTGTGGACAAAGAAAAAAGATCGTGCCTGATTGTGGATGTGGCCTGCCCGTTCGACACGAGAGTGCAAGAGAAGGAGAGGGAGAAAATTAACCGATACCAGGACCTAAAGTGGGAGGTGAAAAGGATCTGGAACTGCCATGAAGTCAAAGTGATCCCGATTGTCATAGGCGCACTGGGGACTATCTCCAAAAGTTTCCAGGGATGGTTAAAGAAAATCGGCCCCTTCACGCTTTTTGGAACGCTTCAAAAGGCATGCTTGCTTGGAACAGCAAGAACCCTCCGATACGTCCTGAATATCTGAGGCTGCAGGTAGTGGCTTGATATTCAATCCAACGGACTTTCCAGTTAACCAACATCAATGACTGAGATTCAAGGAATAACAATAACAATAATAATAATAATAATAATAATAAGGAAGAAAACGCACATGGTGGATATATTGTTATGGAATCGCTCCCGTAACTTTTTGATTTTTACATATTTAAAACAACTGTGATAGAATAATTCTTATTACAAATGAAACATAAGATTACAGTTTTGGCTCTCAGCAAGCGACAACGCATCACATTATGGCATAGAGCTCCAATATTTAATATTTTATTTTGGATCAGAAATGTTATAGTAAAAAAAGAGGAAAATCGCTACGTGGACAGACAGGCAAATAATTTCACCACCAACGCCACCACCGCTACCATCACCACTACCATCACCACTACCACACCAAAAAATTTAAACAAGCCAACTGTTACTTCAGCTTCTATTTCTACTTCAACTTCAACACCATCACTACAGTACTACGATCACATCACCACCACCACCAAAAAAATCTAGCCAAGCCAACGATCACATCACCACTACCACACCAAAAAATGTAGCCAAGCCAACTGTTACTTCAGCTTCTATTTAAACTTCAACACCATCACTACAGTACTACGATCACATCACCACCACCACCACTGCCTCATTATCGCTACCGCAGTTATTCTCTCCCACTACCTCCTGCTAAGTACTACTATCACATCACCACCACTGCCTCATTATCTCTACCGCCGCTATTCTCTCCCACTACCTCCTGCTAAGACAGAGGAATCGTAGTATTCCCACTAAGTGAGGAAGGTATCAAAAGATATAAAAAGACTGATTTGATGACTCGGTCAAAAAAATAAAAAAATAAAAATAAAAACAGCACAGCAGCAACGAAAAACGCAAAGAAAAGAAAAAAGAAAAGAAAAACAAACAAACAAACAAACAAACAAACAAACAAACAAACAAAAACCTAAGTCAGACATTCAAACATTACATTACAATGAAACTTATGCTTATTTTTTTAAGTTTTTACCTATTTATTTGTTTATTTATTTATGTTCGTCTACAGTGTGATAGTGCCACGCTAAAATCACCGGGGTGATCAAATCACTGGGGGTGATGAAATCACCGGTGGTTATGTAACCATACATTCAGAAATCCTCGATATGAGTGTTTAAATGTCGAACCTAAACAGTTCGAATAACGGTGAAGTGGAGACTGGAATGTCATGTGACAGACTCTCACCCAGCAGGTGCTCCCTGGCCCAGCAGCAGGGACCTGGCTGTCATCCAAATACTGCTGGTGTTGGAGGAAGAAGAAGGAAAGGGTCCAGAACCAACTGGACGAAAGAATTGAATAGAACTGTTATGCAATGTTACCTGAAGAGTAACCCCAAGGTAAAAGGCTATAGGAAACGGATGCATAGCATCTGGAAGGAGATTGGTCTATTTAAATTAGATGAACAAAAATTGGCCGGGCAGGCTCGGGTAATAAGAACTAATGGGTGGATAAGCGAGCTGGAACTGGAGGAACTGAGCAGAGAGATTAGCTTGGAAATGGAGAGTGGAGTATGCCAGGCAAACGAGCCAGTGGGAGATGAAGGTGAAAAGGTTGAGAGAACGGAAGAAGCATCCGAAGCAGACAATGATCTGAATGCTGAAATAAATAATACCTGGAACAAAGATACGGCCATTGAGGAAATGAATGCTGACGGGCTAGGACAAGATTTGGTTGATATCCTAAACTTAGTGGTAGATGAAATGAACAATGATAGTGGGAAACCTATGAACCTAAGATTTGTAGACAGGAAAAAGTTAAAAGAAACAACAGCTAAGGTAAACAAAGTCATCCCATACATTGAGGCGGGGAGCCTTCACCAGTGCAACAATATCCTCAAAGCAACAGTAAATGCGGTGAGGAAATTACTTGGCATAAAAGCGAGAGGAAACAACAAACAAGAAATATCAGAGCCTTGGTGGAAGAAACGACTGAATTGTCAAATCAGGGAAATGAGAAATGACATTGGAAAGCTTGAGTCCCTACTGAATGGGACACTAAAAAACATAGACACTAAAAATAGACTGGAAATAAAGTACAAAACTAGGAGGAAAAGGCTAAATATTATCATAGAGGAACTGAAGCAACGCATTGTAGCAAAGAGTGCAAAGATTAGGCGATACGAGAGCAGAGTCAGTCAGTATAGACAGAACCGCATGTTTGACAACAACCAGAAGATGTTGTTTGGACAGCTTGAGGGAAAGGAAGAGGCAACGACTTGATCCCTGAGGCGGAACAAACTAAAACATTCTGGAGAGGAATATGGGAGCAGGATGTTGAATATAATGATCAGGCAGTGTGGATTGAGACAGTACAAAAGGAGATTAGTGAACAGGCACACCAACAAACTGATTTGAGTATCACAGTTGAAACTCTTAAGGGGCAGACCAGAAAACTAACCAACTGGAAATCACCAGGCCCAGATGGTGTGCAGGGGTATTGGATTAAAAATATAACATCCCTCCATCCGCAACTGACAACCATGTTCAATGACAGGTGAGGTACCAGAGTGGTTGACAAAAGGTACCACAGTTCTGGTAATGAAAGACCGAGCCAAGGGTAATAATATTACCAAATATAGACCTATCACATGTCTGTCCGTAATGTGGAAACTGATAACAAGCATTGCGTCTGAGGAAATATACCACCACCTCCACATAAACAACTTGTTACCGGACGAACAGAAAGGATGCCGAAAGAAGTCCCGTGGTACAAAGGAGCAGTTACTTATTGATAAGATGGTAATGAGGAATTACAGGAGGAGACACACTGGTCTTGCCATGGGATGGATAGACTACAAAAAGGCATTCGACATGGTACCTCATTCTTGGATAACCAAAAGCCTAGAGATCTTCAGGGTAGCAGATAACATCAGACAGTTGTTGAGCAAAAGTATGAAGTCCTGGAAAACAGAGTTAACATCGGGCGGAGAATCCTTGGGAGGCGTGAGGATCAAGAGAGGTATCTTCCAGGGAGATATTTTGTCCCCTCTGTTGTTTGTCCTTGCCCTGATCCCCCTGACCATTATACTGCGAAAAGTGAGAGCAGGATACAAGTTGGGAAAGGGAGAGCTTACCATCAATCACCTCCTCTTCATGGACGATCTTAAGCTCTTCGGGAAGAGTGAGAAGGAGTTGGATGTGCTTGTTGACACTGTCCGCATTTTCAGCAGTGATATATGTATGCAGTTTGGTATTAGTAAGTGTGGAGTCCTTTGTTGAAGAGGGGTAAATTGTGCAGAAGTAACGGAATCCAGGTACCAACAGGTGAGATGATAAATGAAATTGATACTGAAGAAGGATACAAATATTTAGGTTTTCTGGAGGCTGATGACATCAAGAACAAAAAATGAAGGAATTGATAAGATCTGAATACATTCGGAGAGTAAGGAGCGTATTAAAGTCACATCTGAACAGTAGGAATGCCATAAGTGCAGTAAATTCCCGAGCTGTGTCTATTATTAGGTACAGTGCGGGAATTCTGAGATGGAATATTGCTGAACAAAAAGAAATGGATAGGAAGACTAGGAAGCTATTGACTATCGACAACATGTTCCACAAGAGGAGTGATGTCGATAGGAGATCTGAAGGTGGAAGAGGTCTTATCAGCATAGAGCACTGTGTTCAGATGGAGAAAAACAACCTACACAAATACGTGACTGACAGTAGGGGGCCAATGCTCAGAATTGTACTGAAGGAGAAGACAATAGACCAGGGGATGTCCAAGGAGGAAATAACAACAAGGAGAAAGAGCAACCTTCATGAAAAATCCCTTCATAGTACCTTCTTTGAGAAAACTGAATTTAGAGATCCACAGAGATGGAACTGGTTGAAAAGAGGAGACCTTAAAAAGGCTACAGAAGGAATGCTAAGGGCTGCGCAAGAGCAGGCCCTCAAAACGAAGTGGCTGAAACACCATATTTAAAGGAGGAGGCTAGCCCACTGTGTAGGATCTGTGGAGAGAGAGAGGAGGCTGTGGCTCACATTGTATCCGAGTGTAAACACCTAGCCCAGACTCACTATAAAGCTGGAGACATGATGTGATGGGCAGGGTGATCCACTGGCACCTATGCAAAGTAAACAATTTACCACATTCTGAGAAGTAGTATGAGCATAAGCCAGAGTCGGTGATGGAAAACGATCAGGTGAAGGTGCTGTGGGATTTTAGCATACAGACGGGCAAGAAACTGGAACACAATAGACCTGACCTGGTGGTTTGGGACGAGGGAAAAAGATCGTGCCTGATTTAAAATGTAGCCTGCCTATTCGACACGAGAGTGCAAGACAAGGAGAGGGAGAAAATTAACCGATACCAGGACTTAAAGTGGGAGGTAAAAAGAATTTGGAACTGCCATGAGGTCGAAGTAGTCCCGATTGTCATAGGCGCACTAGGTACTATCTCAAAGAGTTTCCAAGAATGGTTAAAGAAAATTGGTCCCGCCCCGCTTTTTGGAACACTTCAAAATGCATGCTTGCTGGGAACAGCAAGAATCCTCCGATACGTCCTGAATATCTGAGGCTGCAGGTAGTGGCTTGATATTCATTTCAACAAACTTTCCATTTAAATAACATCAATGACTGAGAATCAAAAAACAATAATAATAATAATAATAATAATAATAATAATAATAATAATAATAATAATGTTTTCTTTATTAACCACAAGGGTTCACATAAAGTAGACATTAAGGACAGTACAGGACAATACAGGACGGTACAAATGGGCATTTCTGCGTGTAAAAAAACAGAGGTTGAAATAAAATAACAAAGAAAAATTCCCCAATAGGGGGGAGACTTCCAAGGGTCATTTGTGGAGAAAGCCCATTAAAAGACCACAGTGGCCCTGACCACCAGGGCAAGTGCCCTCTCCCAGTTTTCCACCTTTAATTTACAGACACATACTCAGAGAAGGCCCATTCATTCGGGCCATACTTGCTTCTCTCACCCATCTTTCAACAAAATGCTGGGAAGAGAGCACTTCCCTCTCTACCCTGATTTTCCTTTTCAAATGAAATTTGAAAAAGTTAATCAGGGCATCACCGAAGAGGTAAGTGCTCGTCTTCAGCCCTTTCAAACGTGTCCACCATACTATCTCTTTCGCCATGGCCACCAGACAGATAAAAACTGCCTGCCCTTCCAGGCTAAAGGAAGGGGGCGGGGCAATCCTCACGATGGACTCAGCTGATAGCTGGATCCGTCCTACACGTGACAGCAGGTGTTCGACATAAACCCACAAGTCAGCAATGCTCGGACACTGGACGAGTGCGTGCAGGACGGTTTCGTCGCCCTGCGCGCATCTCGGACATGCCCGACTGACGGCACCTCCATGCCTGTAGAGTTTATCCCGAACTGGCAAAGCTCCTCGGTAGCACTGCCAGGCCAGGGATTTCTGGAAGTTGTCCATAGGCCCCGGCCCGAAAGTCCTTCCGAAGAGATTGGCTAGTTGATTTTCGTCGACGCCTAGAGTTTCTCCAAGTACGTCGTCGCTCTTCCCCTCCACTAATCCCCTATAGAACGCCAAGGTGGAGTTTCCACCGATCACATTGCCCGATTGGTCGAGGGCTGTGAGCGCCTGAAGACATTCCAGTCTCCAAGCGCTCCCTCTCGGTCTTCGCTTGACCCAGGACTGCAGCTCCGTCAAGGAGACGAGCTGGGGAAAAACGTGTCTTGCAAACGGCGACCACACCTGATCACCGTCGAGGAAGAGGTGGAGATGTCGTAGCCTGAACGCGTGTCTGCGCATCATCAGCCACGGCATGCCCAGCCCTCCACGTAGCGGGTGTTGACAGCAGATGGACCGCCTGACCATAGGAGCGCGTCCCTTCCACAAGAAGCGAAAGAGCAAACGCTCCAGCGCAGTCAGGCGGGGCTTAGGACAAGGTACGACGGTCAGGCGGTAGTAGATGACGGATGCGATGTACGCATTCGCCACCTCCGCTCGACCTTTCAGGGATAGCTTCCTCTCGGCCCATTTCTGGGTGAGAGAAGCCACCCTGCTCGTCACCTCGTCCCAGTTTTTGTCCGTCTGGAGGTCTGGACCGAACCAGACCCCTAGCAATTTAACCGGTCCGTCCGTCCAGCGCCCGACGACGCTGTTGGACGGCATGGACCTGCCTCTCCAGGTGCCGAGCTGCAGGCCCACTGACTTTTCCTGGTTGATCATTGCTCCTGTCACCGCTTCGTATTCTCTTAGTGTAGTGCCGATCGCCTCGATGTGTTTCGCGTTCGACACCACTACGGTGACATCGTCGGCATATGCTGACACGGATCTTCCGCATCCTAGTTCGCGCGGGACCCCCCTCAACGTCTCCAGTTTGTGCAGTAATGGCTCGAGAGTCAATACGTACAATAGGGACGAGAGGAGACATCCTTGGCGGACCGAGCGCATGATGTTGAACGGTTCCGAAAGGTGACCGTTCACTCTCACTACAGAGCAGATGTCGCTGTGCATGGCAGCGATCCAGCCTCTGAAGACGGGCCCAAAGCCAGCCGCCTTCAGGACTGCCGTTAGGTAACGATGGTCGACCCTATCGAAGGCTTTCGACTGATCTAAATTGATCAAAGACCCACCCGTGCCAGGTTCCTTAGCTACCCTCTCTACGATGTATCGCATGAGGTGGAGGTTGACGTGGATGGATCTGTCGGGAATGGCGCATGTCTGTGTCTCTCCCACCAGACCACCAACGACAAGCGCCAACCTCTTTGCTAGCACCTTGGCCAAAATCTTGAACTCTGTGTTTAGCAGAGTTATGGGCCTAAAATTATCTATGTTATCCCCCTTGTTCGGATCCTTTCTCAGCAGCGCCACCGCTCCTCGGCTCACAGAGCTGGGAATTCTCCCGTTCTGTTGCCAGTTGCAGTAGACGTCCGCCAAGAGGCCTCCGAACAAGTTTGGCATTTGTACGTAAAGTTCATAGGGCAGACCATCCAAACCAGGCGATTTAGCCCTTGTGCAACTAGTCATTGCATCCCGTACTTCAGCGGTTGTTATCGGCTTTTCGCAACACTCCGCCTCAGTGGCCGAAAGCCGCGGCAGTCCGTCGAGGTAGACACTAAAGTCCATCCCTCGATCCGGCCCGCCACTGCCCCCGAACAGTTGAGCGAAGTGTCGCTGAAAAGCTTCACACATTTGCCCGGGATCGAGTAGCATGCGCCCGTCGTGGTCCACCAAAGACCGGATCGTGGCTTTGTTGCCACGACGCGCCCCCGCCACTCGGGCTCATTGAACGGCTTTCGTCCCCTCGTGTCTGAGAGCACGCACCCTAGCTCTGACAACGCAGCCTTCGTGCTTTGCATTGAAGAATTGGTCAAGGGCCAATTTCGCCGCAAGTACGTCGGTGGCGATGCCTTTGCTAAGCGCCTCATCTAATTTTCTAACTAATTCTCCCTCTGCTCTATTTTTCTCTATTGCTAAAGTCTTACTAAACCTAATGGACTCTATTCTAATTGCTCTTTTCAGAGCAAACCACCACTTGTTGTTGACGATGGCCCCCGTCAACGCCCGCTTAACTAGTTCGCTAATCCGGTCTCTGTAGGCCTTGCGCGCTGGTAAGGACGCGTTTAGCTTCCAGTAGCCGGGTCCTCGTCTATGAAGCCTATCTAAGTCAAGCACACAGATCACGAATTTGTGGTCCGTGTAGCTGACTATCTTGAATTGTGGACAGCCTATGCTAGACCTATCTATTTCCCTACAAAATACTCTATCTAGATATGATCTGGATGACCCTATGCGATTTGTCCAAGTCCACATTGGTACATTCGGGAAATCCATTCGGTACCTGTCAGACAGTTCAAAACGCCTGAGCAGGTTGGTGAGACTCTTGCACCCTCTTTCCCTATCCACTAATCCCACACAATCCCAGCGTGCATTTAGGATCCCGTTCCAGTCGCCCACTAACACTAAAGAGCGGGAGGTTCCAAGAAAGGTCTCCAGACGCCGGAAGAAATCAGGCCGCCCTGCTCCTGTCGGGGCATAGACGGCCACTAACCTGAAAGCTTGCCCTTCTCCGCTGGTCACGTCCAGCACCACCAACTTACCTTCTGGGTCCAGGAAGATGGCCCGTATGGCAAGATCCAAACCTCTCCGAAAAGCACAGCAACTTCTCCCCCCGATCCCGGACGGCTGGGAGATGCGTACACATCGTAGCCGCCGAAGATCGGTGCGAAGGCCCTTGCTTCGGAGATTCTGGTCTCGCTGATGGCCACTACATCTATGTTTAGTGACCTGAGGTCGTTGAGCAGGTGACCCTGCTTCCATGACGACCCCAAGCCACGCGCATTTATGCTGCCTATTTCGTAGAGGAGGGATGGTTTTTCCATCCCTTTTCACTTGATCGTCTGGTGAAGAGACCGTTGAATCGTCCCTTCGGCTGGTCGTCGGCTCTTCTATGAGTATGTCCGAATATACTCTTCGGTTGAGTGTCCCTCCTAGGTCTCTGAAATCACCAACTGCGTTGGGGAATTTCGTTTTAGTGTTTGTGTATTGTTTCTGTGCTATCTTTAGTAGTCTTATGTTAGTTGGCGTTTTGATTGGTGCTGGTATTATGTAGTCGTGTTGTGAAATGTCTGTGTGTTCAATTATGTAAGTCATTAGTTTCTTGTTGTGTGTATTTATTGCCGTGCATTTGTTTTTCTGGGGGTGGGGTGTGGTTCTGCTATTTTCTTGTCGTTGTTGCTGGGTGTGTGTGTTTTGTTGTTGTGTTTGCGATGTTGGTGCTTGTGGTGGTGGTGTTGAAGGTGTTGTTGGCGGTGGGGTTGTCGCCGGTGGTGATGGTGGTGCTAGTGTGGGTGGTGATGGTGTTGGTGGTGTTGCTGCTGTGAGTCTCTTTGCAGTAGCCTTTACCCTTTTTTCATTTCTTTCCTCCCTTTTCAAAGGCGACGATGCGCTGCTTCTGCGTTTGTGCCTTCTTACGACCTTTTGCCATCCCTCTCCCACCTCACACTCCATGTCTGATTCTGTGAGGTCGGGGAGGGGTACCAGCTCCACTCTTTCACTTGTTGTTGTTGGTGATGTTTGCACTGGAGTCTCTGTTGCAGCTGCATTTGGTATTGCTGTTGTTGTTGTTAATACTTCCACTGCTGCTGCTGTTTTTGATTTCCGTGGCGTGGGTATGGGTGCCACGGACCTATCGTTCCTGGTTGCCGCTTGTCCTGTTGCTGGCAGCCGTGGAGCCGGTTTCGGAAGAAGGGGGGTTTTCTCCTTTCTCAGGGTCTTCTCGTTGCAGAAGGCCCTGAGGTTAGTCTTCGATCCACAGCAAAAGCATTTCGGGCGTTTGCCCTCAACACTTATGGGCAGTTGAGTGCCGTTATCGAAGTCTATCACATCCGGGATAGCTTCGATGCACTCCTGGTTGGTTTGGATTAACATCTCAATGGAGGTGCCGACCCAATCTTCTCTTACTTTTTTCTGTACTTGCAGTACAGTTGTTTTGTCCTTGATTCCGACGAGGACAGACGCGGCCAGCCAAGAAGGGGCCATCCCGGGGGGGACGTGGGTCAGTTTGAGCCTCACAATTTTTTGCCCGCAGTAGGAGGGCACCAACACCATTTCCTCGCTCCTTAGGGTCACTAAGGATTGAGCCTTTGCCTCCTGGGGTGTGGCAAAAAGTACGTCTACGGTGGCATATTTCTTGCCTCGGGTGATGTGCGTTTTCCGCTGCCACACAGACCCCAAGGCTTTTTGTATTTGAGCCTCTGTGGCTCTTTCAACCCTACGGGATTTTGTACTTACTGTACGGTACGTGACCGTACAGTGCTGTTGGGTTTCGAAAAATTTTTCCGCTGCCTTGCAGATTGCTCGGTGTCCAGTTTTTGTCATGAGGATGGTTTCCAGGTTCTTTGCGATACCTGCAAACGAGATTGGTTATTCTTTGCTGCTGTTGTTGTTGTTGTCGTCAGAGCTGCTGTTACTTTTGTTGTTGCTTCAGGTACTACGACTACTGCCGCCGCCGCTGTTGATGTGGTTGTTGTTGTTGTTGCTGCTGCTGCTGTTGTTGTTGCTGCTAATGCTGTTGTTGTTTATGCTGCTGATGATGCTGTTGCGGCTGCTACTGTTGTTTTCCTTGTCACTGTTGCTGCTGCTGCTGTTATTACGGCTGCTACTGCTATTATTCCTGACGTCAGACGAATGAAATGGGTTTTTGTATTTCCCGCACACCTGTTTCGTCGTTGTCGTCGTCGTCGTGGAGAAATCTTGCTCGCTTTGCACGTGATTTTTCTTTTCTGGCGTCGCTTGCGAAAGAGAAGGGAGGGAGAGAGACACATTTAGAGAAGGGAGGGAGAGAGACAATCTTCTCTCTGCTGTAGTGACGATTGAGGAAGAAGAAGACGGAATGAGTGGGAGTGACCTATGAAAATTCTTTTTCGTAGCCATGTTTTTTTGTTTAAAATAAATATTGGGCACAAAACCCCAATAGGCGGTTATTTAACCCCGAAGGGCCAAATAAGGGACAGAAAGACCCCTCTCACGAGGAGGAGGGTGTTTTTGTCTACAAGTTGGTTAAAGTTTTAAACAATTTACAATTGTTATAGCGGTCAAAATTTACAATACCTTACAGAGCCGAGCCTCCGTCAACCATAGAATTCAATAATAATAATAATAATGATTTCTTTATTGACCACAAGGGCTGACATCAAGAAAAACATTACAGACGGCATAAGACGGTACAGGACGGTACTATGTGGGTTTTATGCGTGTAAAGATTTTTATCATTTATATAAGAAAAGAAAAAAAAAGGACATAGAAACATATATATATATATAAACAATAAAAGTGAAAATTGAAACAATGAAAAATTCCCCAATAGAGAAGAAACATCCGAGGGTTACTCGTGGCGAAAACCACACAAAAGACCACGGCCACCCTGACCACCAGGGCAAGCGCCCTCTCTCAATTTTTCCATTTCTCAAACTACAGGCGCATATTCAGAGCGGTCCCGTTCACTCGGACCATTCTCGCTACATTGACCCACCTTTCAACAAACTTGCTAGAAAGCAGCACTTGCCTCTCCACCCTGATTTTCCTCTTCAAGTGAAACTTGAAAAGTTAATTAGGGATTCGCCGAAGAGGGAAGTATCTGTCTTTAACCCTTTCAAACTTGTCCACCACACAATCTCTTTCGCCATGGCCACCAGGCAGATGAAAACCGCCTGCCCTTCCTCCTCGAAGGAAGACGGCGAGACCATCTGCACAATGGACTCAGTCGATAACCGGATCAGTCCTACATGCGACAGCAACTGTTCGACATAGCTCCACAAGTCAGCAATGCTCGGATACTGAACGAGTGCGTGCACGACGGTTTCGTCGCTCTGCGCGCATCTCGGACAGGATAATAATGTTTCTACTTTTGCACAAGGCCAGCAATTCCGCCAATGATTACTAGTGCTTAAGCACCATCCAAGATTTCAAGGCCCAGTATTAACCACAGCCCCAGAATACAAGAGGCATTAAAATTGTGACCTATCTCCAGGGGCTTATACATGCACCATTGTTGTTCCGTGTATGAACATTGATAAATAATATATTTCTGCTCTCTTCTCGATTCCTTTTCACACCTGCGGATATTGCTACACACACACACACACTCTCACACACACACACACACACACACACACACACACACACACACACACACACACACACACACACACACACACACACACACACACACACACACACACACATACACTCACACTCACTCACACATGCACACACACACACACTCACACACACACACACACACACTCACACACACACACACTCACACACACACTCACACACATATCTATCTATATATATAGAGAGAGTGAGAAACAGAGATGTATGTGCGTGTTTGTATGTACATATATATGAATATATTTAAATGTATATGTGTGTTTACACATACACACATACTCACACTTATATATATATATATATATATATATATATATACATGCATATATGCAGAGTGGGGTTTACGTATAAGCTAAACAAGCTATAGCTTAGGGCCCCACACAAAACACAGCGACAATTTGTCGCTGACATAGGACACCTGGACACATAAAGGGCCCCATTATCTCAAATAGCTTAGGGCCGCATCAAATCTAAATCCGGCCCTGCATATATGTGTGTACAAATGCATATATGTATGTACATACACATATATGCGTGGGTGGAATGTATATTACCGCATTATTTAAACCGAGTTATAACGCGGAATAGTAATAATAATAATAATAATTGAAACAAAAAATAATATATTTATGTGGATTTATTTAAATAGTTAGGATATCATGAAGTCAAGAGAGAGTGAGAAATTTGAAGAGCTGACTATTGTTGCAGAATAAAATATGAAATCATCAACCAAATGTTTCAAGTCACTTGAATTGAGTTTGATATCTGATTCTAAATTTAGTTACAACTCAATGATCGGTGACTGATGTTGAGTTTGGATCCGTTTCCAATGAAAACCTCTAATCAGGTTTTACTATTTGCACCACTAAATACCATTAAAATCAGAATGAAACGTTTCATTGAGTAGAGTAATACTGTTGTTGTGCTTGTTGCGTTTGTTGTTTTTATAGTTGTTTCGTCAGGCAAATACTTGAATGACGAGGAAATGGCATTCTTCTGTTTTACAAGAACTAACTGAGGAAACGAGAGATGAGTTCACTACTTTTTATCTATGGTTCTTCTCTCTCTCTCTCTCTCTCTCTCTCTCTCTCTCTCTCTCTCTCTCTCTCTCTCTCTCTCTCTCTCTCTCTCTCTCTCTCTCTCTCTCTCTTTACCTTTTCTATATATATATATATTTATCTCTATCTCCTTTCACTCACTCGCTGAACGCACACACACACGCACACACACACACACACACACACACACACACACACACACACACACACACACACACACATATATATATATATATATAAATATATATATATATATATATATATATATACATGTGTACATATACTTGTATTTATATACACAAATATTTATATTTATCCGTATGTACATGTATATGAATATATGCCCACTTTATATAAATAGATGTGTGGATATGTGTGTGTGGGTGTATGAAAGCATCAAATAACGTATATTTTATCCCGTTTCATGCGCTAACCTAACTTCATATTTTTAAATGTACACGCGTGTCTTTTATTTTTACTAGTTTCTACTATGGGATTGATGCCACACCGGGGCAACATATTTAATGATTTTTATCAATTACATCGACTCCAGTACTTAGGTACTCCTTGTATCGATCATTATATATCGTGAGTTAACAAGCGTTTATTTAGTGATTATATCTCCCTATCTATACCTATATCATATGTATTTAAGGATCTATATCCTTATACCCCAATTAAAACATTGAACTATATATACATACACACACTCGTTAAATAAATAAAGAAACTGCTTTGTTCCATAGAATTATGAGTGGATTCAGACAGTTAAGTTTCAAAAGGCCTAACAAATGGAAAAGGGGAAAATATTGTGTACAAACACGCTTATAACGAGGAAAAAACATTTTTTTTTCTTTTATCAGTTGAAGATTGGTCCAGAATTGAACTCATCTAAATATTATAACTTGATACTCCCCTGAGAATATTTACAATACAAACGAAGTCTTCATTTTCGTGATCATAATCATTTGTTAAAAAATGAAAATACTGAACGAATTGAATTGTTATAAAAACGGTTCTGTATTGTGTTAATATAAAAGGGACAGAAAAAAGAGATTATAATGTTTAGAAAAAGATAAAAATCCTCTGTGTTTTAAGGGTGTCAAATGTTTACCCCTCCTTTTTGTCCTAGTATAAATTTGTGAATGACTGGAATTATTTTTAAGAACAGGTTACTTGAGTAGGATATGGAAATAAAGTGAAACGTTGTCTTGTTAATTGACAATTGCACGGCACAGGGCAATAATTGTCATGAAAATATCCCAAAGTAGTTGTCCCTTTTTCAAACGTTAATTCAGCCATGAAACTACGACATTATAACTTTTAACAGAATTCATTGATGATCAAAGCCAATCTGAAGCAAATGCAATTGATTTTCCTTCTTGTGGTGTTACATTTGCTTCCAATATCTTAAAAGCAAATCTCCGAGGACTATTGAAATTGTTTTATTAAAGATGTTAGATGTTATTACTAATGGAATTCTTGCAAGAGACCCACACGATATTCAAGATAGAAAATGAATGAACTTAGAGCCAGATTCTGAATTAAAATCACAAATATACGAAGACCATTAAAAAAAGGTATAGCAAAAAATTAAAGGTAGTTGAAAATCGACGCTAAATTTCAATTGCTTTGGATAACACCAAAAATATCTTTATTTAACAATTAAAAAAATAAGTTTGCTCTATAACAATTTTCTATGCAGAGAGATCATTGACAGCAAAACATTTTCATATCTATTATGAATTTATCATCAAATAATGTAATGTGCTTTCTCCACTGAACATTTCTAATAATTTTGAAAATAATCAAGGATTTGGAGAGATTTTGTAATATAACTAATTTCCTTATTATTAAGCATGTGTTTGGAGCATAACTTAACAAAGGTTGTTGTATAAAATCATAATAGTTTTGTAGTGTAGAGCTAGTAGTGGTTTCAGACGGTTTGGTGTCAAAGGGGTTACATTTGCAATTAATATAATTAGTTATAATAAAATATGAAATGGTTATATCAAATCTGTAGTAATATTATTGAACATTATAGTCAGTATTAATGTAAAACTAAGTTAAATAAGGCACTAAACCAGGGGATAAGTGCATATTATTTGATAACATTTCACGAGCGGCTCCTTCACATTAATTATTGTAGATCAATTAAGATTATGCCACATAAATGGGTGTGCTTCAGAAACTCTTTATTATTAGCTCAAATGTGTTTGTTGTACAAAGTAAAGGATTAAAATCTTTAAATGCACGAATATTTAAACGCAGCAATTTCGTGTCAAGACAGATATCTCTAGAAATCATGTAGGCGATAGAAGGCTTAATGTCCAACACAACATATATATGGCTTAAGTGAATCATTGGACGGAATGCTCTTATAATATGTTGGAAACAGAAATGTTATAGGATAAGCTGTACAAACACAACAGTGAATTTGTATGATGATAAGAGTACAGCATTTTTGTTTGTCTGTCACACACAAACGCCACGATCTGAATTTTTTCTTCAGAATTCATGGAACACAAATGTAAAACAAATAAATGGGGGTGAAGGTGGTGGTAGTAGCGGGAGAGGGGGAGCACAGTTGTTCTTAAATGTAAGCATAAAGAAGCAATAAGGAAATACGAAAAATCTTTAATAAGAAAGATCAAACTGGAGCACAGTTGTTTTCAATACATATGAATAAGTATGTCTCTCTCCGTTCTTTCTCTCTTCCTCTCTCTCCCCCCTCTCTCTCTCCCTCTCTGTATATATATATGTGTGTGTGTGTGTGTGTATGCATGCATGTATGTATGTATATATATACACACACATACATGCATATATATATCGACAGTCGATCGACTTTCGTCAAATCGGACCGAGGAAACAATGTTTCCATTGGTCTTTCCAATTGCTAATACTATCTATCTCTCTATATATATATTTATATATATATGTTCCCTATAATTATGAAACACCCTAATACATACATATATATATATATATATATATATATATATATATATATATATATATATATATATATATATATATATATATATATATATATGTATGTATTAGGGTGTTTCATAATTATAGGGAACATTTTCTTTAGTTGAAATTACCTCAAGTCTATTCGTTTTAGATAAAAGTTACACATGCGAAAATATGAAGAGATACGGATATATTTAGGGAGTGCGTAGTTTTGTGCTTTTTGAATGCTAGGCAAGAAAAAAATGGACAAAATTTACTTCAACACTTGTTGATTGTACCCAGGTTGCATTATTTGTCCATCATCGTTTGTACATGTAGGATACGTTTCTACCGTTTATAGGATACTAAACGAAAAAGACATGAACAATAAACTTAAACTAAGTATGTAGAAATATTTGTACATTAGTAATTTGTTTTCATTTTTCGTACAAAGAAGTATTTGATATAACGTTGATGGGGTGAGCTTTTCAATATTTGTTTTGATAATTTAACAAGATAATAAATTAAAAATAAGTTTCTAATACAAGGTTCATTGCATTGTTGGGTCAGTGCTGGCTTTGTTAGCGAATGGTAAACACGCTGGTTTTCGTCAAGTACCAACCGCTGTTATAAAGTTATGAAATAATTTTCTTGTCTTTTGATTTTCATAACCTGAATAGGTTCCAGAAATGTAAGAACTCAAAGGATTGTTAAAATAAAATTGATAGATTGATTTTGCTTTTCATCTTTCACAATGAATGAAAAAATGAAAACCAGAAAGTCCATTTCGCAGCTTAAGAAAAAAGCCCTAGAGGGGGTTACCTCAGAGTCGACTCCGCTCCAAGCAACAAATGCTCTTGTGTTTACTTACCAACACGTCTAACTTGGAGAGACAATTTCAGTTGCCATAAAAAACACTAGTCAGAAGATCCAGAAAGTATGGAGAAAAGCAAATATCCATACGAAAACGGGAAAAACATCTGCACTTCAATCGAGAAATTGTATAAGGAGTAACAAGGACTGAAAAAAAGAAAAATCAAGGATGACTGACAAACAATTGCAAAGTGTGAGATTTGGAAATATGATCTCGAGGACATTTTTGACATTGCAAGCCAGAATGTTCTTGAACGAAAAGATATCCCATCTGAAGACAAAGCTTTCCTTGAGACACAGCAAGAAGATAGGATCTCTTCATTCATGGCTGCTGTTAATACAGAACATATGAGGGCCATTCAGAAGAAGGAAAAGAAGATTCACGATATAAAAGTAAGAAAAAGAAAGCAGGATGAAGAAGTCAAGATGTCCGAGAAAGTAGCTCTTGAAAGTTCGTCCTCTAGTTCAGTTACTAGTGATGATGATGATGAGGATGATGAAATCTTTAAGACCCTGAAAATCACTACAAATAAACAAGTCTCTCGACGCCACTCTTGTTGCCAGTGGGAACGGGAGAATATTTCGGCATAACAAGCAATTACTTCTTACATCTCAATTGCGGAGAGGCTCGGTCATGATGTGTCAGAACTTTCGATTTCTCACTCAACTATTTATCGAACAAGAACCCGTCACTGTGAGACGATGGCTCAGGAAATTGAGTTATCCACTTTCCCACCTGAAAACAGATCCTGGCTAATCCTCCACTGGGATGGAGAATCATTACTATCGGCTTGCCGATCCAGCACACTCGAAGATCAGATTACAGTTTTAATTACAGCGAAAGGGAAGGAGGAGCTCTTAGGTGTTCCTATTGCGAGAGTTCTCCTTCTCGGTCCCAGGAGCTCACCACCAAGCTCATTGGATGGCTAAGTGATCAAAATAGTTCTGTTCAAAGAACAACTTAAGCTTATACCACGTGAGTCAAAATTTCTAGAAAAAGTCATTTCTGATAATAAATTTCATTCATAAAAAGTGTTTTTCTCCCTGATAGTATTATGCATTTAGAAAGTATTCCTCCTGTTTATTTTCATTTCATTTCGTTCTGTCGTCTGGTTTCCTCACTGGATTCAATAAAGGGAACAGAAAGGACAATATATTACAAGCCAGATCGAAAGCCATCGTCATAAATAGAAAGATGTAAAAGAAAGATGTAAAGAAATATGTAAATATTATTCGATTGACCTATAATTCGAAATACTTCGTTATCTGAAATCAAACGCGGGCGTAATCGAGATGAGGTGATTGGTGAATAGTTTGCAAAATGAAACACCCTAATATATATATATATACAGTATATATATATATATATATATATATATATATATATATATATATATATATATATATATATATATATATATATATATATATATATATATATATATATATATATATATATATATGTATGTATGTATGTGTGTGTGTGTGTGTGTGTGTGTGTATAAACAAAATATTAATTTAAGAAACAACTTTAAAAGCTAAGTACAGATAATGTAAGAAGTGTATGGTCGTACTGTGTCGTGGTAAAAGTTGCATGGATTTAATTGACAGTTAATATTTACAGAACTGTAGCAAAGTTATAAAAGCAAAGTAATTAATTTTTTTTGTCTTACTTTTAATTGTTATATCGACATCGAATGGATGAATGGCAAAGTTGAACTGAGAGAGCAGAGAGCCAGAACGAATATATATATATATATATATATATATATATATATATATATATATATATAGAAAAGATGAATATAAAATGAAAGTGCTTTTTTTAAAAAGGAATTTATGAGGTATTGACATATGTTTCTGTAACAGACGGATTACCTATGTATCGCTGTTTGCGTAATCATATAATGTTAGCAAGTATTCGATAGCAAATGTATAATCAGTTGTCACTTCTTCGGAGATTTTGGATAAATTGGATAAAATCAGAAAAATTGAAGTATTTATATTAGTAATAGAGGAAGAAGAGAGGGGATAGTATATGACAGATGGTAATTCAATTTACTGCTAAACAAGTATATAAAGGGTTTCTAATGGGAATACCATGAGTAAATGGTTCATTTTATCTAAATAAGAATTTTTGGGAGTGCCAATTTTAATCTCTACTTGACCAATTGGACAGTGGACAGGGCTGGTCATTTGGTGTAGTAGTATTAATTATAAAGTGTCAATTGGGGAAGGGGGAGATTTCGATTGCTACTGAATAACATCGATGCTAGTAGCCAGCTGGTATATGCATTAGGGAATTGAATGAAGAAATCAGAAATCTCATTTTATCTATAGCAGTTTATATTAAATGGTAAATAATAGAAGAGTTGATAGAATTAAGACTAATAGAGAATGTTAATATCTATTTTGACAATCAAACGGAGATAGAGACAGGCGTTCAATCCTGGTAGTATTTATAATATGAAAATGTAGATTTTAAGCGATGGTTACAGTATAACGATCGCTCTATTCTGTTATTTAATAAAATGTTTTTAGATTTCATAATACAAAATAATTCCACATTACATAATTTACAAAATTCCTGTCCGTGGGAATATGGGGGGGGGGGGGGGCGCAGCGCTGTTATATCCCATATTAGGTGAAATTGTTGGTTATTTTCACGCGGCTGCCAAGCCTTGTCTGCGAGTGTTGTTACATAACGCTGGTTTTCATGTTTTATCGAGTAACGATGTCTATAAAGGCGTGATTTGAAGGAAGTGGCTGTAGATCCCACATAGTACCACTTCTGTCTATCCGATTCGATAGTACATTTGTATACGATGTTGCGTTCAAGACACTGATTGTTCAACGGACACATTCCTGGTTGGACACAGTTGCAATTATAATTTTGCGTTGTTGTATTGTCATGGATGGGTTGATGAGGTTGCTCAGGTAGGACAGGATGTTGTTTGTTGTTTTGTGATGTTATAGCTAATGTTTTACGTGTATTGTTATGTGTTGGAAGGCGTTTATACAACCGTTTTGCGTTAAGCTTTTTTATATGTTGTTTAATATTAGGGGCGGTTGAATATGAAAGTCGAATAGTGTTAGGGTTTAAGATTTTATTATATTTATGTGATGTTGGAAAGTGTTTTTTAACTAATCGAAAGAATTGTGAGGGTAGATTGGTTTTAATAGAGTTGTTATAGACCGGGTTGTACCAAATCTACTCTTTACATCGCCTTCTGTTTGGTGGTGTGCGACTATTATTGTGTCTATTGCGGTAGTGTATGTATGGTGGTGATTCTGTGCTATTTCTACTCTTATGGGATTTATTTTGGGTGTTTTGGTGATCTTCGACTATATACTCTATATTATCTAGGTGTCCGGCTTTCCTAAGTGCATCATCATAATATTCGGCATGTTCTTTGAAGGTTTGTTGGTTGGACGATAGGCGGGAGATTCTAAGAGAAACATTTCTAGGGATGGATTTAATTATAGAGAGTGGATGGTTAGAACTCGTATTTACATATTTAAGGTTCTCATTTAGTTTATGGAACGGTTTAATCGTATCTGTATTAAGATTCAAAGTAACATCAAGGAAATTGACCTCTTTGAGGTTATATTCAAATGTAATATTTAATCCTAGTTCCTTAAAAAGCTTTCTGATATTTTTACGCATCCTTTCTAAATTCTGGTTATTCATATGCTTAACTAATAGGAGCGCATCATCACGGTAGATTCCACCGTGGAGATCCTTGAATTTTCCTTGTAGTCTGTGGGTGATATAAATTCCCACAAGATCTGTTACTTCCGCCGAATCATTAGAACCCATAGTAATATCAAAATTAGAAGGTCTATCTTTGCGAACCCAGTAGCTATCATCGAATTTAACTATAGTTTTCCTCGCTTCCATAATAATTTTAATTTCAGCATCCGTAAGGTCGGAATTAGCCTTAGCGAACGAAAGAGCTTCATGTAGAGTATCAGGTGAAATTGAGGAATAATATTCATCAATATCAAACTGAATAAATTTTGATTTTTTTTCTTATCAGTAATGTTATTAAACCATCTTATTGCTTCATGAGTGTTACCCCATAGTTTAATTTCTACCTTAACCTTAACTTGGGGGATAATTCTGTCTAGTATATATTTGATAATTAGCCTATATCAGATTTAGAGGGGCATATAAGTCTAATCTTAGGGTTAGTATCGAAGTATCGAAGACTTATATGCCCCTCTAAATCTGATATAGGCAAAATTATCAAATATATACTAGACAGAATTATCCCCCAAGTTAAGGTTAAAGTAGAAATTAAACTATGGGGTAACACTCATGAAGCAATAAGATGGTTTAATAACATTACTGATAAGAAAAAAAATCAAAATTTATTCAGTTTGATATTGATGAATATTATTCCTCAATTTCACCTGATACTCTACATGAAGCTCTTTCGTTCGCTAAGGCTAATTCCGACCTTACGGATGCTGAAATTAAAATTATTATGGAAGCGAGGAAAACTATAGTTAAATTCGATGATAGCTACTGGGTTCGCAAAGATAGACCTTCTAATTTTGATATTACTATGGGTTCTAATGATTCGGCGGAAGTAACAGATCTTGTGGGAATTTATATCACCCACAGACTACAAGGAAAATTCAAGGATCTCCACGGTGGAATCTACCGTGATGATGCGCTCCTATTAGTTAAGCATATGAATAACCAGAATTTAGAAAGGATGCGTAAAAATATCAGAAAGCTTTTTAAGGAACTAGGATTAAATATTACATTTGAATATAACCTCAAAGAGGTCAATTTCCTTGATGTTACTTTGAATCTTAATACAGATACGATTAAACCGTTCCATAAACTAAATGAGAACCTTAAATATGTAAATACGAGTTCTAACCATCCACTCTCTATAATTAAATCCATCCCTAGAAATGTTTCTCTTAGAATCTCCCGCCTATCGTCCAACCAACAAACCTTCAAAGAACATGCCGAATATTATGATGATGCACTTAGGAAAGCCGAACACCTAGATAATATAGAGTATATAGTCGAAGATCACCAAAACACCCAAAATAAATCCCATAGGAGTAGAAATAGCACAGAATCACCACCATACATACACTACCGCAATAGACACAATAATAGTCGCACACCACCAAACAGAAGGCGATGTAAAGAGTAGATTTGGTACAACCCGGTCTATAACAACTCTATTAAAACCAATCTACCCTCACAATTCTTTCGATTAGTTAAAAAACACTTTCCAACATCACATAAATATAATAAAATCTTAAACCCTAACACTATTCGACTTTCATATTCAACCGCCTCTAATATTAAACAACATATAAAAAAGCTTAACGCAAAACGGTTGTATAAACGCCTTCCAACACATAACAATACACGTAAAACATTAGCTATAACATCACAAAACAACAAACAACATCCTGTCCTACCTGAGCAACCTCATCAACCCATCCATGACAATACAACAACGCAAAATTATAATTGCAACTGTGTCCAACCAGGAATGTGTCCGTTGAACAATCAGTGTCTTGAACGCAACATTGTATACAAATGTACTATCGAATCGGATAGACAGAAGTGGTACTATGTGGGATCTACAGCCACTTCCTTCAAATCACGCCTTTATAGACATCGTTACTCGATAAAACATGAAAACCAGCGTTATGTAACAACACTCGCAGACAAGGCTTGGCAGCTGCGTGAAAATAACCAACAATTTCACCTAAAATGGGATATAATAGCGCTGCGCCCCCCCCCACCCCCCACCCCATATTCCCACGGACAGGAATTTTGTAAATTATGTAATGTGGAATTATTTTGTATTATGAAATCCAAAAACATTTTATTAAATAACAGAATAGAGCGATCGTTATACTGTAACCATCGCTTAAAATCTACATTTTCATATTATAAATACTACCAGGATTGAACGCCTGTCTCTATCTCCGTTTGATTGTCAAAATAGATATTAACATTCTCTATTAGTCTTAATTCTATCAACTCTTCTATTATTTACCATTTAATATAAACTGCTATAGATAAAATGAGATATCTGATTTCTTCATTCAATTCCCTAATGCATATACCAGCTGGCTACTAGCATTGATGTTATTCAGTAGCAATCGAAATCTCCCCTTTCCCCAATTGACACTTTATAATTAATACTACTACACCAAATGACCAGCCCTGTCCACTGTCCAATTGGTCAAGTAGAGATTAAAATTGGCACTCCCAAAAATTCTTATTTAGATAAAATGAACCATTTACTCATGGTATTCCCATTAGAAACCCTTTATATACTTGTTTAGCAGTAAATTGAATTACCATCTGTCATATACTATCCCCTCTCTTCTTCCTCTATTACTAATATAAATACTTCAATTTTTCTGATTTTATCCAATTTATCCAAAATCTCCGAAGAAGTGACAACTGATTATACATTTGCTATCGAATACTTGCTAACATTATATGATTACGCAAGCAGCGATACATAGGTATTCCGTCTGTTACAGAAACATATGTCAATACCTAATAAATTCCTTTTTAAAAAAAGCACTTTCATTTTATATTCATCTTTTCTACATTTTCTCCGGAATATAATTTATACTCGTTGAGCAAACCTACACGTACGCTGTTCATCTCTAACGTAACGATATATTATCACTACATTATTGATAACCTGAAATTTTATATATATATATATATATATATATATATATATATATATATATATATGGAGAAGAAGTTTATGAAATGGAAATGCGGGTATAAAGAATTTATTAGATAACAATTGTTTCTATAGTGTATGGGTTACCTATACCTCGCTATTTGAATAATATATACCTCGCTATTTGAATAATATAAAAATATTATCATAAACCGAAGGTACACTGTAAGCAAACACACCATGTCGTCAGACCTTTGTATTGGAATGATATGAAAATATTTTATACACTAGATAAAAAAGAAAGAAGGAGGTAGGAAGAGAAGGGGGAGAGGGAAGTGAGTAAGGGGGAGGGAGTCCTAGGATTTAAGACTGTCAGACTAGTAGAGATTGTAAGGAGAGAATGTTTTGGCAGCAGTTAGCTTAATCAGGCGTGTTAGGGTTGGCGGGGGAAGTAAATTCTTCTAGTGGTGTTGTTCGGACAAAATTTAGTTAAAGGGGTCAAAGTGGTACAGAGTTACAGACAAGTTATTGGGGCTATTATAGTAGCAGGTTATTTCTAAAGGGGTCCAGAAAACAGTGTTTAGTACTATTATTATGGAAAGCCATATCTTGTGTATAAACTTATAAAACAGAAATTTGCAAACGGTGGTGTAAAAAGGTAACATTATATGCATTTAAAAAAAGAAAAAGTCGTTTTCAAACGATGGTTACAGTATAGTGAACGTTCAATTTTGCTGTTCAAAAGTTTGTTTATCGACGTTAAAATGCAGTATATCTCCAAATTGTATAATTGACAGAATCGATGATTTTGCTTATATGCAGGCGCAGCTGCAATAATTTGCCAATCAAGGGAGAATACTTGATTGTTCCTCCGGAGCTGCCAGGCTTTATCGGCGAGGGTTGTTACGGAGCGCATTTTGCTCGTGCCTGATCGAAGATCGATGTTGGTATAGGCGAGCTTTGAAAGAAGTTGCGGTACATCCGACGTAATACCATTTGTTGGTTCCGGAATTTATTGTACATCGGTAGACAATATTGCGTGCTAGGCACTGGTTATTCAGTGGGCACGTACCTGGTTTGGTGCAGTTACAATTATTTTTATGTTTTGCAGTAGAATCCTGGATAGTTTGGTGGGGTTGTAGTTGCGTGTTAGTGCGTTGTATGTTACTATGCTGGTGCGCTGAGTCATTAGGGATGTGCTTATTTAGTATTGCTGAGTTGAGTTTTTTAATTAGTTGTTCTATGTTAGGTGCAGTGGAGTATGAGAGTCTAATGGTGCGCGAGTTAAAGATTTTATAGTATTTATGTGAAGTTGTAAAGTGTTTATTGATTAGTGTATAGAATTGTGAGATAATCTTAGTGCTAATAGAAGTATTGTACACGGGGTTATACCATATGTACTCTCTACGTCTGACTCTATTTGCTGGTTTGCACCTATTAGTATGCCTATTGATGTGTGTGTGTGGTGCAATACTAGTTCGACTTAGATGTGTTTTATTCATAGTACTTATGTGGTTATCGTCTAGATATTCTATTTTCTCGCAGTAACCAGCTTTTCTAAGTGCGTCATTATAATATTCAGCATGCTCGTTGAAGGTCTGCAAATTAGACGACAGTCGGGAGATCCTTATGGATATATTTTTAGGGATAGATTTAATAATGGAATGGGGATGGTTCGATTTTACATTAACGTACTTGAGATTTTCATTAAGTTTGTGAAATGGCTCTATATTACCGTTATTAAGGTTGAAGGTGACATCCAAGAAGTTGACCACCTTAAGATTGTGTTCGAAAGTAATATTAAGCCCTAGTTCTAAGAAGAGTTTCCTAATGTATATATATACTGGATGACGTACCCAGCTTCGCCCGGGTAAACAGATGATAAGAGAAGACAGGTAAAAGAGAAAATGACTGTATTGGATGTTTGTCTGGTTACAGTATGGGGCGAGTCCGTGGTGTCTGTGTGATACAAAAAAAGAATTAAAAAAAATCTTCCAGATATACCAGATTCTTCGTTGTACCGTTTGTGCATAGTATATGAACAATTCTAGGTGCTCCCACCTAGAAATCTTAGCCACTGAGTAATAGACAGTCAATGTTGCCCAGATTTCAACTCGAGGAGGTGGCCTGGTTTGAACTCCAAATGGCGGATCCTTCTACTTCGAAAATAGAATCGTTTTCCAATATTACTCTAGCCCTGGCCGGCCATAGGATCCAACCTTTTTGCCAGACTCAGCATATGATGAGGTTTTATTACCACCGCAATCAGAAGCGATAAATTTGAAGGCAATTTCTACCAATACTTGTTGGTTTTTATTGCTCATTATCGACAATAAATGACATTGAACAGAAATGATAACTCTGTCAAAGCTCACAATACTGATCAAAGGACACCAATATCTGAATCATTTACGTGGAATATTCATAGCAGTGAAGGCAATTTATACCAATACTTGTTGATATTTATTGTGCAACATAGCAGTGAAAGCAATTTTTACCAATACTTGTTTGTTTTTATTGCTCATTAAATGACATTGAACATAAATGATAACTCTGTCAAAGCTCACAATACTGATCAAAGGACACCAATGTCCGAATCATTGACGTCGCTTATTGATAGTATTAAAGATATGCATACATCAGCTCAAAGCTTCAGTATAGACAATATTCAGGGTTGTTCCTCTGTTAGTGGTATCAATTGCAAATTTTATACCATCAGGATCGCACACTCGAGATGCAGCAACATACAGTTGCCTATGGCTGAATGCTGGATCATTCAAGTAGACACCGACTCGCTTGAAAGTCTGTCCCTGTGTCTTGTTGACAGTCATGGAAAAGGTCAAATTGACGGGAAACTGTCTCCTTTGCCAAACGAATGGCAGCAAATTTCACTTGATCTCAGCATGATCATCGGAATGAGAACCGATTCCTCTCTGCCTGGGAATTTAGCTTCTAAAACTCTTCCGTTAATCAATCTCCCAACAATCAATCTGGTACCATTGCAAAGGTCCATTTTATGATTGATATTTCTAAGCAATATAATCGGCATACCCTTTTACAACCTCAAAATATGTGAGGGTATTTGAAGTGAATTCAGATACTCAGTCGGAACATCCATATCGTTCTGCTGATTAGGCTCCATTGCATCCGCACTGACGGTCAACTATTCCTCTCCAGGAAACATTCCGACTACTTGTGAATTTGTTTCATCGACCGTTGCATTCGTATGAGTTAGAATAACGCGTTCCGGTATCCAGGAGATATTCTGCCAAAAAGCATTCAAATTAGGGAACACCCAGTCAATCAATGCTTGGCGGTCCAGTGGCATGACCAAATGGTCTTGGATTCTTACAGTCTAATTATCACCAACGTGTGGCAATTCATCGTTTCTCAACTGCATCAACCATCGGCCGTATGTCTCAGCCTCTTCGTTTTGCTCGAACATACGAAGTCGCATATTATCGTGTAATCGCAAAACTCTGAAATGGCGTCACAACGGGGACTTTTTCAGACATGCATCGACAATTTGCGCTCTTTGAGCATTCCTAACAATTGGTAGCACCTGTCTGAAATCGCCACCAAGAAGGATAGTCTTACCACCGAATGGCAGGTCACTACCGCAGATATCTCTCAAAGTTCTGTCCAATGCCTCCAGCAAATATCTGTGTGCCATTGGAGCCTCGTCCCAAATAATCAGAGACGTATTGCGTATAAGGCCCGCGAGTTCACTTTGTCCTGTAATGTTACAGACACTCAACTCATCCGGAGCCAATGGAACCTTGAAGCATGAGTGGAAGGTCCTTCCACCACTCATCAAAGTGGCAGCAATCCCACTGGTGGCCACAGGGAGAGCAATCTTCCTCTGAGCTCTGAGTGCCGATAACATAGTGTTGAAACAGAATGTCTTTCCGGTGCCTCCTGGAGCTTCTATGAAAGCACAAAGTTGCTCATTAGTTGCTCAATCGAGTGGAGAATGCCATCGACCAATTCTCTCTGAGATTGGGTCAACATTGGTATACGTTCATCCACAATACGTTGCTGTTCCAGTGGATCAAACTGGAATAGTTCCCTCCGATCGAGTGGCAACCGTCTAAGCTGCAATCTCATGTTCAATGCTAAGACACGTTGCCGCATTTCTTCATCAGGAATTGGCAAATTGAAATCTCTTAAAAATTTGAAATGAACTTCAAGCAGTTGCTCAATATTGAGCAAAACAATAGCTTTCATCAAATTTTCATCATCTACCTGAAGATGATGCCTAAAATCACCAGCCATAATTCCCCAATGGATTTCAAATAACTCTCTTGGATCGGCAGGATTGCAAAATCCTAGAATCGTGACAAACAACTTCCTTATTTGAGCTGGCATCTGTGTTGTTCCTGCAGCTTCCATGGCGTTATTCCATTCAGCGTCATCCTGAAGGAGTCCCAGATGCTAACACACAGCCTGGTATGTTTCATATTCCACGCCATTGATTGTTTTCAAATCAGCGAAGCTCTGTTTACCTCTCGAAAAATCATTATGCAACAGAATTCGCAGATAAAACACATCACCAGATGCTGGATGGTAATTACAAACCCGTCCAATAGCCATGAATCTCAACTTTTGTTTTCTATCATTCGATTTCTTTCCCTTCTTATCCCACGTATAGTGCGAAGGGAAATCACAGTAGTGTTGCCTTTGATCCGGGTTCAAAGCATGTTCCCTATTATGCTTGAATCACTCAGTCAATTCCGTCATAGGAGGTGGTGCGTTAGCAATTCTTTCGACACCTCTTCTAGTGTCCTGAAAACAGACCATTTGCCTATTCTCTAAGTGAACCGTGAGTTTCTGAACGCTGGGTTTGCGTTCATTGAGATCAAAATCGAACAATCTCCAGCAAGCTTCGCTAGATCCAATCGAGCGAACACCCTAGATATTTGCAAGCTTTCACTGAGTTACAAATTTCCACATTAATATGACAACGATATTTCATAATCAAATATGGATTGTATGGCACAACCCATTTATTTGTAACCTGTCGACCGTTTACATTTTCGACCAAACCGCCATCTGCAGGTGACCGTCTTCTGTATGAGGGATGAGCATCCCATCGTTCCAGGAAGTTTTCGTGACAAAAGATTTCGGAAAGTGGTTACTGCATTGGCCATTTTTCATGAAAGCGCTTTCCGATTTGCCACTCCGCATTGGTTGTGTACCATTGACTTTGCCACCAAATTGCGTAGTGCCTCATTTTCCGGCAGTTCAGCACACACAACGCTGTCGACATCCTCAGTATATCTCAGTTTGCAATCTCTATGTAAAATCATCAGCAAATGTGCATGTGGCAATCCTCTTTTTTGGAATTCAATTACGTATGTAAAAGCAACTATAGCTCCAAATATTCCCTCTTTTCCCACATCATCCATTATCTTTTTCAGATATCCTTTGAATACTCTTGCACAATATCAGGACGGTCCTTTGGCTGTTGTCCTGTCAAAAGTGAATCCTTAATATCAGTGCATTCAGGATTGCATGTAACCGTTATAAACAAATCTGGCTTTCCAAACTTTCTGACAATAGCCATTGCATCCTGATAGCGAATGTTCATATATTTCGGGCCGCCGATGAACGACGATGGCAAAATGATGCGTCGACCAATTTGCTTGTAATTGGCATCATCAGCTGTTATCGCATCCTGTATATTATTATACAATTCAGCTCTGATATGTTGCTGATGTATAGCTATATAATTTAGCCTTTGATTTTCGATCTTTGCGAATGCCATACAACAGTATTCCTGGAACAATCTGCTGGCTTGAAATAGGGCATTTCTCTGTTGATTCCTCTCGTTCAAATGGAACGCGTAAAAGTCGCGAATCGAATTATTGTGTTTATTGCCGCCTCCCTGTTGATGCTGATTCGCATGATCATCTAAATGAACAGACATGTTCCATCCATTTTCGCCTTTTGGGAATAAAATAACATAATGAAATGGATCGTATGCCTTATTTGACTCATTGATAGTCTTGAGACCACCATCTCTGCGATTGAGGACGATATCTCTCGATCCAGGCTTATCGTCCATCAACACAGCAACTTCACGAAATCCTTCAGGGGCATTATATCACCGTTCGTGTTGATTCCTTGGCACTGCGTCAGCCTTAATCACCAATGTTTGCTGCTGAACATTTTGCAGTTCAGCCACCAACATGAAATCCATAACATAAGGATTACATTGTCTAAGCCATGATTGCAAATCACGGATCAAATCACTTAACCTTTGCCGTTCAAGTTCAGTTATATTTCCCGGCAACTTCATCCAACCGATCCTGATATCCTCCTCCGATTCACTATAATCTGGATCGTTAACGTAAATTTGAGCGAATCGAGGCCTCTCTCCGGGGGTAACTTCTAAATTACCGATACAATGATACAAACGGCCTTGAATGACTACATTGCCATGCTCCACTCTCAAACATCTCACTAACTCTCTGCGATGCTAAAGCTAATGAATTGTTCATTTGCCGCGAATATTTGCGCAGTAATCTACCTCGGTCTCCTTGATCACCCCACATACTTAGTATTTTAAACTCCGGTGACTCCTCATCATCCGGCATTCGCAAGGGTTCTAGTTGAAATACTCCTTTATGACAGCACATTGTGGTCCACATCTTTTCGTGCCTCCAAAGCAATGCTCCACAATGTGGACACTCTGCTCGTCCACCAATCTGAAAATGACACGGTTGCCATGATCCATTTTTAATATCATCCGTTCGCCTTCTAGCCTCTTTACTGGAATGAGGAGCACTTTGGCGACACATTCTCTGGACTTCTGTATTGCGCTGGCGCTGTTCAGCCAGCTCCCCTTCATCCATCGCAGCACACCGTTGCTGCTGCATTCCGGCCATCTGCTGATGATGCTCAGCCAGTTCGTCTTCAACATCGCAGCACGCCGTCGCTGCTTGGCCCCAGTGTTTCGTTGGCGTTGTTCAGCCAGCTCCTCTTCATTCATGGCGGCACGTCTTCGCCTCTGAAGTTCGGCGTTCCGATGGCGCTGTTCGGCCCGTTTTTCTTCATTCCTGGCTGCACGCCGTCGCCGCTGTAGTTCACTGTTTGATAAAGTCGAATTGCTTTTATCAGTACTCATTTCGAGCAATTGTCAAAAAATGACACAATAATAAATATAAAAGATGTCCGTCAATGTAAAAAAGGTCTCTATTTACTCCTTTCACAACTCTGTGTATGTTAGACTGACAGACAGGCACACAGACAGATAAACTGCGTGGCGATTGTGGAACGCCGCACGTACACACACATACACGCATGGAAACGCGCACACGCACGCAAACTTACACACGCACCCGTGCACTTACACACACACACTCACACATGTTGATAGTTTTTACTTTCTGTGGAATGCTGCATGCACACACACATAAACATACGCGCACGTACATACACAGGCACACATGTTAATAGTTATTGCTTTCCTTCCCCTCTTATTTCCACACACATAACACACACAGATGTCTCTACACTGACACATATACATAGTGTATCCAACACAGCGTTAACTTTGCCTCTGTTTCTTACTCTCCCCTCTCACTCCCTCATTTGCATTATGCATATTAATTTAAGTTTGGCGTCATTGAGGTGGGCGGAGTAGTTTGAAACCTATGAACCAATGATAATCGAGAATTATGACACACGGAATACTGACATTGTTGAAATTAATATATATATTTATATACAAATGAATATATGATAGGGATAAACACTGATACAAGTATACATGTGTTTGCATTGCAAATGACCAAGTTAGCTAGATTGAAAATTAGTATTTTTCAATCTAGCTAACTTGGTCATTTGCAATGCAAACACATGTATACTTGTATCAGTGTTTATCCCTATCCTATATTCATTTGTATTACACGGCTCAGAAATATTCCTTTCTTTGAGCTATTTAATTGTAAAAGACTATTTGAGTTTATAACTCTATATATAATATTCTCCGCTCCGTACGTGAGCTAATTTTTAGTCCCATAAAACCGGCTGCTATTTTTAGCGGCACGAGTATGAGACAAGCTAGGCGCTGTGACACATGTGCGTTCAACAACACATTTTTCTCAGTCTTCTTAAGTAATTTCTGGATACCTGCAGAAGAGCACAGGAATAGGAACTTTCACTTAATTGTTGCGAAACAAATTTAAAATTCATAATTAAAAATTTGTCCAGGTATCACGGCTATTCCTTTCTTTGAGCTATTTAATTGTAAAAGACTATTTGAGTTTATAACTCTATATATAATATATATATATATCATCATCATCATCATCATTTTACGTCCGCTTTTCCCTGCTTATATATATATTTCTGTTAAAAAATCTCACAGCTGATCTGAACTCATCCTGAGTTCGTCGCAACGTTAAATTTGTTTCGGTATTAATCAAATTCAATGTTGTTTGGTGTCTTTCATAAAGATAATCGCTTCAATCTCTCATACATACATAACAACGGATTATTTATTAAATTCAATTTAGATATATCTAATGGCGATAGTGCTCGTTGAGAAGAATATGGCAATTATAGAAGAATAATGATATGTTTAAAACATGTGTAAGTAGAAAAACAAGGTACTTATATTTCATTAATAGAAACGTATAGTCTATTTTGAATTCTAATTGAAGAAAAAATCAAGAATATGTATTTCAATGTATTGTGTATTTATTTCAATGTATTGTGTATAAGATATATTCCATAGAGTAAAAGTAAATGTGTGCGCATATATACATATACATATATAGCGAGAGAGAGAGAGAGAGAGATAGACAGAGAGAGAGAGAGAGAAAGAGAGAGAGAGAGAGAGAGAGAGAGAGAGAGAGAGAGAGAGAGAGAGAGAGAGAGAGAGAGAGAGACGTGTGCTTGTATGTATGTGTGAGTTTGAATATATATATATATATGGATATACTCAAGACGTTTTAAGGTACACTCAAGAAGTTTTGAAACTTTTTCTTTTCAGGTACTTTTAATTGATCTACGTAAATGTCGCTCTAATACATCCTTGATATGGTTATAATATGCTAACATGCCAAATCTTTCAAATTGATTCCAGAGTCAGTCCCGATCAACACAGATCGAATCTTTAGCTGATCAATCACGAAACACGTGTCACAACAAATTTAATGGAAATTTTATGCCTCGTCCATATTATATATATATATATATATATATATATATATATATATATATATATATATATATATTACTTGGTCAAGTGGCAAATTCAAAAGAATCAATCACGTGACACTGAGGTTAATCAGTGAGGAGTGGGGGTGTTATTAAGAGAGGGCCTAGCCACTACTATTAATCATAGTAGTAATTTCGGCAAGTTTTGCTCAACAAATAATTTGGAGATAATTATAAAGAATTAGTATATCTACCAACATATGTATACAGATGCATACCCATGTTAGCAAATATATATGTTTTGTCTTAGTAACTTTGTAGTTCTATGCAGAACAATTATATGAAAGACGTAAATAAGAAAGTTATGAAAATTGACTTACTTACTAAAATTTCACTCCAACTAATTAGTTTCTGTAAGGGGATAAATATGGAATTTGCCACTTGACCAAGTAGGCAGTGAATTTTTCAATGTCTTGGAATCTAGTCCCCGCTCGCTTTTTTCCATCCACTGAATTATTTTTATATAAGTTCCCAGTGTCCTCGCATTGCCTGGAAGCTTAGCTGAGAATAGACTCCCTGATAACGTAAGGCTTCTCTATGGATACGCTCCGTAACCATATTTATCCCCTTACAGAAACTAATTAGTTGGAGTGAAATTTTAGTAAGTAAATCAATTTTCATAACTTTCTTATTTACGTCTTTCATATAATTGTTCTGCATCCCCTTGCATAGAACCACAAAGTTACTAAGACAAAACATATATATTTGCTAACATGGGTATGCATCTGTATACATATGTTGGTAGATATACTAATTCTTTATATATATATATATATACATATATATATATATATATATATATATATATATATATATATATATATATATATATATATATATATATATATATATATATATATATATATATATATATATATATATATATATATATATATATACATATATATATATATATATGACACCTCGTCCATATTATCATTAATATATCTATCTATATCTATATATATATATATATATATATCGACGCAGGCATGGCTGTGTGGTTAAGAGTGTGCCGGTTCCACTGCGCAACGCATTTGGCAAGTATATTCTACTATACATAATCTTGGATAGACCAATACTTGTGAGTGAAATTTGAGCGGATGAAAACTATGGAAGCCCCTCATATATATATATATATATATTAGGTATAGGATTATCCTGGATGCAGTAATGGTTAATTACTACACTGGATAGAGTTGACGTACAGTGAGGGGTTACTCAACGAGTTATGGAAGAATAGTTGAAGAAACTCAGTTCCTGATCCTTCTGTATTCCGGAGTGTAGATAAAGAATGAATAATAACAGGTAGACATCATAAAAAGGTAATTTATTCCGTGTGCTTACAAATGTTTCCACGGTGGTTATAGAGCCTAGTTATGCTATGTGCAAATTTATAACTATTTGCAAAACTCAATTATCAAATGCTGTGACCACTGTATCATCAGAGCAGAATGATTAAAATGTTAAATGTAAATACCCATAAGTGAGGTTATTGGGGAAGATAGAGTAGAAAAGTAAAAGAGAAAGAAGGGAAGAGGCAGAGAGGGAGAGAGATATGCAGAGGTTGGAGAAATGGGAGAGAGTGGTTTGTAGAATACAGATATATTAATCAAAATGTTGTGGTAGGGGTTTTATTATACTGGTTACTCTTAAAACGACAACATTAAGCGATGCGTTGATAGTTAAGGTTGGAATTAATTATTGCCACAGAGGGAAGGTTCATAGATGTGGAGAGGGAGGGAGGTGGACCGAGGGCGAGAGAGAGAGTGAGAGAGAGAGAAGGAGGGAGAGAGGGGTGGAGAGAGAGGGAGAGATAGAGAGGGGACAGATGACAGCTATGGGATGGGTGTACATTGAGTTCATAGTTGTAGGCTACAAATTGCACTAAGTATCCATTTATAGTGATAAGCAGGATATTGTCTTTAGTGTGGGGGATATAGTTAAGAAGTTGTTATTGAGAGAAAGTAGTTAGCTAGAAAGCAATATTATATATATATATATATATATATATATATATATATAAAGGTATAGTACTAGGAAAAAGAAAAACTAAGCATGAAGTAAAGGTCAGAGGAGAAAGATTTAGATTCCGTTCTTTAACATATGTTTTAATACAATATCAGTCTACGAGTGCTAACTGCATATTATTATGCTCAATCGCAAAATATTGTACTTCATCAGAAAGAGCATAGTGTACATAGTTCAAGGTGAGGTCGCTGCATCTTACAGTAAGGATTTTCTTACTGCTATCTACTCGGACTTAAAGGCAACTGGTCCACACTAATAGAAATGAAGTAGAAAAGGTAGGCGTAAGAGACACAAGTAAAAATGGGACTGTTACCGTACCTCCTGCAATGACCATGTCGAGAAAAATACTTTGGTAAGCAATCTTCCTTATATACTTTGTTTGCACATTGATTTTAACCTGATAAACAAATTTTAACCTGACATGCCAGCATCAACAGTTTTCCAAGAGATGGCAACATGAATGGATCTGTTATTCTTCTATAAAAACATTTTTTCCAATCCCACCCCGCCTGTCCCTTCAATCTATCTAATTTCTCATTCTTTCTTCTGATGAAGATCCTCTTCCTGCTATTTCAAGCGTTAAACTAATATATTCCTTCCATATACTCTACTAATTGTATCGTTATTTCTGTTTACCATTTACACACATATATATATATATATATATATATATTTATATATATATATATATATGTATATATATAGTGAAAAATGGAACGGGAACAAAACAGAGAGGCAGTACGAACAAAGGTTTATTAGTTTCACGCTCTTGAGAGTGGGGGGGGGGGGACGTTTCTGGCATAAGCCCTTCTTCAGGGGAAAAGTGTGTGGGAAGAGAGTTCTAGGGGAGTGGGGGAGAGACATTTAGAAAAAAGGGGGTGACAGGAAACGGTGGAAGGGGTACAAATGAAAATAAATAGAAAAACATAATAAAATTAAAAATAAACATGAAGATAAACAAATGGTGGAAGAGTGTGGGGCGTGTAGGGGTGGTGGAGGGTGGAGTGGGGAGAGGGAGGTGGGGTGTCCGAGCGGGGAGGGCTGAAGGTGGTGTGTGTGTAGGTGTACGTGTGTGTGTGTGTGTGTGTATGTGAATGTGAGAGTTGGGGGAAGAACGGGGTTCCATGTTCATGAAAAGGTGTGTGTGGGGTGGGGTGTAAGTCGGTGTGTGTGTGCGTGTGTGGATGGGGAGGGGTCAGAGGGGTGGGGGTGGGGATTCCGGAGGCTGAGTTTGTAAATATGTGGGGGTATGCACGTGTGTGTGGTGTTTATACGTATTGTGATGTGGGTGGCGTGTGGGGAAAAATATATTTGTGAGTGTATGTCCGTGGGTAAGTTCCTAAGGTAGTTCCGTAGAGGGTGTGGTGGGGTGCCGGATATTTTCCTAGTGATGGAGTTGATTCATGGGAATGTGTGTGTGTGTGTATACACTCATTTGTTGCATATTATATGTTAGATTCCTCTAGGCCCGTTCTATGTTATACACATTTACATTGTGATGTCTCTAATTAATTTAGTAAACATTGAATTTCTTCTCAAGCACCTTGCTATATAGATATGTGAAGGACATCTCCAGCTGTTACCTCCGTATATATACTCACTCACTCGCAAATATAATGGCAATCATATATACAGGGTGTTCAAAAAAATATTATTAGAATGCTGTTTATTAGAATGTTGTTAAAGTGTGTATACATTTTTTTAATATATATTCATTCAATTAAGAGTACCAAGACTGACTATGAAATGAATATGTAAAATCTACTTCGGTACTGAGTTCTCTTTTCTCTCAGTCGCCAAATACACACACACACACACGCATACACACACGCGTACGCACACATACATGCCCCCCCTCCGCCACACACAAACACACACACACACACACACACACACACACACACACACACACACATATATATATATATATATATATATATATATATATATATATATATATATATATATATATATATATATATATATATAGTTTTAATATAGATGAGATTCTACAGGACTAGAACTGTTTCATTCTTTAGAAATCATCAGGAATCTGTGTATCCAAAAATAAAAGTGGTATATATAGGTCTTTTCAGGTGGTAGGAGAGGGTGGGGAGTGGAATGGGTAGAGGTCATTGGTTGATAGAAAAGGGAATTCATTAAAAGCTAATTCTTTAAAGCTATAATTTATATTTAGAGTGACAAAGGCAGAAAGAATTCTATAAACAAGTTCAGATTGGGGTGCCACTCTTTATTTTTAAGTTTCTCTTAAGCTAACAATGCCTATATTTTAGGTGTCTATAAGATCGTTGGGGGTTGGTCATGGTTGAAGGATTTAAAGAAAAGGGAATTCATTAAAAGCTAATTCTTTAAAGCTATAATTTATATTTAGAGTGACAAAGGCAGAAAGAATTCTATAAACAAGTTCAGAATGGGGTGCCACTCTTTATTTTTAAGTTTCTCTTAAGCTAACAATGCCTATATTTTAGGTGTCTATTAGATCGTTGGGGGTCAGTCATGGTTGATGGATTTAAAGAAAAGGGAAATTCTTTAAAAGCTAATTCTTTAAGATTCTACTTAGTGACAAAGGCCTAGAGAATTCTATAGACCAGTTCAAAATATTGAGTGCCTATCATACCATTATCTTCAAATTTCTCTTAAGCTATATTCCAGGTGTCAACAGACACATTCACAAACACACACATACACACACACACGCACCCATATATACACATATATACATATATATATACATATATATATACCCATATATATATACATACATATATATATATATATATATATATATATATATATATATATATATATATATATATATACATATATACACACACATATACATATACACATACACACATACACATACACGTATATATACATACATATATATATTCGATTTTCAGCCCCATGGATTTTATCTATTACATTCACGTATTATATTTCGAATACCTGATGATATCACCGGATTCATACGGAACCCGGTCATTGAAATGATCATAGTATAATAAACCTTTCAAGGATTTACACAAATCCAGCCTCCTGTCATTTCATTATAATATTTAACTCCGTAATAGCACCACCAACTACAAAAACAAAGACGGTTGAACTGCTTTACGTTGAGTACTCTCTATATTATTGCATTACGATTGACCATACGGAATAGACCAGCTCTATACAGTGGTGAACCTCAAACCTGAATATATATATATATATATATATATATATATATATATATATATATATATATATATATATATACATATATATATATATATAAAAACAAATAACGAAACGAAATTAAATTTCGTTTCGTTTGTAACTCACTTTTGTGTGACTGGCGCTTAAACAATTAAATTAAAAATGTACATCCACATATGTATACTGAAATACTAGTATGCATATGAATACACACACGTGTACATATGTAGATGTACCGAGTTTTTCACTGGACACTTTACTGTGAGTGTCCAGCTATTCTGTATGTAAACACACAGACAAACCGGTTTTTAGAGTCATACTGGTTTTCGAGGAAACACCTTTCCTATATTCTCCAGAAAGCCAGACAAGGAATATTGGACTAGTTTCGATGTTGTTACATCTCATCAGCAATATTTACCTATCTTCCGGCCTTTCTAGAGAATCGTAAAAGCACATATCGTTATATGCTTTTTCTATGAAAATTAGTAGTGGGCAGACTAATTTGCATAGAGCGTGAGTACGTACCGGTTCAGATTAGTCTGCCCACTACTAATTTTCATAGAAAAAGCATATAACGATATGTGCTTTTACGATTCTCTAGAAAGGCCGGAAGATAGGTAAATATTGCTGATGAGATGTAACAACATCGAAACTAGTCCAATATTCCTTGTCTGGCTTTCTGGAGAATAGAGGAAAGGTGTTTCCTCGAAAACCAGTATGACTCTAAAAACCGGTTTGTCTGTGTGTTTACATACAGAATAGCTGGACACTCACAGTAAAGTGTCCAGTGAAAAACTCGGTACATCTACATATGTACACGTGTGTGTATTCATATGCATACTAGTATTTCAGTATACATATGTGGATGTACATTTTTAATTTAATTGTATATATATATATATATATATATATATATATATATATATATACACACACACATATATATATATATATATATATACATATATAAACATATACACACACATACACATACATATACACATATATATACATATACATACACATATACACATAAATACATATATATACATATATATATATATATATATATATATATATATATATATATATATATACATATATATATATACACACACATACATATATAAATATATATATATATATATATCTACACATATACATATACATACATACACACATACACATATATATCCACATATATACACACATATATATACATATACACACACATATATACATATATATATATATATACACACATGCATACACATATATACATACACACACACACACACACACACATATATATATATATACATATATATAAATATATACATACACACACATATACACATATATACATAAAACATACATATATATATATACACATATATATATATATATACATATATATATATATATATATATATATATACAGACATATATACACACATATACACACACACATATATATATACACACATATACACAGACATATATACATATATATATATATATATATATATATATATATATATATATATATATATATATATATATATATATATATATATATATATATATATATACACATATATATACACACATATACACACTCATATATATATATATATACACACATATACACAGACATATATACATATAAAATAAAGTTAAATAAAAGTCAAATGATTAAAATTTAGCTTCGTTTATTACTGCTATATATATTTCAGTGACAGCCATCTTTGGCTGTGACCTCTTCAGGCAGTTTGAATTAGTATGGTATAGACAATATTATACACCTCAACAACATATGTACTTGCCTATACCATACTAATTCAAACTGCCTGAAGAGGTCACAGCCAAAGATGGCTGTCACTGAAATATATATAGCAGTAATAAACGAAGCTAAATTTTAATCATTTGATTTTTATTTAACTTTATTTTACACTACTCCGGAGTAACCAAACCAACCAGCGCACTACGTCGCGTGCTCCAGCCTGCATACTGAGGTGTTGGTATACAACCAACATAAACTCAAAATCTCTATATATATATATTTCTCTCTCTCTATATATATATATATATAGTAATAATAATAAATTTGAAGACTAAAATTCAAAGAGGGCTCGATAAGGATAAATATATATCAAATATACCATAAACGTGGTTCTGTCTTTGCGCGTAATTGTTTTTCACCGCTCCTATTAATGACGTATTATATTCGTTTTTTCCCGTTCTTTGCCAGCGAACGTTTCCACGAACCAAAGTATCGTCTTCCTGTCTTGCTCCGGTTGCAACGTTTTTTGAAATATCCAGTTCTGCGTTTACAGATTGACTTTGTTAGTTTCAGAAGATCCCGTTAAGGGTGAAAGCAGCGATTCATTGCTTAAACTTTAATCTGTTATTTTAATAAATATATATATATATATATATATATATGTATATACACATAAATATAAGTATGTACACGTACATACATATATGTATACAGACGTACAGTAGTATGTATATATATATACATACATGCACACATATATATATGTACGTATGGATTCACCAAACATCCATTACAATGCTCGGTGTGTTTGTAAACAAACATCCCGTATTAAGCGGTAGTGTCCAGCAACCATCGTTGCTCGCTTGTTCAACACTGATAAAGGAACGCTGTACTAGTTTCAAGCTTATTAGCTATCGTCAGCAACGTATACCTTCCTGCCAGATTGTTGAACGTCTGAAAGTATATACTTTCCCTATGCATATTAACGGCTGAGTCGCCCAATTTGCATATCGAGTGGGTTAATCGGCTGGGTGCACCGAAAACGTTAAACGGAAAAAATGAAACGATATTTCATTTCCCACTCTTAGTACGGCTGTTACTTAAATATAAGTATGTACACGTACATACATATATGTATACAGACGTACAGTAGTATGTATATATATATACATACATGCACACATATATATATGTACGTATGGATTCACCAAACATCCATTACAATGCTCGGTGTGTTTGTAAACAAACATCCCGTATTAAGCCGTAGTGTCCAGCAACCATCGTTGCTCGCTTGTTCAACACTGATAAAGGAACGCTGTACTAGTTTCAAGCTTATTAGCTATCGTCAGCAACGTATACCTTCCTGCCAGATTGTTGAACGTCTGAAAGTATATACTTTCCCTATGCATATTAACGGCTGAGTCGCCCAATTTGCATATCGAGTGGGTTAATCGGCTGGGTGCACCGAAAACGTTAAACGGAAAAAATGAAACGATATTTCATTTCCCACTCTTAGTACGGCTGTTACTTAAATATAAGTATGTACACGTACATACATATATGTATACAGACGTACAGTAGTATGTATATATATATACATACATGCACACATATATATATGTACGTATGGATTCACCAAACATCCATTACAATGCTCGGTGTGTTTGTAAACAAACATCCCGTATTAAGCCGTAGTGTCCAGCAACCATCGTTGCTCGCTTGTTCAACACTGACAAAGGAACGCTATACTATATATATATATATATATATATATATATATATATATATATATATACATATACACAAATACACATACACACATATATACACATATACATACATACACATATATACACATAAATATATACATATATATGTATATATATATATATATATACACACACATATATACATATATAATTAAATAAGCCAACCACCTCCGAACCCAATCCCCGGACTGGGGCCTTGTGTAATTGCCTAAATAAGGAAGCCTGCCCACTTGAAAACAAATGCCTGACAAATAATATCGTTTACAAATGCGATGTCATCTCAGGCACCGATGATTGCAACAACAAAAAGACTTACATCGGCATGACTTCCAATAACTTTAAGACCCGTTGGTATGCCTATACCCACTCCTTCAGAAGACCGGACAAATCAAACCAGACAACACTCGCCTCCTATGTTTGAGACCTCAAAAGGAATTCCACCCCCTTCACGCTTAAATGGAAAATACTCCAGAAGCGCGCTCTTACAACGGAAAACAGAAGTGCTGCGACCTTTGTATCTCAGAGAGCTACGACATTTTATTCGCGAAGGGCCCGCTACTGAACAAACTCTCTGAACACTGCCCGAACTGCATGCACAAGAACTTTGCAACTTTCAAATACCTTAAGCCAGTGTTAATGCCCGATGGCTAAACACGACTTCCCCCTTTTAGTCCCTCTACCACCTTCCCACCCCACCGTCACCCCTCCTCAAACTGAAATACGGCCACTATGGTTATGTGAGTACCTCTTACCTATCTGCATTTTCTGCTTGTAGAGCTGTTTTTATGCGCCTGTGTATATGCGTATATTTATGAGTACTTATCTGTATGTATTTGTATAAGTTACCGTTTGTTTGTATGCATATCACTGTGTGTAGGTGCGATTACTTGTCCTCTCTCTGTGTATATTTATATTTATTTGTATGTATATATGGTTTTGTGTATGTGTGTGTGTATATATATATGTATATATATGTGTGTGTGTGTGTGTATATATATATATATGTGTATATATGTATATATATGTATATATATGTGTATATATGTGTGTGTATGTGTATATATATATATATATATATATATATATATGTGTGCATGTGTATGTGTGTGTGTATGTGTGTATGTATATGTATGTATATATATATATATATATATATATATATATATATATATATATATATATATATATTAGAAAGTGAGGTTTTTTTTACAAAATGAAAAATGACCGAGGTGTCCTACACGAGTGAAAGTATAAAGAAAAAGAGATGAAATCGAAAATGCAACTGAAGTCTTATTTTTTTTAAAAATATATATATTTATTTGGTTCCTTTACCGGTTTCGCAGTTCTTCTGCTTTTCAAAAGGTGAGTTGAGATGGAGGGTCTGTGGTTTTTCTCACATCTGTGAGAAAAACCACAGACCCTCCATCTCAACTCACCTTTTGAAAAGCAGAAGAACTGCGAAACCGGTAAAGGAACCAAATAAATATATATATTTTTTAAAAAAATAAGACTTCAGTTGCATTTTCGATTTCATCTCTTTTTCTTTATATATATATATATATATATATATATATATATATATATATATATATATATATATATATATATATATATATGTATATCTATATATATATTTATATATATATATATATATATATATATATATATATGTATATATGTGAATATATATATATATATATGTGCATGTGTATGTGTGTGTGTATGTATATGTATGTATATATGTATATATATATATATGTCAGGTCACCAGTTGGTGCTACTGGTAACATGTATCCCAGTACAACCTGTCTCATGGTCGGGTCGTTGGCGACTAAACTGGCAACCCTACCAAGGTTTCTTGGTGAGGAGGGTGACTTTGGACATCCTGCGGGACTAAAAACAAAACCTGTCAAAGGGCAAAGGACCTCTTAAGAGTCAATGGCCATCCAAAATCACCGGGAGAGATGACCCCCTTACCCTTTGTCAAGGCAGAATTCTAGGAGAAGGAAAACTCTGATATAACACCTGCAACCCTGATGGTATCCAATGATGTTGACTTGTTCTTCTTTTTGGTAAATATCATCCTGGTTAAGAGAGTGGGACTGGCTTTGTGCAGTGCCTTTGCTCACTATAAAAGCTTCACGGCACAGGCATTGCTTTATATCTGGAGATCTCTCTGCACTTGTCGTCACATGGTATCATTGGCCCAGCACTATGTGTCAATAATTGTCACAGGTGTAGTGTTTGTACCAGAGTTTAAGTCGCTGGCTGGACTAAAGAGTCACACTCGTTCAGTGCATCGGTAGGGGTTCTCCTACATGGATATAAAGTAGTGGCCGTACTCGAAAAAGAGTTGGCAGCCACCATATATATATGTATGTATATATGTGTATATATATATACATGTATATGCACACATATACGCACATATGTATATATATATATATATATATATATATGTGTGTGTGTGTGTATATGTATATGTGTGCGTGTGTGTACAGACGAAGGCGGCCTGAGAACGGTGGATTCACTATGACGTTACGGGGTAATCAAGTTGATAATAGGTGGGTGGTCCTGTACTGTCCATTTCTGATGAAAACTTTCAATGCTCATATAAATGTGGAGTTCTGTCATTCAGTGAAGTCGATAAAGTACATATGTAAATATGTTAACAAGGGTTCCGACGCTGCCATGTTCGGCCTTCAAAACGACAATAGCAGGGACGAGGTCTCGGAGTACTTGGCAGGTCGATATATCAGCAGTGGTGAAGCTTTTTGGCGGATATTCGGGTTTCCAGTTCACCAAAGGCACCCCGCCATCATACAACTAGCGGTTCATTTGGAAAACGGCCAGCGGGCTTACTTTACTGAACAGACTGCTGCTCATTTGGCGGCCAATCCAAAAGAAACAACTTTGACTGTTTTTTTTACGCTTTGCCAACTTGACACATTTGCAAAACCACTTTCATATCCTCAGGTCCCGTCCTACTACGTGTGGTCAAACAACAATTGGGTGCGTAGGAAGTCAGGTCAGGATGTTGAACGACATCCTGGTGTCAAGTTTGACAGTTGTCTAGGAAGAGTGTACACTGTACCTCCCAACCAGCATGAGTGTTTTCACCTGCGCCTTCTCCTACATGAGGTTTTTGGCCCACAAAGCTTTCGAGACATAAGAACTGTTGACGGTGAATTATGTGATACTTTCCAGGAAGCCTGCTTTAGGCGTGGCCTTTTGGAGGATGATTCACAATGGGGCTCCACTATGGCAAAGGGCGTTTTGTTGAAATCTCCTAAAAGACTAAAATCGCTTTTCGCTATTCTACTCCTATGGTGCGACTTGTGTGATCCGGCCTCTTTATGGCTTAGCTACAAAGATTACATGTCTGAAGATTTCCTGCGTTATGCTCAGTTGCTAAACCCATCGATGGAGGTCGGGTACAGTGACCTTATTTACAACAGGGCGCTGCTTGAAATCGAAGATACTGTTCTCGATATGGGCGGTAGTGCGTTGGCTGTGTATGGCCTACCTTCAACAAACCGGGAAGGCGCAAACACTCTGTCTTCGGATTTGCTGCGTGAGACATCTTATAATGTTGACGAGCTTGCCCAGTACATAGCGGAGAATGAACCAAAGCTCCTTCCAGAACAGAGATTCGCTTACAACTCCGTTGTTAATTCTGTCCGGGGCAAAGCTGGGGGGATTTTTTTCCTGGACGCTCCTGGGGAGACTGGGAAAACTTTTGTCACCAAATTAATATTAGCTGATATTAGGCGAACAGAAGGTATTGCCTTAGCTGTGGCATCATCTGGAATTTCGGCTACTTTGTTGCCGGGCGGCAGGACATCTCACTCCTATTTCAAGCTCCCGCTTGACTTAGCGAAGACTGAGACACCCACTTGCAACATCAGTAAGAGCTCCGATCAGGCAGAAGTGTTCAGACGATGCAAGCTTATCGTTTGGGACGAATGCACGATGGCCCACAGAGGTGCTCTTGAGGCGCTCGATAGAACTCTGAGAGACATCAAAGACTCTACGGCTCCAATGGGAGGCATAACACATCTTCTTTCAGGGGACTTCAGGCAAACGCTTCCCGTTATTCCCAAGGGGACTAGAGCTAATGCAGTACGTGCGTGTCTTAAGTCATCCGCATTGTGGCCCCTGGTGAAGACTCTGAAACTACACACTAACATGCGTGCTCATATGCGAGGTGATATCACATCAGCAGCATTTTCTCACACGCCTCCTTGCACTTGGCCAAGGCAAAACGCCCGGGGATGAAAAGGGTAATGTTGCCATCGACACACTTTGTACCATTGTTAATACGCCTTCTGATCTCAGGGTTGCAGTGTTCCCAGATCTCCAAGCAAATTATCAGAATATGGATTGGCTTGCCCAAAGGGCTATTCTGGCCCCGAGGAATAAAACTGTTAACCATATTAATGATCAAATGCTAAAACTCATTCCTGGGGATGGCTACGTATATAAGTCTATCGATAGAACTCCTGACACCGAGGACGTCATCAACTATCCAATAGAGGTACTAAATTCCTTTGAGCGCCCCGGATTACCCCCCCCCCCACACACACACATTTTGAAACTTAAAGTTGGTGCCCCTATAATGCTCATTCGAAATTCGGTTCCGCCGAATGGCACACGTTTGGTCGTTAAGTCCTTAGCTCCCAATCTGATTGAGGCCACGATAATCACAGGGTGCGGTCGGGGCAAGGTTGTGCTCATACCGAGGATGCATCTTTTCCCATCAGGAGCAGACCTTCATTTCATATTTCGGAGGTCCCAGTTCCCGGTCAGGCCATGCTTCGCAATGTCAATTAACAAAGCGCAGGGACAAACACTGTCTGTCGCGGGAATACATTTGGGAGAGCCGAGTTTCTCTCATGGTCAGCTTTACGTTGGCTGCTCGCGTGTCGGCAGCAAGAGTGATGAGTTCGCGTTCTTTCCGCAAGGAAAAACAAAAAAACATTGTGTACAAGGAGGTTTTATAGGATTACCTAGATTACTAATTTTATAACTTTTTTATTTTTTTATTTTTTGCCTTTTCGTGAGTACTTTCTAAGTAGGTTAACCTTCACTGCAGTGCACTGGACACTATCCACCATCTGCCGTACAAAGGCTGATTCTCGCGGCGTTACAAATATCAGCTGTTGCTCCTCACCAATCCCTGTTTGGTGGGCCTCGGAGGACCGTGGACAGGTTAG
>OZ024741.1:104992067-105022067 GCA_964016885.1 Eledone cirrhosa
GTGACGCTAGCTGTCAGTCCATTCTCTGCCTGTTTGTTAAATGTTACTGTGTGTGTGTGTGCGTGTGTTGTTGTCTCGCTTGAGTGTGTGTGTGTGTGCGTGTGTTGTTGCCTTGTTCCTCTGTATTGGCAGTGTAGTATGTTCGTATGGTGGAATGCTACTGTGTGTGTGTGCGTGTGTGTGTGTAGTTGTCTCGTTTGTGTGTGTGTGTGTGCGTGTGTTGCTGCATCGTGTGTTAGCTTAAACCAGCCATCTCATTTCGCTTCTCTCTGATCGGTTGTTTATTTGCGGTTGCAGTCGTTTGATAAAAAGCGCTTCCTTGATACATAACGTGCCGACGTTTCTTTCAGTCGCTAGAATTGTGACAATGGGCCTTCCGTCTTTGTTTCCGCATTTGTCTATGTGTTTCCGGAAAGACGAGGCCCTGGTTTTGGTGTGTTCCTTGATCCGGATGTGCAAAGGTCGGATTGTGCTACCTATGTAGTATTGGTTGCACCTGTCACATTCTATCTTATACACGACGTATGTGCGTAGGCAACAGTTCGCATGGCGTATCGGGCAGTCTCTGAGGGAGCATACGTCAGTAGATTTCCCGTGTTTCCTGGAGAGGCATCTTCGCAGGGAGGGGCCCGAGTGGGCCAGGTGGATGTCGAGGCCCTCCCTCCGTATAGCCTTGCGGATAGCGTTGGTGGTATTCTCGCCCAGGTGTGGCATTTTAAGGAAGCACTTGCCTTGGGTGCCTCTCTGTCTCTTGCGTCTGGTGTCTCCTATTCTGTCTGTGATCGAGGTAGGGTACCCGTTCGTCTCCAGCACCTCGAGGAATCGCTTGGTATGAGTGACACCACTCGCGGGATCGCTGCATCTGTTTTTGATTCGCGCGATCTCGTTCGTGATGTATCCTCTTTTGGCACTGTTAGGGATGGTGGACTTGTAGTGAACGAACAGGTCCCTGCAGGCTGCCTTTCGGTAGAAGTTGCAGTGGATCCTTCCCTGTTCCGTGATGTTGATTCGGAATTCGAGGAGGGCAAGTGACCCGTCTTCGTTGGGGTGTTCAACACTGAAGTCAATGTTCTCGTCCGTGTTGTTGAACGTCTCATAGATTCTGTTCGCCGTGTCTTGGGAAGATGTGAGGATGAGGATATCGTCCACGTACCTTGAGAAAAAGGCTACGGCGTTGGGGTGGCAGGCGTTGAGTGCCTTGCGTTCGAGGTTGTCCATGTAAGAGATCGCTAGCACACCTGATAGGCTTGATCCCATGGGCAATCCGTCGTGCTGTTTTAGCCATAAGATAACGCCATCCCTGGGCGGGCAGGCTGGTACTCTTTCTACAGCTGAGTAAACTGGAGCAACGCGAAATAAAGTGTCTTGCTCAAGGAAACAACACATCACCCGGTCCGAGAATTGAACTCACAACCTTTCGATTGCAAGCCCAATGCTCTAACCACTAAGCCATGCGCCTTCATATATATATATTTATATACATACTTACATACATACATATTATATATACATACATATATATATACACATATACATGAAAACATGAAAACATTTATGAATCCGACGGCTGAGCTCCGGCCGTTTTAACAGCTAGATAAATGTGTGTGTGTGTGTGTGTGTGAGCGTTACATGCAATACAGTTGAGTATATAACCATCAGTCTGGTTGTTGTACAAATATCTGTGCCGTTCACTCATTCACAAGAACTTCTCTCGCATATGTCCTAGTTGGATACACTTTACGTTAAATCATATTCAGCTGAGTCTATTTTCAGTGTTGTTAATTGGGTTTGAACTTCTCACTGGATATGTTGTACTGCATGATGTTCTGTTAGTTTAATATGTAAATGGCAGAATCTTAACCTGCTTCAATAGTAAATATCTTCATACTACTGCCAGGTACGGCCATGATGCCAAGTACTGTTTAATGATTTCACTATAAAGTATATTCACATCATAGACAGAGTAAATCATATACATAAACACATACACTACATACTCACTCACACATGATATATATATATATATATATATGTGTGTGTGTGTGTGTGTGTGCAGCTTTCGCGATAAGAAATACTTTAGTAACAGGGTGTATGAATCCCCAGAACGGAAAAAATAGGAATGACCATTCGTGGAAATCGAACCCACACCTCTTATTTTCCCGATAAATGTGCTAGCCGATTACACCAACTTGCCTATTCTAATGCCCATTTGTTTTCGTTCTGTGGTCTTATAGGTCCCGTTATTTGACTATATCCAATCGGTCATTCAAATTCCATCCCCTTCGTCTAAATCGTTTACACACACATATAAATATGTGTGTGTGTATATGTGTGTGTGCATGTGTGTGTCTATATATATAATTATTTCTACTTTTGGCACAGGGCCAGCAATTAGCGCAGTGCTTTACTGGTACTTTATTTTATCGACCCCGTAAGGGTGAAAGGCAAAGTTAACCTCGGCGGGATTTGAACTCAGACCGTAAGGGGCCGTAAGTCTATGCTGCAAAGCATGGCGTCCGACCCTCTACTGATACTGCCAATCCTATATATATATAAATGTTTCTACTTTTGGCAAAAGACCAGCAATTATATCAGTGAATTACTGGTATTTTATTTTATCCTATATACATATATAGATATATTCTCGACTGTTTTCAAACCCAGCAGTAGCAAGAGTGGGAGGGATCGTCTTGATGAAAACCAGTTAAGTTCGAAATGCATCGACGATTGTCCCCCTTGCTTCTGCTGGACACCACCTGAGGGCGATAGCCCCCTGTGTTTTTTTTTGCATAGCTACGGCTTTCTGAATGTTTATCTATAAATATACCGTGTTTCTTTAGAAATTCCAATATATATATATATATATATATATAACATGTACAATTCCGTTATAACGAATACCATTATAAAGAATTTTTCAGTATAACGAAATACTTTTCAATCTCCGGCCAGATACTTGATGTGTTAGGTCAATCTCGTTATAAAGAATATTTCGTTACAACGATTTTTTTTGCTACCTCGTGAATTTCGTTTTAACGGAATTTCACTATATATATATATATATATATATATATATATATATATATATAAAGAGAGAGAGTGTGAGACTGACAGATAGGCAGACAGATAGATACAAGACACTTTATTTCACGTTGTTCCTTCTGCCTGGGTTTGTGACCGGTAAATAGTATTAGCAATTGGAAAGACCTATGGAAATATTGTTTCCTCGGTCCGATTTAACGAGCTTCACCACACTCGTTTATCGAATGAGGTCTGGGATCTTGTCGATCGACTGTTATATACATATTGAAGCTATTCATTAAAAAGAACTACCAAGATTAGAGGGACAACATATTGTGAAAGATCTACCTACTATAAACAAGATCTTTCAGTAATTGTTTCTACTTTTGGCACCAGGCCAGCAATTATCCCAGTGCATTACTGGTACTTTATTTTATCGACCCCGTAAGGATGAAAGGCAAAGTTAACCTCGGCGGGATTTGAACTCAGATCATAAAGGCGCCCGACCCTCTGCAAGCTAAAAAGAGATTCAACAACAGAATCTTTTAACTATTTTGTAGCTGTCCTTGTTTTTACCATTTTTCAAAATATTATTTATGCTTCTTTTGCCTCCCACTAGCCTTCATTTTTGTCTCACTATTTTGTTTTTGTTTCTTATCAGTAAGAGGCACTAGATACCTCCTTGAGTCTGTCATGGATTGCTAGCTCTATACGGACGTTTAAATTGATTAAATAAATAAATACATAAATACTGATATATAATTAGGTGCTAAATATTCGTCTTTAAGAAGCTGTTGGTCATGTATTTCTTGATGTCGCTATATAGACAATAATTGTTTCTACTCTTGGCACAAGGCCAGCAATAACCTCCAGTGCATTACTGGTGTTTTATTTTATCGACCCCGTAAGGATGAAAGGCAAAGTTAACCTCGGCGGGATTTGATTGAAAGGGCTGCAAAGAATGGCGTCCGACCCTCTACCGATACTGCCAATCCACCGCTATATAAACAATAATGACATCCTCAGATGATTGCCACAGATGATCCAGAAGCATTGCGAGAAATAATCAAACAATGTCTGAACTAAGACGCAGTCTGTACTGCTAAATTTCATTATGTCTAGTGGTGTTGATATAAACTATATAAGAAGCTATTAAGATTTAAAGGGTACTGTGCTCAACATAACTTCTCTAAAACACTGAAGTAATCAATTTTTCTGAACATATAAAATCTATTTCTGAGATCCAAGAACACATACAGACGCATTTTTATTAATAGCATTTTTCAGTCCAATGCCTTTAACTTGGAACAGTAAGTCCATTAAAGATTCTCGATATTCTCGTTTTCTACTACTGAACCAAGTGGTTGTTTTATGTGTGGGTGTGTGTCTATATATATGTATATGTAATTGTTTCTACTTTTGGCACAAGGCCAGCAATTATCCCAGTACATTACTGGTACTTTATTTTATCAAACACGTAAGGATGAAAGGCAAAGTTAACCTCGGCAGGATTTGAACTCACATCAGAAAGGGGCGTAACTCTGTGCTGTAATATATATATATATATATATATATATATATATATATATATATATATATATATATATATATATATATATATATATAACAATAATTCACAATACTATAAGGCCTATGAGGCCTTAGCTAAATCAGGACATAAGAATGAGATTGAATTCCTACCTATAAAATCACATAGTTACAACATTATTTCTCATAATATGGCCATGAGGAAAATAGTAAAAACACTAGCCACTATAACTCTAAGACGAAGATTAATACCAAACTTAACTCGCACCAAAGTAAACACCACAATAATAATTTAAACACCACAAAGTAAACACCACAATAATAATTTAAATACCTCAAAAAACAATATTATAAACAAAAAATAGAAGGAGAACTAATACATTCTTCAATCCCCCTTTCAATCTAAACGTCTCTACCAACTTGCCTAAGGCTTTCTTCTCAATCTTAGAAAAAAACTTCCCGACCGGCCACAAGTATCAATAAAAATACAATTAAAATATTGTACTCCACCACACCCACCATAGCATACCATATAGCTAGTAGTAATAAAAGGAAGATTAATAACTATTTCCAACTAATTAAAACACAACAGGAGGTAAACGTAGTATCTGTAAACAATAGTAGTAATAATAGTAATAATGATAATAGCACTAATGAAATCAATAACAATACGAATGATAGGAATCATTACCCTACTTCGAACAACTTCAAGACGAGATACAACTCGCACCTCCACTCTTTCAAAAAGCACAATCTAGCTAGCAACACTTCTTTATCTAGCTGCATACACTCTCTGAAAACTAGGAATAGACCATTTACACTGCAATGGGAAGTAGTAGGTAGGGCCTCATCGTATAAACCACCGAATAAATTGTGTAATCTCTGCCTTCTGGAGACCCATACTATAATCTTTTCGAAACTAGACCTCCTTAATAGAAAGTCAGAGACATTTTCTTCGTGCCAATACCGACACTCGTTCCATAACTTTAAACCTAGCTGTTAGTATGCAACAATGTCAGATTTGAATTCCCCACCACCATTAACACTACACATCTAGGACTTAACAGCACCCACAACCACAAACCCCTCGACCAACTCTTTCCGCTACACAACTCCTATTCATCTATAACCTTATGCTCTGCAATAACAGTTAGAATTAGACATAGTGTTACCACCTTGTGATATAACTACAATAGATTAATTATATCTTATACAGTAATGGATATTTGGCACTTGGTATGTAGAGACATTTAATGTAATGTGTGATGATAAACTATGTGTGCATTTGTAATTGTATAATTAAATGCTTAAATTACACAACATAATAATAATAAAGTATATATACACTTATAATTAAATGTAATAAAATGTAATAGCATTCTATATTAGGGATTATATTATTACACATATAGCATATCTATTATGACATAGTAACAGCTGTATAATCCTTCATAACATATACCTTGTCCAGTAATGAATAGATAACAATCTAAAGAAACCTTTAATGTATGGTAGTAGAATACACTGTATTTAAAAACAGGCATAAATATACAGGGTTATGTAACAGAGATCCATTATATTGTGTATTAGAACAAAGAATGTTAATAACCGAATTGAACTAAATTAGCTAGTTACCTCCCCTTACGCATTAGCTCCCCTTATTCACTTCCGGAAATTAACGATTGAAAATTTAACGGTTGATCAATATGAATATGAATTCATTAAGACTAATTTACAATCCATTGCTCTAACTAACTTAAAACACTCAATATAAACATTAACTAAAATTTAATTCAACATATGTCATGGAACAGTCTGCAAAAACTGTGTTTCTCAATACATGAATTCGAACACCATCAACATTCAACACCCATCGTAGACTCTAATACATTAACATATTTGCTTCAACTGCAGTATTTATTCATCTATATATGCATAATAGCTTTGCTTGTCTCCTTCTCATGTATATGATTTACGCAGTCACACTATCCACACGTCTGCATATGAATTGTTATCGCACTCTTCCTTTCTCAAAACTGCTTCCCCAATGCCTCTTTAATATTTGTTTTAACTGTTGCATGTATTCCACTCCGTGCTTTTGATTTTAATTTAAATTTTGATTTGAATTTGAACTTGAATACAATTCTCGTAAAATATATATCACATCCATTCCACCCTGTAAATACGAAACGGTGGAAGGGGTACAAATAAAAATAAAAATAAAGATAAAGATAAACAAGTGGTAGAAGCGTGTGGGGCGTGTAGGGGTGGTGGTGGGTGGAGTAGGGAGAGGGTGGCGGGGGGGAGGGGGTCCGAGCGGGGAGGGCTGAAGGTGGTGTTTGTGTATGTGTCTAGGTGTACGTGTGTATGTGTGGTGTGTGTGTGTGTGTATGTGAATGTGAGAGTTAGGGAAAGAACGAGGTTCCATGTTCAGGAAAAGGTGTGTGTGTAGGTCGGTGTGTGCGTGCGTGTGGATGTGACGCAATGTTTAGACAAATCACAGAGGCAATAAATATAAATGAACTCCAACCAAAATTAAATAGAAAACATGAATGGAACAGCAACATCACAACTTACAATTAAGGACAAAATGAAAACACACACGCACATAGAACAAACAACCAGTAACATGTAAATAAACAAATAAATAAACGAATATAAACACACACAGACACCCGGATGTAACACATGCGCAAACTAAGCACACAACACACACAAAAAAACAAGATGGCGTAGGACAGAACAAAGGAGAGGCACAAAAACAAAGAAAAGAATCCCCAGTCACTGAAGAGGTCACAGAATGTGTGACGAAAGAACTTTGACAATATATAAACAATCATCTGGTTGTGGAACCGACCAACCGGAAATTTATAAATTCCTAAATTTATAAATTTATTATAATAAATTGAAGTGAAAGCAACTGGTGCGTGTGTTTCTTATTGGCAACATGACCCTCCCAAAGTATAACAATATATATATATATATACGTACATATATATATATGTGTGTGTGTGTGTGTGTTCATATCACAAGGGACACAATATATATATATATATATATATATATATATATATATATATATATATATACGGGGTAACAAATAATAGTTAAATGCAGTCCACTTAGGTAAAGTCCAGTTATGGTATTCCAGGTAGTGGATGATATTAACGCTTGGCTTGGTTTGACTCAACAAGGCGTTTTCATAGTGATGCTGCGGGTATGCCGTAATTCCTATGTTGCAAACACTTGGAGTAATAATAAATCAGGAAAGAAGGTTGACATGGTTTGCTATACAAAAAAGGTTTTTAATCTCATAGCTGACAATTGTTTCTCTGAACTGGTAGGTCTAGAGGTCGCTATTCGCTTATTTTCACGTTACTCGATCGCCAATACAAAATTATAACCAGTCAGATCTCGAGAGTATATTGATGTGTATGTATGTGTCTATGTACACATGCATGTGTATATATATATATATATATATATATATATATGTGTGTGTGTGTGTGTGTGTGTGTGTGTGTGTGTGTGTGTGTGTAAATATATGCGTATATTACTTTGTTAACCTCTGTATTAACTTAACAACTATTTAGCTTTGACAGTGTTGTCCCACTCATGTATACTATTGAAGATGAAAAGAAAGACTGTAAACACTGGCTTATCTTTATAATTTAAAATTGATACACACTTCGATACTCTGTACATGCCAAACTCTTACTTTTGCCTCATGACAGCTAGTTTTACACGCCGTAACGTTAGATACATTATACCCCCCACCTAAGTAATGTCAGGGTCGCCTCAAATAATTTATTAATAGCATTGTTGTAATTGTTGTTATTGTTCTAATTAAATGCCATTACTACTTCATATAGTAGCCTGTATATTCTTTTCTTGCCTGTGTATTTTCTTCATTCTCGCATGCTCCGAAGATCTGACTGGTTATAATTTTGTATTGGCGATCGAGTAACGTGAAAATAAGCGAATAGCGATCTCTAGACCTACCAGTTCAGAGAAACAATTGTCAGCTATGAGATTAAAAACCTTTTTTGTATAGCAAACCATGTCAACCTTCTTTCCTGATTTATATATATATATACAAAAGTGAGTTACAAACGAAACGAAATTTAATTTCGTTTCGTTATTTGTTTTTATCGTCTCCGTTGAACCGGTACGTACTCACGCTCTATGCAAATTAGTCTGCCCACTACTAATTTTCATAGAAAAAGCATATAACGATATGTGCTTTTACGATTCTCTAGAGAGGCCGGAAGATAGGTAAATATTGCTGATGAGATGTAACAACATCGAAACTAGTTCAATATTCCTTGCCTGGCTTTCTGGAGAATAGAGGAAAGGTGTTTCCTCAAAAACCAGTATGACTCTAAAAACCGGTTTGTCTGTGTGTTTACATACAGAATAGCTGGACACTCACAGTAAAGTGACCAGTGAAAAACTCGGTACATCTACATATGTATACGTGTGTGTATTCATATGCATACTAGTATTTCAGTATACATATGTGGATGTACATTTTTAACTTAATTGTTTAAGCGTCAGTCATACAAAAGTGAGTTACAAACGAAACGAAATTTAATTTCGTTTCGTTATTTGTTTTTATATATATATATATATATATATATATATATATATATATATATATATATATATATATATATATATATATATATATATATATATATAAAGAGAGAGAGTTTGATAGATAGATTGATAGATAGATAGATAGATAGATAGATAGATAGATAGATAGATAGATAGATAGATAGATAGATAGATAGATAGATAGATAGATATGTTTCTTTTATTTGCCACCAGGGCATCAAAAGTGGGACAAGTACAATGGGGGGAGTTTACAAAACAAGGCGTCCTCAATAAGGAGGAGGCAATAACAATATATAAAAATAGAATAAAATATAACAAAAGATAAAATTTATAACAAAGTCCTCAATAGAGAGGAGGCGCCTTGGGGGGTCGCACACACCCCCGAAAAAAGTGTGCAACCCTTCTCCTCAGGAGCACAGAGAAGGGGTGCTCCCTTGGTCTTTCATCTTCCTCACCTATAGTCTGATGTAGAGTGAAGGCCCATTCACACGGGCCATTCTCGCCACTTTCACCCATCTTTCATAGAAACGGCTGGGGTGCAGCACCTCTCTCTCCATCCTGATCCTTCTTCCGAAATGATATCGGAAGAAACGGACCAGTTGTTGGCCAGAGAGAAAGGTGTCTGACCTCAGTCCTTTCAGACGCGTCCACCATACAACCTCTTTCGCCATGGCTATTACGCACAGAAACACCGCCTCTCCTTCGTTTTTGAAGAGGGGAGGCGGCTTGATCGTTACAATAGACTCGGTGGTCAACCGGATCGGTCCCACCTTTGACAGCAGTTGTTCGACATAGCCCCACAGATCGGCAATGCCCGAGCAGTGTACCAATGCGTGTGCAACGGTTTCCTCGTCGCACACGCATCTGGGACAGATCTTTTTCGATGGGTCCCTACCCGGGCGCCCGTGTCTGTAGAGCCTTTCTCGAACGGGCAGAGCCCTTCTGTAGCATTGCCAGGCCAGGGACCTCTGGAAGTTATCCATGGGTCCCGGGCTGAATGTCCTACCGAACAGGTTGGCCAGTTCGTCTTCCTCCATGCCTAGGGCTTCTCCGAGGGCGTCGTCGCACCTACTAACCACCAGCCCTCTATAGAATGACGAGGTGGATTCTCCACTGACAGCCGGGTCAGCCTGCCAGGCGCCCAGTTTTCTCGGTCTTTGCTTGACCCAGGATTGCAGCTCGGTGAGTGAGACGAGTCTGGGAAAGGCTCGCCTCACAAACGGGGCCCACACCGGTTGACCGGAGAGGAATACCTGAAGGTGCCGTAGCCTTAATGCGTGTTTACGTATCATTAGCCACGGTATCCCCAGCCCTCCTTTCGAAGGGTGTTGACAGCAGATGGATCTCCTCACCATAGGAGCCCGCTTCTTCCAAAGGAATTGGAAGAGTGCGCGCTCCATTTTGGCGAGCGTTTCCCTTGGGCAAGGCACAACGGTCAGGCGGTAGTAGATGACGGACGCTATATAAGTGTTCGCCACCTCCGCCCGACCTTTCAGGGACAGTTTGCACTCGGCCCACTTCTGGGTCAGTGCAAACACCCTGTTCGTCACCTCACCCCAGTTCTTCTCCACCTGGAGGTCTGGTCCGAACCAGACCCCGAGCAACTTCACCGGGGTCTCCGTCCAGCGCTCGACGACGCCATCGGAGGGCATCGATCTGCCCCTCCACGTGCCGAGTTGCAGACCGATCGACTTGTCCCGGTTCAGCTTAGCCCCTGTAAACCTTTCGTACTCCTCCAGTAAGGTGCCGATCGCCCCGATTTCCGAGGCCGTCGACACCATTACTGTTACGTCATCGGCGTAGGCTGACACCGCTTTCCGCAATCCCGGTTCCAACGGGATGCCCTGCAACAACTCCAACTTCCGCAGCAGTGGCTCTAGAGTCATTACATACAGAAGGGAGGAGAGAGGGCACCCCTGTCGGATGGACCGCGCGATTTCGAACGGCTCCGAGAGGTAGCCGTTCACCTTGACCCTAGAGCAGATGCGGCTGCTGTGCATGGCATTGATCCAGCCCCTGAAAACGGGTCCGAAGCCTGCCGCCGCTAGCACCGCATCCAGGTAACCATGGTCGACCCTATCGAATGCCTTAGATTGATCCAAGTTTATCAGGGCCCCACCAAAGCCGGGTTCGTTCCCAACCCTCTCTATGATGTATCGCATGAGGTGGAGGTTATCGTGGATGGACCTGGACGGGATAGCACATGTCTGCGCATCTCCCACCAGGTTGCCCACGACAAGCGCCAACCTCTTTGCTAGCACCTTGGCCAAAATCTGTAACTCTGTATTTAGCAGAGTTATGGGCCTGAAATTATTTATATCGTCCCCCTTGTTCTCGTCCTTCCTCACTAGCGTGACTACGCCCTTGATCACAGCACAGGGAATTCTCCCGTTCTGTTGCCAGTTGCAGTAGACCGCCTCGAGGAGATCGGGGAACAAGTCCGGCATAGCTAGATATAGTTCGTATGGAAGACCATCGAGACCCGGGGATTTGCGTTTGCCGCATTGGCTCAGCACGTTCTCTATCTCAGCGGCTGAAATCGGCTCCTCGCAGGACTTCGCCTCCCTGTCCGAGAGACGCGGCAGGCCGTCGAGGTATGGACCGAAGTCGACGTCCCCAACCGGCCCCCCGCCCCTTCCGAACAATCCGGCAAAGTGCTTTTGAAAAGCCTCGCACATCTGCTTAGGTTCAAGGATCACCCGTCCATCCTGGTCTCGCAAAGACCGGATAGTGGATCTGCTCCCTCTTTTGGCTTCTGTCACGCGGGCCCAGCTAACAGCTTTGGTCCCCTCGTTTCCCAGAGCACGTATTTTGCTTCGGACGATGGAGCCTTCGTGTTTCGCGTCGAAGAACTGGCCCAGGGCCGTTCTCGATGCTAGCACTCTGGCCACGTCGCCGCTTCTAATTGCCTCTTCTACACTATCTACCAACTCCCTTTCCTTCCTATTTCTATTGGAGGCTAACTCCTTACTAAATTCTATAGAGACTACTCTAATCTCTCTTTTGAGAGATCCCCACCACCTGCTGTTGACGATGGCGCCCGTCAACCGCTCCTTAACTAAAGTGCTAATCCGGTCCCTGTAAGCCTTACTTGCCGGTAAGGACAAGTTGAGCTTCCAGTAACCGGGTCCCTGTCTATGAGTTCTGTCAAGGTTGATCATGCAGGTCACTAACTTGTGTTCTGAATAGCCAACCATGCGCATTTTTGGACAACTTAAAAAGTCCTTATCCTTAATTCTAACTAAGAACCTATATAGGTACGACCTAGATGATCCGCTACGATTTGCCCAAGTCCAGGTTGGCGCAGTCGGAAAATCTAGTCGATATCTATCGGCCAGGTCAAATCGACCGATTAACCCTTTGAGGCTATTACACCCCTCTCTATCGCGACAGGCCCCTACGTAATCCCAGCGTGCATCTAGGATACCATTCCAGTCCCCCACTAATAGCAAGGAGATAGATAGATAGATAGATAGATGGATAGATAGATAGATAGATAGATAGATGGATAGATAGATAGATAGATAGATATATTTCTTTATTAGCCACAGGGGCACAAAAGAAGGGGACAAATACAAAGGGGGAAGTTTACATACAATAAAAACGTGTAAAATGTTATCACAGATGGAATTTAAAAGTTAGTCGATTTTCCCCAATAGAGGGAGACAGTTTATATGGGTAACACAGACCCCCGAAAAAAATGTGCAACCCTCATCTCCAGGAGTACGAAGAGCTTGTACTCCTTTCCTCTCCTCCTCCTTTTCCTCAACCTACAGGCTGATATAGAGAGAAGGCCCATTCACTCGGGCCATTCTCGCCACTTTCACCCACCTTTCATAAAACTTGCTGGGGTACAGCACCTCTCTCTCCATCCTGATTCTTCTTCCAAAGTGGTATTTGAAAAAAAGAATCAGTTGTTGGCCGGAGAGAAAGGTGTCTGACCTCAGCCCTTTCAACCTTGTCCACCATACAACCTCTTTCGCCATAGCTATCACACAAAGGAAAACCGCCTCTCCTTCGTTTTTGAAGGAGGGTGGCGGTTTGATCATGACAATGGACTCGGTGGTCAACTGGATTGGTCCCACCCGCGACAATAGTCGTTCCACATAGCCCCACAGGTCAGTGACGCCCGGGCAGTGTATGAATGCGTGCGCGACGGTTTCTTCGTCTCGCACGCACCTCCGACAGATCTTTTTTGCAGGGTCCCTGCCCGGGCGCCCATGTCTGTAGAGCTTGTCTCGAACTGGTAGAGCTCCTCGGTAGCACTGCCAGGCCAGGGACTTTTGGATAGATAGATAGATAGATAGATAGATAGATAGATAGATAAGGAACCGTAAATAAACTGACACCAGTAAATAACGATATATTGACACATTAATATAAATTTAATTTATTTATGTACTAAATCAAAACAAATCCTAGTATTTCGTAAAAGTTTCCTTAAAAGTGATAAATATAAAATAATGTATTGATGTTTATGAAAATACTTGATAAACTCTGTAAAGATATTTAGATAAGGAACCTTAAATTAACTGACACCGCTAAAAAACGATATTTTCAAAATGCTCGTGAATGAACCCATTTGAAATGCACCAGTTGCATAAAATTACTTTTACTCAAGAACCTGATTAGAAAAATAACATTAGTCAACCATTTTTGAAACGTTGTGTGCTTCTTAAATGAGATTATTTAATTCTTACGTATGTCCTGAATCCAATTATTACCTTGATAAATGCTTATTAGCTGTAGGCTTAAAGATACATCACATGTAATATTTGATTATTTTATTATAATGTATAATATGTGTGATGATGTTTTAAGCTCTAGTCCGTATGTACTCTCTGCCTTTTTGCTTGACACTTATAGTGGGCTGAAAAATCATCTCTTGTCCATGTCCAGCAATAGTTTGCAAGTATTTTTGTGCTCCATTTGCCCTGGTACCGCTTTTCCATAGCTGAAATATCTTGGTGAAACCTATCACCATGTTCATCAGTGAGAGGTGGCTGTTGAACATTTTTCATCTCAAGCTCTAATGATTGATGCGGTGATCAGTCTCTCCTAAGATAGTGAGAACCTCTTGCACGGCTGTCCCATTCACACAGACAGTAACTGTACTTGGTGTATCTGCTCTGCAAGCCCATCAAAAGAGCAATAACCTTTAAGTCACCACAGAGCTGCCATTGATGCTCATCATATTTTATGCATTACAACATATGCTTTATATTCTCTCATAAGTTTCTTTCATGTGTGATGCATAGCCCACAAGAACTGATGGTTCACTATTGTCATTATGCCGCAAGCCACATTTCAGACTAGTTTTTGATGAATCTATGAACAGCCTCCAGTGACTAAGTTCGTATTCAATATTAAGTGCTTCCATCAGACCATTAATATTGTTACAGGCCAATAAATTACCTTCCATTATGAAAAGATTGCTGAACGGCTGCTGACGGTCACGAAATTTTGAAATCTTCAAATCAGCTGTTATGAGATTCCACTGTTGAAGACGAGAGCCTAGCAGCTCTCCTTTATTTTTAGATAGTTGTAGATCCCTGACAAGGCCATGGAGTTTCCCTTGTGTTATGAGATGTGGTCTAGAGGAGTGTGCTTCATCAATATTATATCATTTAGTAGGAAAATAAAATTAATACAAAATGGCTCTCATGCATTGGGCTTATGAAAAGGGTAATAAAAGCCAGAGTTTAAGTTTAACGTAACATCAAGAAAATTAACTATTTTGGTACCACTTTATACTTCTAACTTAAGGTCATACATTTTAAAGAATTCTATTATACTTTTCTTTACTCTATTTAGTTCAATATTGTTGTGTTTGACCACCGTAAATAAAATGTCGTCCCTATATAAGCCACCGGTAATCTCCGGCAGTTTTCTATTTATCATATTTAATATGAAAATCCCCAGAAAATCTGTGATTTGCGCTGAATCAGATGCCCCCATAGTGATATCAAAGTTTCTATTTCTACCTGAGCGGGTCCAATAATCTTTTTGAAGTTAATAAGAGTTCTTCTAGCTGTTAGTATGATATGAATTTCATCCGTTGTTAGATCAGTATGCTTATAAGCATATGAAAGTGCCTTATTTAGTAGGTTGGGCGTTATGGAAGAATAATAGCTTGTTATGTCCATCTGGATGAATTTATGGTTTTTCTTATTATCTATATTCTTATACCATTCTATGACTTCTTTTGTATCTTTCCACAAGCTCAATTTAGATCTCAATTTAAGAGCAGGTAGAATTCTATCGATAATGTTTTTACTGATTACTCCAATATCCGATTTGGATGGAACAATCAGTCTAATTGGCAGGTCTTCCTCGAAGTTTCTTTTGTGATCTTTTAAGTTAATCCGCGGCTGCCTAGGTATAAGTGGCTCAGTTCTTCCTTCTATTCCTAAATTGGTAATTAATTTATATGCATCCTCATTAATTTCTGTAAGATCTTCAGCCGGGGCATTTTTATAGTTTTTCCTAAGTTCCTTTAAAATCAAGTTATTATATTCTTCTTTGTTTATCCCATATAAATTATTTGTTTTGTCCGATTTAAACAATATTTTGTTAACTTTTTTATTTCTGTGATTTTTTTCTTTTAGAGTTCTAAGGTATTGGTGACCTATATATGGGTTTTTCCTAAATTTAATTTTTTTAAGTATACCAAGCATTTCGGTTTCAAAATCCTCCAGGAGTTTGTTGTATGGAGGATTCTTTCTTGATTTAAATAAAGATTCGAAATGATTGCTGTTGGTTTTTCTATCAGCATCTTTATTTTCGAAATGATATGCTCCCCATTGTTATACTTTAGACACTATAACTATTTAACAATAAATTCCTTGATAATTATAACTGTAAATACTTCATAAACTATACATATGGAAAATGTTGACACTGTTACAAATAATATTGTTAAAGATTACATTTGCGTAAATATTGAACAGTATATATTTTTCTTTCGGGGGCCTAGTAAATCCTTTAAATTTGATTTCATAAAACTTTGAATTTTAGAAATTTAACACATTTATAAAATTTATAAAATTTATAACACAAATAACCATCAACTTTTAAAACCTAAAATGTTGATTCGTTACCCTAAAATAACATAAATTAAATATTTTGAAACTTAACCGCCAAGACTATATATGTTTATATGTGTCTGATGAATATTTGTGCATAAATTACTCCCCTTTATATCTCTCTCTCTCTTTAATTATCTATCAGTTGCATTCTCAAACTAAAAACTAAAAAAATTATAACTCCAGATATCTATAGTCTTCCTCTATAGTCCTACAGTAGTATTTCAAACTTTAATAACGCTATAACTGTTACATTAAAGCAATCTTTTTCTTACTCTATTGATTCTATTACGTTCTCATTTGTAGGGTATAAATATTGAGTTTTCTCACAAGTTAATCACTACCTTGATTAAATCTTAACCATTTAACATGTCAGCGTATGTCATGTATCATTTTATTTTATCTGATGAGGACGTACTATTGAACTTGATTCAAGTACCTCTGAAATATGTATAATAAAATTTAATTGATCACAAGAACATCTATTTTATTAATATTTGAATTTTTGAATTTAATATATATATATATATATATATATATGCGAAATGATACTGAAACCTCACACACATAGAGTTATACATAAATACAATCACATACGCAAAACTACAAATAGATACATGCATGTATGGGTCCAGTGGAAGTATAAACAGCTTGGTGCATGTAAAAATACAAATGAACACACGCAGATAACCACACATATAAATACATATATACATACACACGCAACCACATATATATAGAAATATATATATATATATATATATATATATATATATATATATATATATATATATATATATATACACATACATACACCACCAAGAACAACAACAACAAAGACAAATGAGAAGGTAGAACTTATACCCCTCCCTGACCTCACACAGTCGGACATGGAGTATGAGGCGTCTGAGGAGTGGAAAACGTTGGTCAACAAAAAGAACAAACGCAAAAACACCACAGCTTCTTCCTCCAAAAGAGAAGGCAAAGAAAGGGGGATAAAGGCAGCAACACCACCACCCTCACCATCACCACCACAAGCATCACCATCGACAACAACCACACCACCACCAGCATCACCAAAACACCATCATCGCAAACACAACAAAGAACACACACCCAACGGCAACAACAAGAAAACAGCAACAAAATCACCCAACCTCCCAAGACACAGCCATAAATATCACACACAAAGGATTAATGGAACATATAAAACAACACACAGACATTATAGACTTAAATTACCACACCACAGCAGCACCAAGAACATTACCCAAAAACATTCTCACTTACCCCCTTTCCTCATCCAGCATGGCCGTACTTAGAATAGGCAGTATAAAAGTAAGTGGTCTGGGGTCATCTTGGAAGCAGGGTCACCTGCTCAACGACCTCAGGTCACTAAACATGGATGTGGTGGCCATCAGCGAGACCAGAATCTCAGAAGCACGAGCCTCCGCACCGATCTTCGCGGCTACGGTGTGTACGCATCTCCCAGCCGTCCTGGATCGGGGGGGAGAAGTTACTGTTATTTTTCGGGGAGGATTGGATCTCGCCATATGGACCATCTTACTGGACCCAGAAGGTAAGTTGGTGGTGCTGGACGTGACCAGCGGAGACGGGAAAGCTTTCAGGCTAGTGGCCTGATTTCTTCCGGCGTCAGGAGACGTTTCTTGGAACGTTCCGCTCTTTAGTGTTAGTGGGCGACTGGAACGGGATCTTAGATGCACGCTGGGACTGTGTGGGATCAGCGAATAGGGGAGGGGGTGTAAAAGCCTCGCAACCTGCTGAGATGGGTCATCCAGATCATATCTAGATAGGGTATTTTGTAGGAAAATAGATAGGTCTAGCATAGACTGTCCACATTTCAAAATAGTCGACTACACGGACCACAAATTCGTGATCTGTGAGGTTGACTTAGATAGGCTTCATAGACATGGACCCGACTACTGGAAGCTAAACGCGTCATTAACAGCGCGCAAGGCCTACAGAGACCGGATTAGCGAACTAATTAAGCGGGCGTTGACGGGGGCCATCGTCAACAACAAATGGTGGTTTGCTCTGAAAAGAGCGATTAGAATAGAGTCCATTAGGTTTAGTAAAGATTTATTAGCAATAGAGAAAAATAGAGCAGAGGGAGAACTAGTTAGAAAATTAGACGAGGCGCTTAGTAAAGGCATCGCGACCAACGTACTTGCGGCGAAATTGGCCCTTGACCAATTCTTCAATGCAAAGCACGAAGGCTGCGTTGTCAGGGCTAGGGTGCGTGCTCTCAGACACGAGGGGACGAAAGCCGTTCAATGGGCCCGAGTGGCGGAGGCGCGTCGTGGCAACAAAGCCACGATCCGGTCTTTGGTGGACCACGACGGGCGCATGCTACTCGATCCCGGGCAAATGTCGGAAGCTTTTCAGCAACACTTCGCTCAGTTGTTCGAGGGCAGCGGCGGACCGGATCGAGGGATGGACTTTAGTGCCTACCTCGACGGACTGCCGCGGCTCTCGGCCACTGAGGCCGAGTGTTGCGAAAAGCCGATAACAGCCGCTGAAGTACGGGGGACACAAGGGGTAAATCGCCTGGTTTGGATGGTCTGCCCTATGAACTTTACGTACAGATGCCAGACTTGTTCGGAGGCCTCTTGGCGGAAGTTTACTTCAACTGGCAACAGAACGGGATAATTCCCAGCTCTGTGAGCCGAGGAGCGGTGGCGCTGCTGAGAAAGGATCCGAACAAGGGGCATAACATAGATAATTTCAGGCCCATAACTCTGCTAAACACAGAGTTCAAGATTTTGGCCAAGGTTCTAGCAAAGAAGTTGGCGCTTGTCGTTGGTGGTCTGGTGGGAGAGGCGCAGACGTGCGCATTCCCGACAGATCCATCCACGACAACCTCCACCTCATGCGATACATCGTCGAGAGGGTAGCTAGGGAACCTGGCACGGGTGGGTCCTTGATCAATTTAGTTCAGTCGAAATCTTTCGATAGGGTCGACCATCGTTACATATCGGCAGTCCTGAGGGCGGCTGGCTTTGGGCCTGTCTTCAGAGGCTGGATCGCTGCCATGCACAGCAACATCTGCTCTGTGGTGAGAGTGAACGGTCATCTTTCGGAAACGTTAACATCATGCGCTCGGTCCGCCAAGGATGTTCCCTCTCGTCCCTCTTGTACGTGTTCCCTCTCGTTCCTCACGTACGTATTGACTCTCGAGCTATTACTGCACAAACTGGATACGTTGAGGGGCGTCCCGCGCGAACTAGGATGCGGAAGATCCGTGTCAGCATATTCGGACGATGTCACCGTAGTGGTGTCGAACGCCAAACACATCGAGGCGATCGGCACTACACTAAGAGAATACGAAGCGGTGACAGGAGCAATGATCAACCAGGAAAAGTCGGTGGGCCTGCACTCAGCACCTGGAGAGGCAGGTCCATGCTGTCCAACAGCGTCGTCGGGCGCAGGACGGGCGGACCAGTTAAAACGCTAGGGGTCTGGTTCGATCCGAACCTCCAGACGGACAAAAACTGGGACGAGGTGACGCGCAGGGTGGCTTCTCTCACACAGAAATGGGCAGAGAGGAAGCTATCCCTGAAAGGTCGAGTGGAGGTGGCTAACGCGTACATCGCCTCCGTCATCTACTACCGGCTGACGTCGTGCCTTGTCCTAAGCCTCGCCTGACTGCGCTGAAGCGTTTGCTCTTTCGCTTTTTGTGGAAGGGACGCACTCCGATGGTCAGACGGTCCATCTGCTGTCAACACCCGCTACGTGGAGGGCTGGGCATGCCGTGGCTGATGATGCGCAGACACGCGCTCAGGCTACGACATCTCCACCTCTTCCTCAACGGTGATCAGGTGTGGTCGCCGTTTGCTAGACGCGTCTTTCTCCAGCTCGTCTCCTTGACGGAGCTGCAGTCCTGGGTCAAGCGAAGACCGAGAGGGAGCGCTTGGAGACTGGACTGTCTTCAGGCGCTCACAGCCATCGACCAATCGGTCAATGTGATCGGTGGAAACTCCACCTTGGCGTTCTATAGAGGATTAGTGGAGGGGAAGAGCGACGACGTACTTGGGGAAACTCTAGGCGTCGACGAAAATCAACTAGCCAATCTCTTCGGAAGAACTTTCGGGCCGGGCCCTATAGACAACTTCCAGAAATCCCTGGCCTGGCAGTGTTACCGAGGAGCTTTGCCAGTTCGGGATAAACTCTACAGGCATGGAGGTGCCGTCAGCCGGGCGTGTCCGAAATGCGCGCAAGGCGACGAAACTGTCCTGCACGCACTCGTCCAGTGTCCGAGCATTGATGACTTGTGGGTTTATGTCGAACACCTGCTGTCGCGTGTAGGACGGATCCGGCTATCAGCTGAGTCCATCGTGAGGATTGCCCCGCCCTCTTCCTTTAGCCGGGAAGGGCAGGCAGTTTTTATCTGTCTAGGGGCCATGGCGAAAGAGATAGTATGGTGGACGCGTTTGAAAGGGCTGAAGACGAGCACTTACCCCTTCGGTGATGCCCTGATTAACTTTTTCAAATTTCATCTGAAAAGGAAAATCAGGGTAGAGAGGGAAGTGCTCTCTTCCCAGCATTTTGTTGAAAGATGGGTGAGAGAAGCAAGTATGGCCCGAATGAATGGGCCTTCTCTGAGTATGTGTCTGTAAATTAAAGGTGGAAAACTGGGAGAGGGCACTTGCCCTGGTGGTCAGGGCCACTGTGGTCTTTTAATGGGCTCTCCACAAATGTCCCTCGGAAGTCTCCCCCATATTGGGGAATTTTTCTTTGTTATTTTATTTCATCCTCTGTTTTTTTTACACGCAGAAATGCCCATTTGTACTGTCCTGTATTGTCCTGTACTGTCCTTAATGTCTACTTTATGTAAACCCTTGTGGTTAATAAAGAAAACATTATTATTATTATTATTATTATTATTATTATTATTATTATTATTATTATATATGCATAATGTGTTTAATGTGTAAATATTGTTATGAGTGAAAACATTTTGCCTTTAAAATAATCAGTTACGATAAAGTAAGGAATTGTTATACCAAATCTGTAGAAACGTTATTAAACACTATAGTCAGTATTAATGTAAAACAGTTAAATAAGACATTAAACCAGTGGATAAGTGCGTTTTACTTGATAACATTTCACGAGCGGATGCGTCATTTTAATTATTGCAGATCATTTAAGATTATGCCACATACATGGCTGTGCTTCAGAAATGTATCATTAATAGCTCAAATGTGTTTGTGTTACTGTACAAAGCAAATGATTAATATCTTTAAATGCACGAACATTTAAACGCAGTAATTTCGTGTCAAGTAATTTCGTGTCTTTAGAAATCATTTAGTTGAGAGCAAGCTTACTGTCCTACACTGCACATATATGGCTTAAGTGAATCTTTGGTAGAACTTTCTTGTGATTTTCTCGAAACACGAAAGACATAGAAATCAGCATATCATTTCTGTTTCTAGTAAAATGATTTAATTTTCTAACTGAGTCAATCTCACTCTCGGAGATAAAAAAAACAATTGCTTCTTTATAACCTTTAAAAAGATAGTGACTAGTTTTAATCTTCATATTCGCTTTAATAGGCCGTTTTATAACACTGCTAAGTAGCTGAATAATCACAGTTATGGACTGACTTATTGATTTCTTACAAAGGCTCTACAGAATTTTAACAGCAAAATGAAATAGTTTTGTGGTTTTCTTTCTTTCATTAAAACGATTATCACCAGTCTCAAAGAACACATTCCCTTCCACCTATCTCAAAGACTAACTCTTACCAGAAAAGGGTGATGAGCATAAATGCCGTTTCTTCAACCAAAGAGGTAAATATCAAGCTGTATTACCAGGCACTAACTTCTAACTAGCGATACACATAGTATTTATTTATGGAGAATATCATGTAAATATAGTTTAATAGAAAATGAAAAAAGGAAAATTTAGATTGAGAACAATGGACTGTAAAATAGGAAAATATAAAGCAAAAAAAACGGAAAAGGGAAGGAATGGCAAAGACGCTAGTGTCACAGAAGAATGAGGAAAGGGGGAGGATGATTGGGCTCAGGACCTAGGGCGCGGTAGTAAGACAAAACCGCAATACCATTTTTGGAAAGAAATATTTGACACAATTTTTTTAAATTCTTTTTATTGTTTGCTTTTCTGTAATTGTTTTTCCTTTTATCTGTTTCGATAGAATCTTTATCTGAGGATATAGAACATTTTATATTCTTTAAAAAAAGGAAGAACACTATATCTGAACTGCTATAGATACAGTATTTTCATGTATATTGACATATACCGACACACATACGCATCCAAATACGGATGCACACATTAACATCTTACTGAATCTGTCTCTTTACATTTGCAGTATATCGCTTGTATCAATTTGAATTATAGTATGTTTAAAAAAATCTTCTTCCTCGCCACATATTCATCTATCATACATATTAAGAGAAAAAAAGAAAAAGAATATGTATATATATATATATGTGTGTGTGTATGTGCATATATATAAGTATGTATATATAAATATATATATATATATATATAATGATGTATGTGTGTGAGTGTAATATATATATATATGTGTGTGTATGTATGTATATATAAACATATATGTATGACTGTGTGTGTGTCTGTATATGTATATGCACACACACGCGCACACATATATATATATATACATGTATACATTTATATGAATATATATATATATATGCATATATATATAAATATATATATATATGTATGTATGTATGTATGTATGTATGTATGTATGTATGTATGTATGTATGTATGCTTGTATGTATGTATATACGTCTCAATGATATTCCACAGACCTTGCTGTGTGACAACCTTTCATTACTGCCTAATTATAGGTAGGAAACATTCCGCAATTAAATTGCCTGGCCAGAGAACAATTCAATCAAGCCCAACAGTATTTACTCTGTCTACTGGCGTATTTCCAATTTAATATCACAATATATCAAGGAGAGTGAAGCCGTGTGGCTTATTGGTTTTCGATGTTCGGCTCACGACTGAAAGATCTTGAGTTCGATTTGTGGTAATGTGCTGTATCCTTCAGTATGACATTTATTTCACGTTGCTCCAGTCCACTCAGCTAAAAAAATAAAAATTAGTATCCTGTGGGGCCAGCCTTGTCCTGTTATCCTAAATCGCCTTCAGAATTATGTTATGGCTTCACATGTCTGTGAAATGCTCAGCCACTTACACGTTAATTTTACAAGCAGGCTATTTCGTTTATCGAATTAACTGGAACACTCGTCGGAAATGACGGAGGTTCAACCACAATAATATCAAAGAGATTCTCGTCCGCTCTCTTTAATCCGACCAATATTATCTCTCGCCCACGCATGAGAAAAATGGCTTATCTCTTTCTTTCAGTATTGTGCTGCCTCAAGATAAATGTTCTTCCTTGTTTTATAAATATCTTAATGTCAATATTAACTATTTTATGGGAACTTTTAGCGTTTGATGGTGAAAATTGCTGAAGTATCTATTGTTTTATATCGAGATTTCCTTCTACTGAGATGATGTTTTTATTTGTTTTTGTTTTTGTTTGTTTTTTGTTCGATAACTTTCGCAGTAATTTCCAATCCCATTATTCCAAAGGAGAATGCTATTCTGGTTGTCACTTGTTCTGAAACCAACTTAACAAAAACAAAATATTGTTTAATTATGTAAAATATTAATCACAACTGCGTGTTTTTTTTTCTCAGCGACATAAAAGTTCAACCAGCTCGGGAATATAACCGCTTCCTCACCATCATCATCACCACACACGCACACACACATACATACACACACACATATACATATATATATATATGTGTGTATGTGTGTGTGTATATATATATATATATATATATATATATATATATATATATATATATATATATATATATATATATGTATATATATTTATATTTTTATTTATTTATATTATCCGCATATTATTGACGAATGTGAGAGAAAGAACCTAATACCGAAGTAGAGTTTACATATTCATTTGGTGACTAAGTGGTGAGTCTTGTTACACCACACTTTAAGCTATGTCATCAGATAAGACTAGATGTTCAATAATAGAGACAGCATAAACAGGAGAACATTCGGTAGGGAAAGAAGGGAGTTATGAAACGAGAAACACGAAGGAAAAAGGAAACTCTAAGCGAAATAAGGAAGGTATGGACATGGTAAGTGCGATGATGATGATGATGGTAATAAAGTTGATGATATGAATTAGTAAAAAGGGTGAGGTTTCGGATCTATATACAGTATATGTATATATATATATATTTATATTTATGGTAAATATTGATGCAATTCAATCAAGCACTCTATGTACTTTTTCCAAATAGGAATGACGGAGTGAATTCATATTTCAAATATGTATCACAGCCTTATCAATAACGGACTTTAACATCTACAACTAGTTCGCATTTTCTTATTTTATATATGCGAAGAAATACCAACGACGGCTGGAAGATCACTGATGACGGACGCCTTACCTTCTGCTCTAATTTTATTCATATGTACCCCATTTGCAACAATGCAGCACGCCATTTTTCATTTATATATATATATATATATATATATATATATATATATATATATAAAACGAAGCAGTTGTGGTAAGGAACCAGATGGACCATAACGCACCAGAGTACTCAATACTTAGGAAAAGTATGCCCCGACGGCAGAGCTCAAGCCGTTTCGACGGCTATTTCTGGACAGAAATAGTCCAGAATAGGATAAAAGAGTCCAGAAATAGCCGTCAAAACGGCTTGAGCTCTGCCGTCGGGGTCATACATTTTCCTATATATATATATATATATATACATATATATATATATATATATATATATACGTATACGGGGTGTGTCAGAAAAAGAACAGGACTGGGGACGCAAAAGAAATATTTCAAATACAAACAACAAGCTACAGGTTTTCCCCAACGAAATAATCCTCCTCGAGTCTAACGCAATTTTCCATCCTTCCCCGCCACGCCTCTAAGCACTCCTGGGAGGATTCTTCCCGGATTCTCTGTAGCTCCGTCGTCACAGCCCTCTTGATGGCTTCCACGTCCAGGAAACGGGTCCCCTTGATGACCCTCTTGAACTTGGGGAAAAGGAAAATAACTCTGATCTCATGACACACCTGCATGCACCGCTCCTTCTGGTCATCGTTCAAATCTTAGGTGATAATCTTCCAAACGCTGTCGAGGTTCATGCCCAATTCACTTGCAATCAGTCGAACAGACAGCCGAAGATGGCTATGCGCACCTACCTCACGCGCTCAACATTGGCTTCACTCCTGCTCATTGAAGGCCTTCCTGCTCATAGAATCCACGTCTCATGTCTCTCGCTGAACGTTTTCTGCCACTCGAAAACCCGTGAGCGTGACATCGTCTCATCTCCGTATACTTATTGCAGTAACCCGACTGCTTTTAATGGAGTTTTCCCCAGCCGGACCGTAAATTTCAGGCTGGTTCGTTACTCTGTGCCCATCGCTCGACGGCCTAAAATTGAGGAACTGTTAACAAAAGCACGTGAAAAACTAGCTGAAGGGAGCTGAGATAACAGTTATATACTCCCCGTCTATTACGTCACATTTGACGCAAACGGTTAATCCCTACTCCACTCATAGCTCACACAGCACACTAAGTCATGATACGTTTCTGACATACCTCTCACATACATATCATGTGTATATATATATATATATATATATGTATATATATATACTGGCGAAGGCTTCAAAAACATCATCTTTGTCCGTTACCTTATCGTTTTAGTTTCGATCGAGAACGTAACCTTATATAATGAAGCTGTCTGATGAGATCATGACACTGGTTCCGTGAAATCACATAGCCACTATCGTCATTGAAATATGTATCACAGCCTTATCAATAAAGGACTTTAACATCTACAACTACTTCGTATTTTCTTATTCTATATATACACATATATATAAACAAAGTTATCTCGAATATCGAGTTTGAAACGCGAGTGTATTAGAATTCGTAGAATAGTGGGAAAAACTCAACGCAAGGAAGATGTTAAAACAGCAAAATGCCCTCAATGACGGTGTCAGGTAAAACTTTCCTCAAAGTTATCTCAAATATTGAGTTTGAAACGCCACTTACAGAGCCATTATTTTTGCCTTTCTTACGGTGACCTGAGGTCGAGTGGGCGCACTTTATTTTTCTTTCTCTTTGACCTGAGTTGTAAGAGTTTTCTTAGGCGCTACAGCTGTCACCCATTACTCCATCTCCTCTAGTAGTTTACCGCTGTTGATCCTGGGTTGCTTATTAGTAAAGCAGGTGCCCGCTTATGTCGCAACTAACCATCTTATCTAGTGGCTGTTATATATATATATATATATATATATATATATATATATATATATATATACGTGGGAAAGTAAAAAATCGGAGAATAGACCGTTAAAACATGTTTATTTAAAATATCACCTACGTGATATATATATATAATAGATATATATATATATAATAGAGATTTAGACCGATTAAATTCTAAATGCATTGAAGCCATCGGAATCATTTACGACCGTGTTGTCAGCAGAACTACTCTATGATATCAGGTACGAAAAATACTTGTTTCAGAGGAAACTCAATAATAATACCCAAATAGAACATGTTAAGGCGGAAAAAATCAAAGAAACCTCAGAGGTTTAACAATTTAAGAAAGAGCTTGAACACTTTTATTTTAGAACCTGGACCGTATGGTTTCGACCCGTGAAAAACTTAGGACTCAAGGTCTCATCGGCAGGCCGTCCTAAGAATAACTGAAAAGTCTTTTCATCTCTAGAAAGATGCAAAGCCATGCTGGTTATGCTCGTGTGTTCGGTTAGAGGAACTGCTAAGTAATTAGCAGTATACTGATAAAACAGTCTATTATCGTAGTTTGACGGGAGGATGCTAAAAATAGAGACACCTTGCTCGACCAACCAAACCGATCAAATCAAATTAACGGGAGTAAATGAACAATATATATACATAGTGAAGGCGTGTGGCTTAGTGGTTCGACAATTGGAATCGTGAGGCTGCGAGTTCGATTCCCGGACCAGGCGATGAGCTATGTCCTTGAGCATAATACTTTATTTCACGTTGCTCCAGTTTAATCGGATGTAGAAATGAGTTGCGACGTCACTGGTACCAAATTTTATGGCCCTTTGCCTGGACAACATCGATGGCGTGGAGAGAAGCGACAAGCGTGAATGGGCGATTGCTGGTCTTCCACAAAAAAGCCTTTGCCCAGGCTTGTGTTTCGGTGGGGAACTTTCTAGTTGCAAAATCCATGGTCATTCGTAATCGAGGATATATACCAACCCACCTAGGCTACAGAATAACCGAACTCAGATGCTTGGTTAAAGAACACAGCTTCTTAATTCATAAGTTACAAATGGTCGTGATATCTGGAAGCTTCAAAGTATGAACAATTGATGGAAGTTTCCTTTTCTTTCGACCGAAATTAAGAGAAAAAGACAAAACACACATAGAAACATACATACATACGCCCGTACATACATACATACATACATACATACATACATACATACATACATACATACATACATACATACATACATACATACATACATACATACATACATACATGTGTGTTGATGAGTGCTGTTACTAGAGTCCATGTAATATCCATTGTCTTAACAGTAAAATAGAAAATGTCAGCGACAGCTGTCTCTAGAAACTTCTGATTATGTATGATGGGAACGATCTGGAATAATTTACTTTACTGGAGTGGAAAAGGATTTTGTTGACAAGATTTCATATTAAATATCGAACATTTTACCAATGAAAATCAATAATATTAACATTTTCTATTTGAAAAACTTCCGTGAAAGCTGTTTTCAATTTGTCATGAATTATCAATTTTTATTACGGATATCAAACTTTTCCGGCGTTGATTTTTATTGGTTTCTTTTCTATTTGCTATATTCTATATAAATAGACCGACTTATCTGATGTAATTGTAATTCAGTGGAAATAGTTTTAAGACATTCAACTATGACATGTAGAAATGTCGTAGCTCAGTGGTCTGTCTCAAGACATGGTTCATGCCGACTCAAAGGGCTTGTTACAATATTTGGGAGATTCGCAATAAAAATGGCCGTTCCTACAGCCAGACCGGCTGTCGATTTAGTATTCCTATCTGGTAACCAAAATATTTTACCCGTTGTTGAATATTATATGGCTCACATTTTAAAATGTCTGGTGAGGGGCAGGAGGTGAGGGAAAGAGAGAGAGGGGAAGAGAGATAGATAGATGTGATGGCAATGGTTGATAAATACTTATATAAATGGGAGGAGGAGCAATAATCAAATGAAAATACAATTTTCATTTTACAGGATGGTTGTTATTAAATTCAGTTCACTGAACGAAACAAAGTTCTACGGCCACCAAAGCAGAAACATACGCTTAAGTAAATTTATTCTTCATGCCACCACATTAAGTGAATCTTAAAGGTCAGTCAGCCTCGTGGTCCAGAGCGCACAGGATGGAGAAGACATTGCCCCGGAGGAGGGTGAGGGAGACGCGCCTGAACAGCTACTAACACCAAACATCTGAACTGATCCTTTCTGTTATTGCCATCTAACAACTGGATATGTTTCATTTTACAAATTTTGTTCATTTCACAGACTTTGTTCATTCCACAGGCTTTGTTCACGGTTGTTCATAGTCCAGCTCTGCTACTGCTATGTGAGGATGAGCATAATCAACAATAATAGCTGGAGTCTATTCTACAAGGCAGCTCACTCTAATATTTCGGGTGTACTATCAATGCGTTACTACCAATACTTTACTCTTCGATCTGTCATATATTTTGCATTATTTAATATTTAATTAACTTTATCTAAGAATTAAAAAAAATATATATACGCCATTCTGTGCACATATGTTCATTATATATTATAATTAATACATATCGATATAGATTTTAATTATGCTGCTGCTGCTGCTGCTGCAGCTCCTGTTGCTGCTGTTGCTGTTGCTGCTGTTGCTGCTGCTGCTGCTGTTGCTGTTGCTGCTGCTGCTGCTGCTACTGTTGCTGCTGCTGCTACTTCTACTGCTGAATATTACAAGGTGACGGCCTTTCCCCCTCTTCTCGTTTCCCTTGCTCTCTTTCCAATATCAAGTGAGCCCAACAACACGGGATTATAGTATGAACAGCAACAATAAGACCGTTAACCATTTGTTTTTTATGGATAAACCTAAAATTGTATACTAAAAGCGACCAAAAGCTAGAAGGACTTTTAACAACTGTCAAGTAATTTAACAATAACATTAGCATGGAATTTGACCTTGAAAAATGTGCCTAAGCAACGTTTAAAAGAGGAAAGCTAGCAAAAACATCACCTGTTAAACTCGATATAGATACAACCATACCGGAGTTAGACCCAGAAGGTACCTATAAATATCTTGACATAAACGAAGGTGAAGGAATTAAACATAATCAAATGAAGGAGAAATTATGGAAGAATATTACAGAAGAGTAAGGCTGATCCTGAAAACTGAATTAAATCCTAAAAACCATTTCCAGGCTATAAACACCTTAGCTGTACCAGTGATACAATACCGATATAACATCATCAACTGGAACTTATCTGATCTTCAAAAACAGCCAAAGAAATGCATCACACCAAGGCAGACGTAGATCGTTTATATTTGCCAAGACAT
>OZ024741.1:105029567-105034567 GCA_964016885.1 Eledone cirrhosa
TCTACAACAGAAATAGCATCAATAATGACATAATAAAGAATAAATGTGAACAAATGTGAAATCCCTGCAACAAAAAACTGTAATGATAACAACAATGACGATGGTTATATTATTAATAAAAGCAGTTATAAATATGCTCATGCATACTGGTCCAGGCCAAAAGTCTGACTGCAAAAATGACATTTTGAATTTTTTTCTCCATGTTTCGATATAAAATTAAAAACTAATTGTTACAAATAACATAATTAATTTTACGGCGGCACCATGACACACGACGTATCTTTAGACATTTTAAACTTGGTGGGAACCATCCATTTCCAAGTCAGATATCAGCCGATTTCTTCCAGAGAGATATAGAGGAAAAAATCACCCCCAGTACTGCACAGGCAATTTATTTTTCAATTTCGAAACGATGGATGGCAAAATTGACACACAGCGCAGTAGGGAGCGGGAACAAATACCAAGACATTTTTAATCCGACACCCCTGACTGCACGGTCAAATTGCCGCCTGCATATGAATGATGAAATATTTTATAATTTTATCTTCTGTTTAACATTTAAAACACTGAAAAGTAGATCAGAATTTTACAAATTTATGGAAGTATCACGCGACAAAAAAGAGCTCAGATTCTTACTTAACTTTTCAATAAACTTCCAATCAGGAGGATATGAACTCTAAATGTATCTGTAGGTTGATACTGTGTTGAAAGATTTGTCTCGATTTTCTGTATATATATATATATATGAATGTATGTATAGTATATTTGGCAATATACCGTATGTTTAATTAAAAACATTTTGAAGACCTTGCGCTATCATTTTAAAGTAGTGACTATGTCACTTACTTCTTTTTTCGGCAAAGGAAGGGAGAGAAGCTGACAAATTCGGTTTCACACTGTCGGTGATCCTCAGAGCAACGTACTCCCCCGCCTATTAGAGGCTGGATTTTTATAGAATTCCAGTAATAATCAGGAACTGATTATACAGAGCGATTGCCGGTCCAGCAAAAATTAAAAATTAGGATTCAAAATGTTTTTAATTAAACATACGGAATATTGCCAAATATACTATACATACATTCATGTATACATCGCTATTTCAGAGCACCAATCCTAATTTTTTTATTTTTGCTGGACCGGAAATCGCTCGATATAATCAGTTCCTGATTATTACTGGAATTCTATAAGAATCCAGCCTCTATAATTTTCGGCAGAGGATCACCGACAGTGTGAAACAGAATATGTCAGCTTCTCTCCCTTCCTTTGCCGAAAAAAGAAGTAAGTGACATAGTCACTACTTTAAAATGATAGCGCAAGGTCTTCAAAATGTTTTTAATTAAACATACAGTATATTGCCAAATATACTATAACTATACATGCATTCATGTATACATCGCTATTTCAGAGCACGAATCCTAATATATATATATATATATATATATATATATATATATATATTAGAATTGGTGCTCTGAAATAGCGATATATATATATGAATGTATATATATAGTGTATTTTACAATACACTGTATGCTTAATTAAAAGCATTTCGAAGACCTTACGCTATTGTTTTATAGTGACAGTCTCACTTACTTTAAATTTTCAGCAAACAGGGGAGATAAAGCTGACAGAGCTCTGCTTCGTACTTTTTGGTACTTATCAAAGCTAAGAAACTCACCTGTTTTCTGAAAATCATGAATGTTTGATTCTTATAGAATTCTAGTAATAATCAGGAACTGATTATACAGAGCGGTTGCCGGTCAGGCAGAAATTGAAAATTAGAATTGGTGCTCTGAAATAGCGATATATATATGAATGTATATATAGTGTATTTTGCAATACACTGTATGCTTAATTAAAAGCATTTCGAAGACCTTACGCTATTGTTATAGAGTAGTAACAGTCTCACTTTCTTTAAATTTTCAGCAAACAGGGGAGATAAAGCTAGTAATAATCAGGAACTGATATATATGTCAATCGATTTCTAGTTGATATATATATATATATATATATATATATATATATATATATATATATATATATATATATATATATATATATATATATATATATATGTGGATTAAGTGTTTCCTGACAAACAGAGTCCAACATGTTGTCGAAGGATTACAATCAAACCCAGCCAAAGTAGGTAGTGGCGTTCCACAAGGCACTGTGTTGGCCCACTTCTTTTCATTATCTATATAAATGACGTTCCTAACGTCATAAGAATATTTGCAGATGATTCCAAGCTCCAGAATGTCATCAATGGAGTGGGAGACCAGACATGCCTTCAATCAGATCTACTTACCGTTATCCAATGGCAGAAAGAACAATATACTACTGAATGAGGTTAAATTCGAATTAATCCACTTTGGAAAATAGAATGCACTGAAATTTTCATATTCCCTTCCCTCAGGTGAAACTCTCGTGGCATCCAACTACATCAGACACTTGGGCGTAATTGTTGATAACAACGTAAGCTGAGCCACTTATATAAACAGCAAAGTTGACATGGCCCGCAGGATGTGTTCCTGGATTCTCAGAACTTTCCAAGTCAAGAGATATCCACACCATTATCCTTCTCTACTCTACTTTTACCTGATCCCACCTTGAATAATGTTTTCCACCGTGGTTTCCCCTCACGAAATAAAGTATCATGAAAATTGAAGCACCTCAAAGGTCAATCTCAAATAGATATACGGCATGACAGGCATTGACTATTGGGGTCAACTAGAAAAGCTCAAATTCTATTCTCTCCAACGCCGTCGTGAGCGCTACGTTATCTGCATGATGTGGAAAACATTCCATCAGTATCTTTAAAATACACCTAAGGCTTGGACCCAGTGCTATCTGCCCACAACAAAAATCAGACTCGCATCTCATAACAACATTACGACATAATTATTTCGCCTCAACTGGTCTCGCTCTTTTGAACACCAAAACACATTAAAACAGAAACAGACCCCATAAAATTCAAAACGTCTTTGGACAAATTTCTCCCAGAAATCCCGAATAAACCTCCTACACCCGGATATGTCTCCGTAAACAATAACTCCCTACTTGAGCAGGCCATGGTGTCCAAATCCTGATTTGAAAGACTTCACTAAGTGGTGCAATTAAGTTAGACATGGCCTGGGCCAATACTGGCCGAAACCTATCAAAGTTATATATATAAATATATATATATATATACAAAATAATCCCGAAAATTCCACAGAAATTGAAAAGGGACCAATAAAATATTGCAACAAATATGTCAGATTACGAAAGTTATGTCAGTTCTGTACTCCGTGTGTGTGTGAGGGGGTTCATGTGGGCACGTCTGTGCGTAGTGTGTAGAAGTGTGTCTCAGGAATAGATAATGTGTATGTGCAGTGTATAAAATACGAGCATTGAATATGTATGTATATGCGTGGTAAAATGAAGATATTTGTGTATGTTTGTGCGTATGTGCGTATTTCTGTTTGACTGATTCTGCTATGGATAGTTGTTCAAGCCATGTCAGGTACTAAACAGCGGCTTTGGATAATGATTTGTCGTTTTAGATGGAATCCATCCAGCATTTTGCTATGACAGAAATAACGCAATACGAATTATGTATAATATGGCTAAATGCCAATTCACTTAACAATTTTCACTTCCCCAAAATGACAATAACCACAATTATTAATATTAACGACACTCGCTGCTACTGTGGTAGTATATATATATATATATATATATATATATATATATATATATATATATATATGTGTGTGTGTGTGTGTGTGTGTGTGTGTGTGTGTGTGTGTGTGTACTGAATCTGTAAGTTTTCCTTAAACTTCAATTGTTCTTGTTTTTCTTGTTTCTTTTATCATTTTTTCTCCGTTTTCGTCTTAGTAGTAGTAGTAGTAGTAGTAGTAGTAGTAGTAGTAGTAGTAGTAAGAACTCTTTTGGAGTGAAGGGAAAGATATATAACCATTTCTTAAACACACAAATTTCTTGTGCTTTATTATACATAGGGTGGATAGAAAGAAACTCCCTATTTATAATTACTTATAACCTTTGGCTTACTGTGACCACTTGAGGTAACATCAATGATCTCATATTCACGCAAGATGGAGCCTCCTCATTTTTCACGCACTGTCCATGAATGGCTTGATGTCCGATTTTCCGATCGTTGGCTAGATCGTCGAGGTCCACATGAATGGTCAGCAAGAAGCTCTAACTTAATGCCATGCGATTTTTTTTCCTGTGGGGTGGGGGAAGGAAAATGTTTATAACCAAAAACCAAAAATTCTGACTCAGAGGAACGCATTCGTCATGTACTGACCAACATACTGCTTGAGTTCCTGATGATGTCAGTAGAGGATATGCCCAGACGATTACATACACTAGTGGACAACGCTGGTGACTATGTAGAATTTTAACAGAGTACTGTACTTCTACTGATATACTGTTCAAAATAAAACATGTTTTATGAAAATCGACCAATAATTAATAGTTACTAACAATTTTAAAAAGAGAATTTCCTTCTACCCACATTGTAGATATATATATATATATTTACCAATTTGATGACGATAACAAAGAAAGAATATCAATAACATTCTCTAAAAAGGAGAATTGGTTGGGGGTGGAAATAGAAGTCCTCATACAAACCAGCCAAATACATCTCCCAGGCGGCATCATCCTGCCCATGAGAGTGGAGGATAGAAAAGCAAAGTTCCACATTAATGCGACACCAGCGCACCTAAAATCTTTCTACCCAACACTAAAAGAGAAGAAACCTCACCAAAAACAAAACAAAACCACTAGCTGTAGCCACCAAAACAACAGCAACATCCTTACCAACAAGACTAGCAGCAACATCAACAAAGGTCAACAAAACTACCAAAGCCATCACTCAAAGTAACACGAGCGCCCACCACAACAACAAAGGAATCCCCCAGTCTCAACTTAACACAAATGGAGAACATACTACTCCCCGATTCCGAGCAGTCAGTCATGATATGCGGTGA